>WOXC01011212.1:0-580941 GCA_011680675.1 Gymnobelideus leadbeateri
AGAGAGAGAGAGAGAGAGAGAGAGAGAGAAGATAAAGGAGAGATAGAGAGACAGAGAGAGGAGAAGAGAGAGAGACAGAGAGAAGAATGTCCCAAAAACCTAGAGAGAAGGAGAAGAGAATGATAAAGGTTATCAAAGGCTCCAGAGAGGTCCAGGGGAATGAGGAATGAGAGAAGGCCATTGGATTTGGCCATTGGGAGATCTTGGGGAATTTTAATTCTGGATTTAGAGTCCAGCAAGCCCTGAGTTCAAATCCCACCTGAGAACTGTCTATCTGAACCTGGGCAGGGCATTGATCCTGTCTCAGACTCAGTTTCTTCCTCTGTAAAATGGAGATTAAAATACAACCTACCTCCTAGGGTTATTGGAGGAGCAAATGAAATCACACCTACAAAGTGCTTTGCAAACCCCAATGTGCTATAAAGTATTTCCATCATCATTATTATGTGACTTGCCAAAGGTTACACAGTCAGTCAGCATCCAAGGAGAAATTTGAACCCAAGTTTTTATAAGTCTAAGCTTGACAATCTGATGAGTTTAGTTACTTTGGGAGGTCTCCTGAGCAATGAGATCCTTGGGCCTGGAGTCAGGCAGAGCTGAATTCAAATCCGTCTGGCCTCTGACATTTCCAAGCTGTATGACCTTAAGCAAGTCACTTCACCTGTTTGCCCCAGTTTCCACATCTGTAAAATGGGGGTGGCAATAATACTTAGCACCTACCTCATAGCATTGTGGGGATCAAATGGGATAATTATTGTAAAGCAATTTGCACAGGACCCAGCATGTAGTAAGTCTCACATGAAGGTTAGCTGTCTATCAGCTGTTATCTACAGGGTTCAGAACACCATGATAAGCCATTGAGGAAATGTAAAATTTAGAACAGAAATAGCTCCTGTCTTATCATAGCTTGGAATGGAGGATTCAAGACTTCACTCAAGTATGAAGTAGGTATTATTACAGAGGAAAAGACTGAGGGTCACAGTGGTGACTTGACCAGAATCAAACAACTAGGAAAGAGATTAGAACCCAGGCCTAACTCTAGGCCCAGCCCATTGTCCACTATATCATGCTAACTTTATGAGCAGATACTCACCCGGAACACTATTAGATACTCTTCCTCTGTAATATGGAGATTAAAAATATCATTGATAAGTACATTAAAGAATTACAAAACACAACTCCAGTTGATGTCCAAGGGGGACTACTGTTAGTGATGAGAGGGAACAGGAAAGGCTTGGTAGAAGAGGAGGTATTCAGCTGAGCAATGAAGGATGGGTTGGAATTTAACTGAAGAAGAGGAGGAAGCAATCAATCCAAGCTTAGGAAACAGTTTTATCAAAGGCACTGACATGGGAACAGAGTGTATGTTGGGGATAAGGGTGATGGAACCATCCAACGTAGCTCAATAGTAGAGTGTTCATAAGGCTGAAAAGAGAGAATAGAGGCCAGACTATGGAAGGGTTTGAACAAGAACAATTCTGAGTGTTACTCATCAGGTAATACAGAGCCACTGATGATGCATGAGGGGCCGTGTGACAGGATGAGATCTCTCCCCAAGTAGATTTGAAGATGTCCTTAGGGGTGCACCTAGGATCATGGAGGGTATAGAGCTCTATGTGAGTCATGGGACTTGCAGTTTTATTTCCTCTGAAATTAGAGCAGGAAGGAATTTACTTTGGATTTTAGTAAGAAGGATTTCAGAGAAGCTAGGTGACAGTGCTGAGCCTTGAGTCAGGAAGACTTATCTTCCTAAGTTCAATTCTAGCCTCAGACACTCACTAGCTGTGTGATCCTGGGTAAGTAACTTAACAGTTTTCATTAGCTTCCTCGTCTGTCAAATGAGCTAGAGAAGGAAATGACAAATTACTCCAGTATCTTTGCCAAGAAAACCCCAAATAGAGTTACAAAGAGTTGGACAAGACTGAAACACCTGAACAACAAGAATGATTTCATCAAGACATCAGAACCAGGCATGGACCTAGAAAACTTTAGGTTATCAGCAAAAGCCAGAAAGACTTTATTAATTGCAAAATAAACAGCTCTTTTAAATTATAAAATAAACAGATCTCCATTCCCCTATATGAGTAAGTTCCTACGGAGGGTCAATGTCAATGGAGAGACAAAAGGAAGGAACCAGCAGGGACTATTTGTTGTGTTTCCTAGCTCAGACTCTTGAGTTCAGTTGAATTGCCGTGGCCCCTCCTCCTTCCCCACCCAATGTGCAGGATGATTTATTTCACATGAAAAATGGACAGCAACAGCAATATGGTGAATATTGTTCTTGGCTGATCTCCTTTCCTTTCATTTTATGAATATGCATACATATATGTATATATACATATGTGCATGTACGCATGTATTTGAAAGCACTTGACATGACTGAAAACATGATGCTAAAAGGCATGGGAGCAGGCACATGTCCTTGTTTCACTCTACTGGTGACTGGGAACGCCTGAAAGCATTGTCCATTATCTAGAACCCGAGCGAGCACGTCATCATGAAATTGACATATAATGCTGATGAACTTCTAGGGCAAACACATTTTCACATAATTTTCCATAAACCCTCATGACTGACAATATCAAAGGCCTTGGTCAGATCTACAGATGTTGTATACAGATCTCTCTTTCGCTCTTGGCATTTCTCCTGGAATTTTGGGGCAGCAAACACCATATTAGCTGTTCCTTGGCCCTTTCTGAAGCCATCATCAATGAAGATGAACACGGCATCAAGGTCAACTATGGCACAGATGGTAAATTCTTCAACTTGAAAAGGCTACAAGCCAAGACCAAAGTGGAAGGAGTGTTGGTGCATGATTTTCTGTTTGCATGGACTGTGCGCCCAATGCAGCCTCTGAAGCTGAGATGCAACAAAGTATGGATCAATTCTCTGCTGCTTGTGCTAATTTTGACCTAACAATCAATACCAGGAACGCTTGTGCTAATTTTGACCTAACAATCAATACCAGGAAAACACAGGTGCTCCACCAGCCACCAACACCACACCATCCATATGTGGAACTGTCAGTTACAGCAAAGGGAGAAGTTTTGAATGCAGTGGATAAGTTCACATACTTTGGCAATGTACTTTCCAGGGATGTACACATTAATAATGAGGTTAACACATTCATTGCCAGAGCTAGCTCAGTATTTGGGAGGCTCCAAAGGAAAGTATGGGAGAGAAGAGGTAATGGACTGACAACCAGACTGAAGGACTACAGAGACGTTGTGCTGACCTCCTTGTTGTATGCTGGTGAAACCTGGGAAGTCTAGCAGCACCATGCCAGGAAACTGAATCGCTTCTGTTTGAATTATCTTAGTAAGATTCTGAAGATCACCTGGCAGGATAAGGTACCAACCAGACACTGAGGTCCGCATTCAGACAGTGGTCAGAAGAAGCATTACAAGGACACTCTCAAGGTCTCTCTCAAGAACTCTGGAATTGATTTGTGACATGGGAGACACCAGCACAGGCCCACTCAGCACAGCATGCCCACATCAGAGAAGGTGCCATGCTCTGTGAGCAAAGCAGAATTGAGATAGCTCAAAGGAAACACAGGATGAGCAAATCTAGAGAATTCACCCCCAATGTTCACACGGACTATTTGTAACCAACCTGTGGTAGAGCATTCTGAGCTCCTATTGGTCTGATCAGCCATAGTCAGACACATTGAAACTTGACTCTGGCATAGTGATGTCATTTTGGTCCTCTAGAGAATGAAGGATAACAACCATATATATGTATGTATATATGTGTGTATGTATATATATATCTCCACGGAAAAGAAGAAGACTGGTCAAGAACAATATTCACAATATATACCTATGTATGTATGTATGTATGTATATGTATGTGGATGCTCCTTCATCTTAGGATGAGTGGTCCCTTCTGTGGCAAGTAAAGAGCAAACTCCTCAGGCTAATATTTGAGACCCTCCTTCCTCCACTTGTCTCATTTGAACCTTATAATAACCTTGGGATGTCAGTGCTGTTATTATCCCCATTTCTGCAGATGAGGAAACTGAGGGACTTACCCAAGTTCATACAGTTATGAAGTGTCTGAGGCTGGATTTGAACTCAAGTCCTCCTGATTGCTGCTTCAGGGTTCTATTCACCATACCATCTAGCAGTGTAATGAAGGCTCCTACTTCCAAGTGAAAATGTGATTGTGGAGGGTACCACTAGTTTATTCTCTGACATTATGCATAAAGGGAGATTAGGGGACCTGGGTCTGTAAGTTTGGGTTCCCAGGCACCTAACTGAACCCTCATTCACTTGCTTTTTCTCATCCCCAAATGGTGAAGATGATGTTGTTGTGTTTGTCCCTTGTTCTCCAAGAAGACTATGGCATCAGGGAGAGGATGACATGACTTGCAGTTGACTTTGATTTAAGTGAGGCAGAGCTGTGCAAGGTCACCAGCCTCACTTTCCCCTCCAGAGTCATCTGGGTCCAGTGACCAGATGTTCATCAGGATGACTGGAGATGGCCCAGGATGCAATGAATGAATGAATGAATGATAGAACCACTTCCTATGTGGAAAAGCACTGTCGGAAGACTCCTGATACATGGAGTATGACTTTGGCTCTTGGTCAGGTTTGGTATCTGAGGCCCTATTCTCAGATACTGTCCTGGTAGCAAAAGGTTGGTGTCTGGGGCATGTTTCTTGGTGGTTCCTCCAAGTGAAAGAACTGGTATCTGATTTTTGGGTCCTGGGCAGCACCTTGGTGTTGATAGGCCTTGTGCCTGGGTGCTTGATGATTCATTTATTCACCTAGAACTTATTAAGCACCTATTGTGTGCCAGGCATTGTGCTAGGCTCTGGGGATATGAAGACAAGAATAAAACAATCCTTCCCTTCAGGGAGCTTGCCTCCTATCAGGGGAGAAAGAGAGACACAGAGACAGAGGGAGAAGAAAGACAAGAGAGAGAGAGACAGAGAGAGACAGAGGGAGAGGAGAGACAAGGGAGAGAGAGAGAGAGAGAGAGAGAGAGAGAGAGAGAGAGAGAGAGAGAGAGAGAGGAGAGAGAGAGAGAGAGAGAGAGAGAGAGAGAGAGACAAAGACAGAGAGACAGAGACAGACAGAGGGAGAGGAGAGACCAGACAGACAGACAGACAGAGAGACAGAGACAGAGACAGACAGAGGGAGAGGAAAGATGAGGGAGAGAGACAGAGAGAGAGAGAGAGAGAGAGAGAGAGAGAGAGAATCAATGTAGATTTCAAAGTATTCACTTATGAGGGCAAGATTGGAGTGGAGAGGAAGACTGTGACCTTGTTAACCAAGTTGAACCTTAGGTTCTCCATCTGTTACATGAAGTATCTGAGATCCCTTCCAGATCTAGCAATTTTCTTTCTCTCTCTCTTTCCTTCCTTCCTTCCTTCCTTCCTTCCTTCCTTCCTTCCTTCCTTCCTTCCTTCCTTCCTTCCTTCCTTCCTTCCTTCCTTCCTTCCTTTCCTTCTTTTTTTCCTCCTTCCTTTCTTCCTTCCTTCCTTCCTTCCTTCCTTCCTTCCTTCCTTCCTTCCTTCCTTCCTTCCTTCCTTTCGTTTTTTTTTTTGAAGGGGAGAAGGCAAGGCAATCGGGGTTAAGTGACTTGCCCAAGGTCACACAGCTAGTAAGTTGTCAAGTATCTGAGGCCGGATTTGAACTCAGGACCCCTGACTCTGGGGCCAGTGCTCTATTCACTGTGCCACCCAGCTGCCCCATGAGCTTTCCATAGTAGCAGGGGACATCAGGGCATTTGATTACCAGGGGAATTTGTCGAAGGGGGCTTTCAAACTGAGCTGGTGAGTAGGGCTAGGTTGGGATACCAGTGCCTACTCATGAGTCAAGCAATTTTAGGATCTCAGCCCTTGAGGGCCGCTCCTGCGGGGTTGTACTCTCCTCTACACCAACAGTCATTTTTGTCTCTCCCTTAGCATCTGGCATAGGCCCCTGAAAACAAAGCGAGTTTAATAAATGCCTATTGATCACCAAGTGACCTTCTGAGGTCCCAGGAGTCTGGCATTTAAAGTCACTTTGAGGTTCAGCTTTTCCATGGCACTCCCAAGCAAAGTAAACTCATCTTGGTTTTTGTCAACGACTCCCTGACAGCATGGTCTCCTTATTCAAGTTCCTTCCATATAGGTGATGCAGGAACACGTCCTGAGTCTCTTCATGGGGAACCACCAAGAAACACTGCCCAAAAACCCAGACAAGTGGCCAAGTCTTGCCAATCAGGATGCCAGCAGAGGGAAGCCGTCTAAACTAAATAGAGTCAAGCTCCCGATTCAAAAGCAAATGAACTGGTGCTGCTCTCCTGGCCAATCCCTGGGCCATTGCCCCTGCCTGCCCAGAATGCACCTGGAAAGTTTGGGCTTCCAGGAGGGAGTTCAGTTTGCAGATGGTGGGGCAGGGGCAAGCCCAGGTATTCAAGACACCCAGTGATCCAGAAAATCATTACAGGCAGGATTTCAGTTTCGACAAGGGGGAAAAATTTTAAAATGGAAGAGAAACAAAAAATAACAGGGCCATTAATCTTTCATTAAGTGAAAGGGATGAAAAGGAATCGCTTAAAGTATCATTCTTTCCCCCTCACCACAAGCATGTATGCCCCCTGCTAACTTCAAAGGCACTACAAAGAAGTTGGTTAATATTGTTGGCACCAGACCAGGGTGTGGTTTACTTTTCTTTAAGTATGATTCTCTCACTCCCCCCTCCCCCTTTAAACAAAGAAAGTGTAAGGGTAGGAACACTCATTGATGGGAGCCATCCAATGCAAAGAGTGGTTTTGTGCTGCCAGCCTGGGCCTCAATATTTTGGCATCAACCCCGAATCCAGTGCTCCTAAACTGTTTTCCACCATGCATAGAACCCAGAACAATGAAAATGGCCCTGAGAATAGGGTCATGTTCCTGCCCCATTCCTGCTTTCAGACTGCTGGCTCAGGCACTCTGAATACATCTAGACTGAACCTGGAGAGAGGACTGGGGCTGGGGGGCAAGCAATCATCTGAAGAGCTGCTCTTTTGGGGGAGAGGCCCCCCCAAATCTCAATTAGAAGTGGATAGAGCCATGAGGTCCCCCTCACCTGTTTCAGAAGGCCCCAGAGGCTGCATCTGGGGAAGAGGGTAGGTTTTTTTCTTTAGGTTTGCACTGTTTATTTTTTAAAACAAAGCTAATTAGTGATGAATGACAGGAGTCTGTGGTTCTATGTCTTTTCCCTTTGCATCAGAAGTTGCTAAGTGGTTGACTGAGGCGGCCCCTGTCTGCCAAATAGCAAACGACAGGAGACAGGGAAAGAGGAAAGAGTCGTGTGGATGATGGTTTGATGATATGCTGAGAGGTTGATAGGTCCAGGATGGCTGGGGGCTGGGGTTACATTTAGAGCTGGGTTTTCCTCCTCCTCTTCCCCTCCCCCCCCACTTTGCTGTTTGCTTGTTTTTTTATAGGTGGGAGTGTATGGGCTAAAATGTGCTTCCTTGTTAGGCCCTAGCTACAAAATCAGCTTCCTGGGAAGAATCAGGTATTGGGAATTTGACCTGATGGTTCCACTCAAATCTAACACAGATTAAGGATTATATGCAAAATACTGTCTTAGATACTAGGGATACAAAAAGAGTCTTGGCCTGTGTTCAAAATCCTGTGTCTGATGTGTGACCCTGTGTCCAAGGGTCACACACCTTGGGACTTCAGCCTCAGTTTCCTCATCTGTGAAATGAAGAGGTTGTATTATGCTACCTCTGAGGGCTCTTCCAGCTGTAGACCTAGAATTCCAAGAACCTAACAACACAATATGAAAGCAATCATTGTTATCAAAGAGCTTACCTTCTACTTCAGGGATACAACAGGTATTAATCAGTCAACAAGCCTTTATTAAGTACCTACTGTGTACTGGGCATGGTGCTAGTGTCCAGCACTTTCTAGGCCCCTGCTTTGTGTTAGACACTGTGCAAGGTGCTGGAGATAAGAATGAGACAGTCCCTGCCTTCAAGGAACTTATACTCTATTAGAGGACACCACATATACAGAATGGGGACTGGTCCAGGTGTAGACCCCCATCAGCTTTCTTGGCTGATGAAGCCTTTCCATGTAGAAAATGCTAGAGAGCTCACTTCTGATGTGAAAGGGAAATGCCTTAGAGAGTCAGTGGGTTATATGTAGACATTTCATCACTGGTTCTGGTTAGCTAGCCAGCTGGTGAAAGAAAAGTTCTTTGATTGACATTGGAGACTTTCAGAAAGGCCTGTTACCATCTGTCAACTCTCTTGCCTCCATCCCTTCAACTTGTGACACCTTGCTCCTTGGGACCCCAATACTACATTAGCTGGGGGCAGCTAGGTGGCCCAGTGAATAGAGCACCCATCCTGGAGTCAGGAGGACCTGATTTCAAATCTGGCCTTAGACACTTAACACAAAAACTAGCCATGTGACCTCGGGCAAGTCACTTAACTCCAATTGCCCTCCAAAAACAAAAACAAACAAACAAACAAAAACTATGTTAGCTGGGGAACATAGACTTGACCTTCTGAACTCAGGTCTTCCTGACTCCAGCCCTTGGGGTCTATCCACTTTGCCCCCCAGCTATTCTATAGCATGGTGTCCTAATGAATGAGTCCATTCTCTTGGAAATGACATAACATTTGTAACATGCTTAGTATAGTGCCTGGAACTTAAGAGGTGCTTAATAAATGTGTGTTTTCTTCAGGAACAAACTCTCTATTGTCCTTCACATAGATTGCATCAACCAAGTCATCTTATGGAACTTAGGCATGTGCCAGAGCCCCATTAAATAATTGTATGCCTGGGGCTGCTAGGTGGCGCAGTGAATAGAGAGCCGGCCCTGGAATCAGAAGGACCTGAGTTCGGAGCCGGCCTCCGACACTTAATCCATACAAACAAAAACCTAGCCGTGTAACCTTGGGCAAGTTACTTAACCCCAATTGCCCTAAAGGGGCGGCTAGGTGGCGCAGTGAGTAAGATCAGATCCGGCCTCAGAAAACGAGCACCCACACATAAATAATGACTGGCCGTGTAACCTTGAGCAAGTTACTTAACCCCAATTGCTTAAAAAAAAAAAATAATTGTATGCCAAACATATACAAAATAAGTACAAAGGAGGGGGTGTAATGGAAATGCAAATTTAAAGATCTTCCCTGCCCCTAGCTTAAGTGCACCTGGAGCCTGGGGTGGGAGGCTTGTTTTTCAGGAAAGCCCACACCTTGATACTTTGTGATTGGGCAGTGGGTCAAGGAGGTTGTTACAATCTCTGAGCCAGGAGAAGGCTATATAAACTCTGATGAGAGGCTTTGCTTTGGGGCTCACTTTGAGAAGTGTTGTGTGATTTGACCAGATGAGACTCTGGGAAGCCGTTGTTGAGAGCCCCACCGGCTTTGAAAACCCAGATGTTGATGCTTCCCTCTCTGGTAACTGTGATTTGGTATTGATGCATGTAATGTTGGGACAGTTTGGAAACCTGGCTGTTTGATTTGTAAGTTCTGTAACTCTGAAGTTTGGGGTGCTGACCTTTTTCCCTTGAACTAGGTAATGTGTGTTTGTTTGATTAAAGTAAGCTTGTTAACCCATTTTGAGTTGCTTTCCTTTTGAAAAGCAGATCTAAGAACCTGTGTTGGCAGTCACCCTGGGGATATTGGGGTGCTTGCTGCTACAGGGGGAGGCATTAATATCTGGGATGTGGGGATTAGGGAGGTTTTCACATAGGAAGCAGGGCCTGAGACAAGCTTTGAAGGGAGCTAGGGATTTTAAGAGGAGGTACACTTTAAGCAAGCAGACAGCCTACGTAAAAATTGTGGAGACGGAAATAGAATGTTGTGTGAGGAGCAGCAGACAAATCAGTATTTGGTAATTTAAGGAAAGACCGCTATGAACTATAAGGGTTAGGGAAGGCTTCACTTGACCTGCAGGCACTCTTTTAGGCCTGAGGATATTGAATGGCCTGGGATCGATGCAGCATACTGGGTTTTCTGAATGTGCCACATGTAAGGAGTTGTTGTTTGTCCTTCATTCTTGAAGAGGACCATGACCTCAGGGAGGTTATGCCATGACTTGCAAGTGAGTTAGATTTAAGCAAGCAAAATTACCAGCCTCACTTTCTCCTCCAGAGTCCTCTGGGTCTAGTGGCCAGATACTGATCAGGAACACTGGAGATGGCCCGACTACATGTAGGGAATAGTTCTAGCATGTGCAGAAATAGGCAAGAGCTGGAAGAGATGGTAAAAATTAGGAAAAAGAATACGGGTTGGCATACTGGAAAGAGCTGGGTGTTTTGGTTTGTCTACATGTTCTCAGTCAAGGCAACTTTCCTGGATCTCAGTTGACTCATATTTAAAATGAGGAGTTTGGGGCTTAAGTTTCATCCCCATCCATTGACCACAAAGTTACCAAAGTAATTTTCCCAGCACACAGGTCTGACTATGTTACTTCCCTACTCAATTAACTCCCATGTTTCCCTATTATCTCAAGAAGCAAATATAAACAGCTCTGTCCTTTACAAGCTGGCTCCTGCCAACCTTTCTGGCCTTACTATGCATCACTCCCCTTCATACACTCTATGTTCAGTCAAAATGGCTTTACTGTTGTTGTTTAATCATTTCCAACTCTTTATGATCTTATTTGGGGTTTTCTTGGTAGAATAGAGGAGTGATCTCCAGCTCATTTGACAGAAGAGGAAACTGAGGCAAGCAGGGTTAAGTGACTTGCTCAGGGTCACATAGCTAGTAAAGTCATATTTGGACTTACGCCTTCCAGAAACCAGGCCCAGCACTCTACCCACAACATCACCTAGCTGCATCACAACATCACACTCCATTGCACCTCTAAATACTTTTGCACTGACCATCCCCCCTACCTAGAATTCACCCTTTAGGTCTTAGAAGCCTTACAGATTCACCCTTTACATGAAGCCTTTCCTGATTCCCACTCCCATCCTGATAGTGTCTTTCAGTCCCCTTCTATCTGTCTGTACTCTTTATTTCTGACCCTTTTCGGAAGTCTGGGGAAATCTATGGGACCTTCTCAGAATGAGGTTTTTAGATATTAAAATATATAGAAATACAACAAAAAACAATCATAATTAAATACAATGACTAAAATATCTCAAAAAGACAACTGCAGCTCCTGTGTTAGGAATCCCTGCTTCAAGTACCCATGTTTGTCTGCCTGGCTTTGTAAGCCCCTTGAGGGCAGGGACTATTTTTCCTTTTGTCTTTGTCTCTAGTGCCTATCACAAGGCATGGCAAACAGAAGGTATTTAATAAATGCTTGCTGACTGATTGAGTAGATGTCATCAAAGGTTCCTAGGTCTCTGATCCTATGAAAAATCTGTCCCCTCACCTTAGAAGCCTACAATCCAGAAAGTTTCTCTAACCTGATCCATCCAGGAAGTCTCTCAATTTTTTCCCTTGGAAGTGAACTTGTCCACTAAATATCCAGATCACTGTCATTTCCTTTCTTGGCGTTAACAGTTCCTAAGCACTCCCATTCAGCTGTGCAGCCAACAGCAGTCGGAAATACAGTCATCCCTGAACTAACAGGGCCCCCACTCCAGACCTTCCTTGGGGAGGTAACTACTTGGGAATTTGACTAGAGACCTCCATTTTAAAGGGTAACAAAGAGGGAAAACCATTTGGCAATGGCTGAGAGCAATTTTTTTTCCCTGATGATTCCCTGTTGGAGAATTTAACCGACTTGCCAATATTTATAGACTGTTTCCCCATGAGCTCCTCAAGTCAGAATTGGGAGCCGGGGGTTGAGCACAGACTCCCTCTGTCCCAGGTAAGTCTGACCTGCGGTTAACCCTGCCACACAAGGGCTGAGACCAGTTTATTTGCTCAGGCATCCCATTAGTTGCAGGAAACACTTGAGCCTTAATCTGGACCATTTGTCTGGTAGTGAAAGGAAACAACCAATTCAGAATTGAAGGATGGGGGCGGGGAAAGTGGGGATTGAGACAGAATTAGAAAGACAGATTTTTTTCCAAAGTTGGCTTCTTACTGTAAAATCAGGAGATCGGAAAAGGTGGCAGCTTCCTATGTTAGATGGAACCGAATTAAAACACATTTGGCATTAAAAGATTCCTAGTGAATCCTATAGACACTTAGTAGATGCTTACCAGGTACAGGACAACTAATAATAACCATAATAATAAAATAATAATAATAATAATAGCTAGTGTTCATGTAATGTGCCTGGCACTGTGCTAAATGCTTTACAAATATTATTTCATCAGGTCCTCACAACACTCCTGAAGGGTAGTTGGTACTATTATCCCTATTTTACAGATAGAGAAACTGAGACAGGCAGAGATTAAGTGACTTGTCCAGAGTCACACAGCTAATAAGTGTCTGGGGTTGAATTTGAACTCAGGACTTCCTGATACCAGGCCTAGCAGTCTATCTACTATGCTATCTATGCCTCTAAGACTATGTAAGTTATCATACTTAGAGGTGCTGCTGATCCGTCCTGGGATGGGGTTTCCTCTTTAGGGGTTCCCTATGTCAACTAAATCACAAGTCTAGTGTCCTTTCTTCCCTTTCCTAAAATGTGTAGAATATTTTGCTGGGAGTTTGGTGGGGGGGGGGAGGTACATATACAAACACACACATACACACACATATATGCACATACACACAAAATTAGGGTACAAGATGGAATCAGTGGAAGTGCCTAAGAGAGATATAAATGATCTGTAACATCCATGGCAGGAGAGGGAATCATTATATTTCAGTAGAGAATATGCTGACCCTAGAATCAGTGGACCTTACTTCAAATCCTGACAGTCATTGGTGACCTGTATGTTCTTGAGCAAGTCCCTTAACCAGTCTAAGCCTCAGTTTCCTCACTTGTAAAATGAAGAGCTCAGACTAAATGATCTCTGATGTCCCTTTCAGTTCTAAATTGGTCGTTGTCCTTCATTTTTGAAAAGGACCAAAATTTCATCACTTTGTGAGGTCAAGGTGCAGCGTGTCTGACTGGCTGACTAGACCAATATGAGTCCAGGATGCTCTACCACAGGTCGGGCACAAATAGTTCATGTGAACA
The DNA here is from genome assembly GCA_011680675.1 of Gymnobelideus leadbeateri. Lineage (NCBI taxonomy): Eukaryota > Metazoa > Chordata > Mammalia > Diprotodontia > Petauridae > Gymnobelideus > Gymnobelideus leadbeateri. The sequence continues at coordinate 13,033 of WOXC01011212.1, forward strand.
TTTGGGGTGGAGATGGCTCTTAATTTTTGCATCTTTTGCATTGAGCTACTGCAATTCTGCTTCACTCATACAGCATGGCACCACCATGCTGGGTGGTCCTGGGCCAGTGTCTCACATGTCACACAATCAATTCCAAAGTTCCACAGAGAGACCTTGAGAGTGTCCTTGTATCACTTCTTCTGAACCTCCCTGCAGGCACCTGCCTTGTGTCTTTTAGTAGTAATAGTCTTTTAGGCAAATATACTTTTGGTATTAGAACAATGTGGCCATCTGCCACATCAGAGTTGTGCTTTCTGCAGTAGAGTTTAAATGTCTGGCAGCTCAGCTCAGGAAAGCACCTCAGTGTCTGGTTCCTTATCCTGCCAGGTGATTTTCAGAATCTTTCCAAGACAATTCAAATGGAAGCGATTTAGTTTCCTGGCATGGCACTGGTAGACTGTCCAGGTTTCGCAGGCATACAACAATAAGGTCAGCACCACAGCTTTGTTAGACATTCATTCATTTGGGGCGGGGGGATTATTGAATTGTTTAAATCTAGCCTGGCATGGTAAGAAACAGACTTGCATTGCTTAGAGACTGGATTTGTTTATTGCTTAACTCAAGAGGTGTGAGTCATGCTGGCCCCAGAAACCTTTCTGGATATCTAAAGATTGGTGCAAGGAGTTTCCAATTTCCTGAGGTAAACATTTTAAACAATCTATGAACCCTATTTGGACATTTATTACACATCAGCCAAACAGACAACTGTTTATTTGCTGCTTTGTTTCAATTCTATCTAATGTGTAACTCACAGAGATTCGGAGAAGTGGGTCATTTATTTTGACTCTCTCCTCTTCCAGATGACTTAGTAAACTCCTTTCTAAAACTTTTTCTTAGTTCTAGGTTTGTTCTTGACATCAACAATTTGGTATTAGGAGTGGGATCCCTATTGTTGACCTAAGAAGTTCCAAAGGCTCACCTGGACCAAAGACACTGAGTAAAGTCTTTGTGACCTCAGGATCGAGGTAGCAGGGTCAACCTATATGGAATCAGTTGGCATGGTAAGAACTTGGCGAGTACCCTAAGGTTTGGGTGGAACATAGCAAAGTTGCCCCTGACCCTGGACTAGGTCTTAGAAATGAGGAATCCAGATGTCCAGAAAACTAGGGGGTTGTGTGGCATTTTGACTGAGAGAATTACTCAAAGTGGGTTAGAACTAGCCTAGATACCCTTACCAGCAAATTAGTAGTCCTTTCAAGATTCAGTCACCCAAGGGCTCTAGGAGCAACATTGCAATCAGTTAAAATCTGACTAGTTCTCCAGCAGATTCACTTTCTGTGTGTGTCTCTGTCTCTCTGTCTCTCTCTGTCTCTGTCTTGCTCTCTCTCCTCTGTCTCATTTTTCTCCCTCAATCCTCCCACGACTATGAGAGGTAAACCAGATACTTGGTCTGAGACCATATACTGGTGGCAGCCTCACAGATATTCTGGTGAGTATGACACTGTTATCCAGGACTCCAATGCCAGGGCCATCAGTTGAGCCACATGACCTGCAAAGAGAGAATTATTTATCCCATATTTGTGTCCCATATTGTCCTGATACCTGCTTAGTTGATTGAGTAACCTTAATGAACTAGCTGCCTAACCTCGATGTTATACCCTTTAGGATGGCTCCAGATTAATAAAAGAAGCTTGAACATGTGTTAGTTTGACCATGGTTGGGCACTTCCAGGCTGAACGCTCATACCCCAACAATAGCAAACCCCTTTTTCTCCCCCTTCACCATCCCCACAAATTTCTCAGGAAAACCTCTCTCCTGTGTTGTGTCTGGTATTGTCTGTCGGTTCTCTCTGAGAATGGATAATCTAGCTCTAACATCTCTCCCCAGACTCCCACCAAGAAGATGTTTAAGCTCTATGACTCACGTGCTGTGAAATATCTTTCACAATGACTTTTTTATATTAGGGACAATTCCACTTTATAGTTTCCTGACCAAGGCTCCTTTGACCTAGAGAAATTAGTCTATTTGAGAGGAGCAATGGAGATCAAATGTTCCCCCATAGGGACACTTATTTCCTCTGGTATGAGATGACAACTAAAAAGGAAATTCAGTCTATTGTTTGCAGCCTTGAGGAAAATGAGAGGAGGGAGAAGAACTTTAGCTGAAGAACTCCATTGAAGGACAGAGAGATGCTGTTATCAGTTGCCACAGAAGGCTATGAGTTCTGTTCTGAGTGCTTTAGCCCTTTGCCAGATCGATCCCATACTCCCTAAAGATCCTCCCCCACTTCCTGAGGACCTCCTGGATCTATATTCAGTACTAGAGATGATAACTCTCATCCCCAGGTCCCCAAGTACCTTGAAAAACAGAGACCTGTGAAATTATAGCACATAAAGAAAACCTAGTTGACCTCCCAGGGTCTTTATAAGCTCTGGCTCAGGCATAAGGGTAAAGGTCAGGTAAGGAAGGATAGCTAGATGGTGCCAGGCCTGGAGTTAGGAAGGCTTGAGTTCAAATCTGTCCTCAGATACTTACTAGTTATATGACCCTAGGCAAGTCACTTTACCCTGTTTGCCTCAGTTTCCTCATCTGTAAAATGAGCTGGAGAAGTGTTGGGTGTTTTGTGATTTTAAGGTCCCGGCTTAGGCCGAGAGAGAGGTGTAGTGAGCTTTAATAGCCATAAAAGGTGATATATGTAATGCAGGGTCATGATTGGCGGGTGGGGGAGCTTGAAGGGTATATATGCAGAAGCATTGCGGAAATAAACACACACACGCAACCTCAGCCGGTGTTCTGTCTGGTGATTTCCTCTCTGAGGCCGGTGACGACCGAAGACCCAGGATGGGTAAGTAGAGGCTCCAGAGTGGGGGGGGACGTAACAGAGAAGGAAATGGCAAATCACTCCTGTACCTCTGCCAAGAAAACCCCAAGTGGGATCACATAGAATCCAATACAAATGAAAAATAACTCAACAACAATGACAGATGAAGGAATTTCAAGGGAGCAAGGACAGAGGACAAGAGACCCTTCCTGTTACCACTGTGCCTTTAGGAGAGTTTCCACAACAGGTTGGTCTACGTCAATTAATTTATATGCTCTAATCACCTCTAGAGTTACAACATTGGGTGTCAGACTCCCCCAAATCACTGAGTTCATTGAAAAGTTGTGATCTATTTTTCAAGCTTATTGTGGCTCTTGGGAGGACATCAACTAGCAACTAATCTCATTTCTTGGAAGGGATTTATCACTCCTGGGTAAGTCAGGATGACCCAAAGAAATTCAACTGAGACCCTAAGCAAGGCACAGGAACCTCAGGCTAAACAGAGAGACTTTCAGAGAAATATCCCCCCAGAACATAGATTGAGGGGTGGGGATGAGTGGCTGAACACACCCTTGGACTATTTCTCTTGATTTCAGAGCTGTTATAGAAATCACAGCTCTCTAAGGGAACCTGAGGGGAATGGGGGTGGGGGATGGTGGAGAGGAAAGAAACCCTGAAAGCCCATTGCACTAATGCCCTCTGAGAACCACTAAAGACAGATGCCCCCAAAGCCTTGATTAGTATACATGAGGCTACTCTTGAGGAAGTTACAAGTTGCCTCAGGCTTTTTGGAATAGAACAAGACTGAAAAAGAGAAAATGGAAAAAAAGCAAGTTAGGTTACAGACAGGCAGAAAGGTATGTGTCCCTTCCCCAAAAGAGCACCTTTCCCTAGTAGGAGCCCCTGAAGGGAGGGGCTGTTTGCTCCTACCCCTTCCCAGGGATACCTGTATGTATTGTAAGCAGAAGGGACAGTGAAGAAATGAGAGCCTTCTATGGAGGAGGGATAACAGACCGCCTCCCAATTTTAAGAAAACCCAATGAGATTGCCAGACAGAGGGCCCTCACAGACCCCTGTGCCTCCCATTCCCTCCCCAACCTATTGTTACTGTTCATAATGAGGGGAAACCTACCCCAAGTCTAGTGGGCACTGATATTGCACAGGGCTGATTTCCATAGCTCCACTTTCTAGTAATTCTGTTTTGGCTGCTGGAGTTGGGAGCCAGACTATCCCACATCCTGTCTCCAAGCCCCTGAATGTATCCCAAGCTCATTAATTCCTTTGGATTGGGATAAACAGGATTAGGTTCTTATAAGCCCAAGCACCCCCATTAAATTGCTGGGTTGTGCTCCCCTCTGTCAGTGGGGTTGCCATATTCAGTGTACTGAAGAAGGCTTGAAACTTAAAATACCAGATTTATCCATCCTTTATTCCCCTTATTCTCCATTTCTCCTGATGAGGATTCTGCAGACCTCTCTCAGGTGCCTGACTCACTTTGGATATCAGAGGAGAAGAAAGATGTTGACTGTGTCCCCATTGCTATACCCTATAAAAACCATTTGCTTTTCCCCTTTCTCAAATGGTACCCCTTGCCTATGAAGCGTAAGAAGGTATTGAACCTGCCCCCCATGGCCTCTTGTTAGCCAGAGTTCTGTCTAGGAGTAAATGCCCTAGCAACACTCCTATCCCACCAGTCCTAAAACCAGGAAAGCTTATGCCTGAAGGGAAACTAGTTTATCATTTTATTGAAGATCACAGGCTCATTAATTCTTTTGTGGCTCCCCTGCATCCTGTGGTACCTAACCCCTTGACAATTCTGTTTCCCCAATACATCTTATGTGCTTTACCTTATTCTCTATTTCCATCCACCCAGGTAACTAGTTTGTGTTTGCCTTTACCTTTAAAGAGGAACTATATACCTGGACACATCTCCCTCAGAGTTTCTGAGATTCCCCTGCCATCTTTTCCACTGAGTTAAAACAAGATCTTCAATCCTCCCACCCTTCTTGGGGATGCACTGAGATCTAGTATGTGAATGACCTCCTTCTTTGTTCTCCCACCTAACCTCATGTCAGGAAGGCTCCCTGTTCATTTGTTTACATGACTTAGGATATACAGTGAGCTTGCAAGACACTTCAGGAGGCCTTTCTGTCAATTCATTACCTAGGCTTGACCATTACAGAGGGTCAGCAATACCTCTCACCAGACCCAGTCCAAGACATCACCAGTTTATATGGGTGGCTACTGTTGCCTAGGGATCCTTGATCATTCCAACATTGTACAACCCTTGGAGAAACTTACCACTAAGGATATCTTATGTTACCAGTTCCCATGGTCCCCAAAGGCATAGGAGGCACTTACTCACTACCACACGCATTATAATAAGCCCTCCATGCTCTTTTGTTAGAAGAAGCAAGAGTCTTTTTCAAGGACCCTAACTCAAGCTCAGGGGGACAGAAGTTGACCTCTATCTTATTATAGTCTTCATCTTGACCCTGCAACCCAAGGACTCCCTATATGTGGAGTGGCTTCTGCTACAGTCCTGATGGAGAAAATCTGGCCTTTGGATGTCTTAGGACACCCCCTTACTGTATGGCCATCTCACAATGCTTGAGCACTTGGCAGCTGCTTAAAGGATGAGGCTACCCAACATCTTTATAATTCCCAACCAGTCAATATGAGTGGCTCCTTGAGAAGAACATCACTCTTTTTTTTTGGAGTGGGGAGGGTAGGGCAATTGGGGTTAAGTGACTTGCCCAAGGTCACATGGATAGGTTTTGTGTTAAGTGTCTGAGACCGGATTTACCTCAGGTCCTCCTGTCTCCAGGGCTGGTGCTTTATTCACTGTACCACCTAGCCGCCCCAAGAACATCACTCTTTCTAGGTGTCCTGTCTGCAATCCCAAGATGCTTCTACCAATTCCCCAGTCCTTGAGGATGCCTTCCTGATCATGAGTGTTTCTCTGTCAGCCTACTCACTTCCTCACCCTGGCACAGTCTCTTCTCTTAAAAACCCAGACTCCATCTTTTTTGTTGATGTTTCTTGCCCCAGAGATGAGAAAGGGAATTTCCATTCTGGGTCTGCTGCCTCTCCCCCACTGCTGTTTTGGTTTCAGGATTTCTGCCTGATTGTTTTATCTGACTGGGTCCCTGAGCTTATTGCTCTCATGGAGGCCAGACTGCTAATGACACAGATAGCAGATATGCCTTTAGGTGTGGCGAACAATTTTGCCAAATCTGGAAGCTCTGAAGCTTTTTAATGGCAGCTGGAGCTCTTATTAACGCTGCATATGTTGACTCCCCCTTTCAGGCAATACAGCTCCCTTCCTCCCTTGCTATCTGTAAGTGCCAGGCTCATTCATCCTCCACTGACTTTGCCAATGAAAAGAATGCCACCAGTGGCCACACAGCCAAGGGGGCAGCATTTTCCTGGGATTGCTTCTCTTTCTCAGTTCTCTGTTTCTACTATTCCTGGGACACCTCTTCCTCCTCGGTGGGGCTGTTCAGTGATAACCCAGGCAATCACTCCCAAGACTGAGCAAGCAACTTGGAGGAGGCTTGGTTTGGCCTCTGATGACACTAAACAAAGCTGCCCAGTGATCCCCCATGTTCTTCTCTGTTCCTGGGTTTATGCTATCTACTCCTTGGTACATGCAAAGCAAAGGAGGGCAATAGAGGAAATCTAAGAGATGGGGAGATCTGGAGTCACACAAGCAGCTAAATTTAACCTATCTACTATGTCCTATTTGCATGTAGCACAACCCAGGCATTACAATTAAGACTGCCCCAGGAGCCTATCCCCTGCCAGGGAAACTTTCGTTAACATCCTAAAGGCCTTCATCGAATAGCACCTTAGAGAGAATATAAGTATGCTCTGATTAGGGTAGGCATGTTCTCAGGATGGATGGAAGCATTTCCATGCAGAAAGGCTGACACCATCACTGTCACAAAGAACTCATCCCTAGTTTTGGAGTCTCACTGGTTATAGATTTAGATGGGAATTGGGAGGAGGTACATTTTACAGGTCAAATAATGGAAAAGAGCTAAGGTGTACTGTGGGTACCACTCCAAGTCATCAGGAAAATATGAAGGAAAAACCAGGACGTTAAAAGAGGGTTGGCTAAAATATGTGAACACGCAGGGCTTTGTTGGGTCCAAGCCCTACTGCTGGACCTTATATGAGCTTAAAACAGAAAAATGGGACAATCCCACCTTGTAGTCACCTTGGGAAGGCCCTTAAAAATGCTCCACCCTAGACCTACTCTGAACACTTTGGTATTGCATAATGACTCATTGTTAGCTGACTCTTTATAGGTCATTCTCAAGGACATTCATGGTCAGTCTCAAAATAGTTAAAACCTCCCACAAAACTATGTTACAAACTGCAGCCAGGAGACTGGGCATCCATCGAGGAATTCAGGAGGAATTCTTTACCGGTGATTCTTTACCCCCAACTATTGCTAACATCTTAACATCCTTGATTTCAAAGAGGACCAATGACACTACAGAATAATGTCTTGATTTGTGTGTGAATTAGATTTATGTGAGGCAGGGTTGTATAAAGTCATCAGCCTTACTCTCTCTTCCAAAGTTATTAATGGCAAGAAAAAAATCAAGATGACTGGTGATGGCTAGTATGCAGTGGACGGTGTTGATGTCTTTAATGTTTGACCAAGGTCTAAGCACCTGACAGTGCCTGCTTCAGCCACCTCCATGGCCACTGGAACAAATTGTTTTTTCACCCACCCGTTCCACTGGGAGAAGTCTTCACTTATTTGGGGCCCTTGGACCCTGGACAAATCACTTCACTAAGGCTAAACTAGATGCATACTAGCCACTGCAAACAAGTCTGCCCTGACCTGAACATACTATACCAGACCATTTGAATTTGTAGTCAGAAGAGAAGGTCCATCAGTTCTACAACTCAAGGTGCAGGACAGATCTTCCAGTGGAGGCAGGTGGAGGTGGAGAGCAAGTGTAGATGAGACCTATTCAGACTGTCCAGAGTCTGGGAGGAGGTCAGGCAGCAGATCAGAATCACCGGGCCCCCCCCTTGGGGATCACTCTCCTGGCAGTAGCGGATGGGATGGCTGTTCTGAGGGACCATAAACTCTAAGATTGTCAGTGGACTCTGGAAATATGGACTCTCAACATGAATCTTGTTAAGATTGTTATCACCACCATGGCACGCTTCATCCAAGTAGAATAAGGGATTAATTGTAATTCTAAAAAGCTGTCCTGCCTGAAAGGAAACATGTGGATGATGATGTCCATTAACACGTTCAACAGCAGAAACTTGTGTCTACAAAGAAGATTGTCAGCAGACAATGTCATGGCATTTGATGTTGATATCATAACTATTGAACTGATTAGGAACCATACATTTCTCTGGAATTTCAACATCACTAGGTCCTATGGAAATTTTTAGGCTCTATTACTAAAATATTGGATGGAATGATGGTTAAGTTCCTTCTCTCCAGTGTGAGTTATGATGAACCACATACAGAATTTGTGAATTCACACCAAACACCCACCATACTACTGTACAACATAAGTTGTAACCAAACAATCAGAGTCTCCCTTGCCCATGCCCATATGCACCTTCCTATAGGATGGTCCCTCCTGGGCACTAGTTTAGTTGATACCTATGCACTGGAGTAAATAGCACTGGGAATCCTGTGCCCTTGGGTGAGTCAGGACAATCCTTTTCTCCTATCCCAATAGAGGAATTAATGCCATTACATCACCACTCAGGGGAAAAAGGAGATCCTCACCACCATTTGAGAGTTGTGATGATAACCTCAACCTTCTTTCCAAGTCAAGTACACTCATTTTGACTCCTCTTACATTGGCATCCCAGGATTGCAACTTGTACAAAACTCTCCAAAGTGAGGTGAGCCCTGGATATGTCCATAAATCTCACGTCCACCATGATCTCAGCTCGGAGAACAGAATCAAGGCAGGTCAGAGAGGTCATTTTAGAGAATAAGGCTGCCACTGATTACCTTTTGCTCAGGGATAAGAGGAGGAGGAGGAAGAGGAGGATAAACATGGTTGCCAAGAATTTCAGGGCATGTGCTGCTTTACTATAATAGTCCAATAATAGTCACCATTTTGGAAACCCCCCTAAAGCACCTGCAGGAATTGGTTTTAAGTAGCCAAAATCTTCCATTGGGAGATCTTTGTCATACCATATGCCTGGTAGATTCGGTTGCAGTCATGGGTGCCTAGCTTTGGATAGCTCAAATAGACTCTGTTGGGGTTTGGAATACTCATGGCTATATGTGTTTTTCTCTGATGTTGCTTTCAATTCTAGGGAAATCTCTCTGTATTATGTTAAGTACTTGTTTCCCTGTACAAGACTAAGCCCCCTGACTTATAGCCTCTGATGCTTATTTAATTTGATCTTCCTGACTCTGACTCATTGAGAAAAGATCTTTCCTTAAAGGAATTCTATCAAGCTCTTGATAAGGTGGGTAATAAAGGGGATGCCTCCACTGACTTGGGTTATTTTAATGAACTTTCTTTTAAACCTTAACCTAGCTCTCTGTGTGTCTGTAATTGTGTTTCTGCTACTATAGGAATGTTGGGTTTCAGAAGCTCCAGAGGGGGGGAATTGTGGGGAAAATTATTGGATTACTTGAATCTAGCCTCAAATGGCAAGAAACCAGATGTGTGTTGCTTAGAGACCACACTTGTTTATGGCTTAACTCAGGACAGGAAGGTCATGCTGACCCCCAAAACCTTCCAGGGGGTCTGATTGATGCAAGACATTTTCAATTTCCTGAGATACACACTTAAGCAATCTATGTGCTTTATTTGGAAACTTATTGCATGCCGGCCTATCAGACAGCTCTTTTTTAGTTGCTTTGTGCCAGTCCTATGTAATGTGTAACTCATGGAGGTTCATGGGAATGGGTCGCCTATTTTGACTCTTCCTTCTTTCCAGATGACTTAATGAACTTCTTTCTAAAAAAATCTTTAGTTCTGGCTTTGTCCTCAACTGACAAATTCAATTGAATCAATTGATTAAAAATATTCATTAAGCACATACTAAGTGACAAGCACTGTGTCAGGCAACAGAGATACAAGTACAGAAAATAAATACAATGCCCTGTAACTTAGCTCAAAGCAAGTCTCAGACATTTATTAGCTGTGTGAACCTGGGCAAGTCACTTAACCTCTGTCTGCCTCAGTTTTGTCAACTGTCAAATGGGGATAATAATATAATAATAGCAACTAGAGCTATTTTGAGGACTAAATGAGATATTTGTAAAGCACTTAGCACAGGAGCTGGCACATAGTAGGTACTTGCTTGTTTCCTTCCTTCTTCCAAGGATCTTTCTGAGAGAAAACAAGTATGTATAAAAATTCATGCAGTACAACTAGTTTTTTTAATAGACACAAATATTTACGAAGTAGTTAAATACAAGGTAGTTTGACAAAGAGGGTACTAATGGTTGGGGGGCAGGATCAGGAATGGTTTCATGTGGAAGATGATGACTGAGCTAAATTTTTCAAAAATAAGTTTAATTTTTTAAACTTGTCTCTCCCATTAGAAATATAATCTTCTTGAGGAGAGGGGTTCACCTTTATCTTTGTGCCTGCAAAGCTTATCATGTTGCTTGGTTCATTCCTTCAATCAATTAACATTTATTAAGTACCTACTTAGCAGATTTAGCACTAGAGATATAAAAAGAGACAAAAGACAGTCCCTACCCTCAAGGAGCTTGCAATCTAGTAGATTAATTAAGTGCTTTTTTTTTCTTTCATTCCTTCTTTCCAAGAAATGTATGATTAGAAAAGGAGCCAGGGCAATCATGTATCAAATAGGAGTGTGCTTGTATATATAGGATGCTATGTCCTTTTTTTCTTATATCATCATAGGCATCTGCAACATCCTTTTCCCTTTCTCTCTCAGAGAGCTCTCATATAACAAATAGTATTTTTTTTAAAGTGGTAAATGAATCAGCATAATTCGTTGATAGAATAAGAAAGCCAGAGCTGCAAGTTACAGGAACAGAAGGACTCTGAGAAGTAGAGGGAAGGAATGCATTTCAGCAATGGGAGATGGCCAGGAGATGGAGGGCCCTGAGGAACTGACTGGGCTGAAGACTGCATTGGGAAGAGTACTTTCTAATGAGGCTGGAAAGCAAGGTTGGGGCCAGGTTGCAAAGTGCTTTAAAAGCTAAACCAAGGGATCTATACTGTCAAACTAATTCCATTGGCACAAAGTCCACCCCCATGAGTAGCAGCTAGCTTTGCAAAATTGCTGGGCTCTTCTTATGAAACCATCATATGCATTTTTTTCCCAGAACAGCATCACTGTGGAAACAGATAACCTAGAAACTGTTCCCAAACCTGTTTGGCTGACAAGAGATTCTCTGCACACTGAAAAGATATTGAGTCCATATCACTTTCTAGCTATGTGACCCTAGACAAGTCAGTTACTTCAATCAGCCTCAGTTCCCCTATCTGGAAAATGAGGATAATAATAGTACCTACCTCCCACAGCTGCTGTAAAGATCAAAGCAAGGAACATACATAAAAAGGTTTAAAAGGAAATAATAAATGAAAAAAAAGACTTATTATGTACCCAGCTCTGTGATAAGTATAAAAATAAGAGTCTCTTCCCTACAGATGAGGGAAGCAATGCATATAGGGGTGATGTCTGGTTATTAATTAGCATCATCATCTTCTTCAGGGTTGGGGAAGGGCTTGGTATATCGGTAATCACCAGTAAGTGACAGAAGGGCCTCAGTATTTCAAATAGTTCCATGTATTTCAAGCCACAGTGTTGTGAGTTAGCAAGAACCTAGCTAGGATTTTTATCCTACTATCCCAGGGCACTCTAAAATTTCTTAGAGGAAATGTCAGTATGTTCAGGATAACAGAAGATCATCTTACTGTACACAATGAAATTATTTCATGCTGGGACTTGCTATTATATGGAAACCATATATCTCTGTCCCCTCTGGTGATTAAAACTCACCTACCTCCAACCAGAAAGTTGCACCAGCAATGGACATTCATCTTGCCAGCATTTCTTACAGGTAGATTACACTTTAGACATCCATGGGTTTTTAAAAAGAGTCCATATGGGCTATTAGTGAAATTCCTTAAATTTAATGCAAATGTTATTGGACTTGAAAACAAAGGAAGGCAACAAGCATTTATTAAATACCTACTGTGTGCCTAGTTTACATTTGCATTAAATTTAAGGAAAATCACTCATAGTGTTTCTTTGATCCTTATAACAACCCTGGGAAGTAGGTACTATCATTTTATGAGGACATTGTACAGATGAGGAAATTGAGGTTGAGACAAGTTGAATGACTTGACCAGTGTCACACACCTAAGAAATGACTAAGGCAGGATTTGAACATTTCAGTTGAATATGCTAGACCTGTGGGCCTCACACATACATCTTGCAAATAAATTTGTAATCTTCCTAACAGAAGATTTGATTTATTACAAAAAGCATCATGTGGGAGTACATCCTCCCTGCTAGGAAGAGCCTATGAGTTCATTTCCATAGGATTGATTCGTTGGGGTAAAGCTGTTGAAAAAAAAGATTCACTGATTATCCCTCTAAGTAAGTTTGTATCAAACTACTCTCCATTAACTCCACTTACATTAATTAGCCAATCAGCCAGCAGCTACACACTCACTATGTGCCAGGAATTGTAAACTCTAAGGATATAAAGAAAGATGAAAACAATCCCTGCCCTCAAGGGGTTCACATTCTAATAAGGGAGACAACTTGCTGCTGGTCATAGGAACTGCTTGTGAATCAGCCCAGATTACAACTCATCTATACCTTATAGAGTTAGAGAACTGCCGGAGAATTCAGAGAGGTTGATTAATTTGTCCAATGTCACACAGCTACTAAGTGTCAGAGGCAGGATTTGAACGCAGTTCTTTCTGACTCCCATTCTATTCACTAAACACGTTGTCTCTCACAATCACACTTCCCTGAATTTATACATCCCTCATTCAAACTCATTCTCAAAGATTAATTCATATTCTGTGGACAGTGGGATTCACTTGCCTCAAAATCAGAAATCTGTGATAAATATTTGCATAATAAAGATCCCATCTGTCCACATGAATTAATAGGGGTGTGTGTGTGTGTGTGTGTGTGTGTGTGTGTGTGTGTGTGTGTGTGTTTTGCAAGGTTTAATTACAAACTACTGGTGGAAAGAGCTTGGAATTTATCTGCTATCATCTTGTTGTCTGAAACTAAATTGATCTTTAATATTATAAAAATATTAAAGTAAGAAGTATATTCATTTTATTGAAGGGAAAAAAATAGGATTAAATAATTGCTCCATAAAATTACAAATGGCAAAGAATGTAAAGAAAGATGGAAAGACTTATGAAGTTACGAGGAAGAAGAATTAAGAAAACTGAATCGAATTGTACATGCTGACCAGTACTATTTTAAAAGGATCAATGAATCAGTAAACATTTATTAAGCTCCTACCATGTGCTAGGCATTATGCTAAGCATCAAGGATACAAAAAACGGAAAAAATTACAATGATGTCTGATATATACAAAGACAGTGGGAAGGTCACAAAGTGAATAAGATTGTTATTATTAGTATTGTATTAAATGTCATATCCATATAGATATATTATATTCCTTTTAGCAAACTATAAACTACATATTGTTTAGAATTGATGACTTTGTGTAGAACATAAAACCATCAGAATTAGGAGTATGGAAGCTCCCTGAGGGCAGGGACTGCTTCATTTTTGTCTCTATGTTCTCATTGTCTAGCAAAGTGCCTGGAACACATCAGTCACTTTCTGAGGTTGGCTCTCCCTACCTCCTCTGGGACTGGGAGCGAGCATGGGCTATGCCATCTTGGGAAAGTCATCTTTCAGGGCCTCTGGCAACTCAGGAGGATCCTAAGTTGGACAGAAAGCATTGATCTGTGTGGGTGTTTTTTGGTTTGGTTTTTGCCTTTCTTGGTATCCCCAGCACTTAGCATGGTGCCCATTGACTAGCTTTTCATCCTCATCTGTAAAAAGGAATGTTAAGTGGATACTGGTAACCATGAGTTTATAGGTTTAACTCAGGGTAAATATTGGTAAAAAGAATCTCCCCAAATAGCAGATGAAGAATCTGGTATTATTTATGGTGAAGTAATTATGGAAAAGGAGATGTTTGGCTCTTTCAATTTAATTAAACGAACATTGATGACGCACTTGGTTCTCCACTGGACACATTCTCTACAGTTGCCCCTCGATATATTGGCGCTTTAACTTTGAGCCCACTCTCCCCAGGGACTATGTGTAAAGGAATAGTGAATAATAGGGGTTCTTTTGGGGGGTGTAGAATAACTTCTGAGTACATCTCTTTTGTAAAAACTAATGGAATTCAAATGATTTTGTGTGACAAAAGACAACCCACAATGTCTTTACCACATGGAATTCCCTGGTATACCCCCCTCCCTTTCTAGATTCCTTTTATATGTTGTCTTCCCCCATTAGATTGTAAACTCCTTGAAGACAGGGACTTTTTCTTTTTCTTATTTATATCTCCAGCACTTTGCACAATTCCTGGTACATAGTAGGCACTTAATAAAGGTTCGTTGAATTGAATCAAACTAAGTAACTTGTCTGGATACAATATGTGTCTGATGTGGGCATCTCGGCTTCCTCATTTGTAAGATGGAAATAATCACATGTCACACAAATGAGATAATTTGTGCCTTGCAAAATTTAAAGCACATTTTAAATGTCAAGTTTATTAAGGAGTGAGTAATTTGTGTCTTGCACAATTGTGATATGGCTGGAGACCTGAGTGCCAAACTCCTCCCGGTTTCGTCCTTTATAGAGGGTAGACGTTGGTTTCTCAGCTCATTCTACTTTAAATCTGCTTCTCTATTTCATCTCCAAGGCACAAGATGCCCTGCAGATGGGTACATGCTGGTGACCTGTTCTTCCCACCCCCTCTCCTGCCTCCTTTTGTGTGTTGTCTCCCACTTCAGATTATTAGCTCCTTGAGGACAGGGACTGCCTTTTATTAATTGTATCCCCGGTGTCTGACACATAGTAGACACTTAATAAATATTTACTGAATTAGATTGTATTATATATGGAAAGTACTCAATAAATGTTGATTTCTTTTATATCATGAATTGCTTTAATTATGGTTACTTCTTTCTCTTCTTCTTCTTCTTCTTCCTCCTCCTCCTCCTCCTCCTCCTCCTTCTTCCCTGGCCACAGGTGTCCACTTAGGGTATTATGCTATTACCTGTGGGTACTCTGCACAAACGAATATAACTTTGGTCACTTATATTTTGTAAGCTATCTCAGGGTTTAGGGGCTAGATTTTTTTTAATTTCTATTTATTTTTTCAAAAAGCTGGGTCAATTTACTCTTTGTCCTGCACTTTAGTCATTTGTGGTTTCTTGGAACATAGCTCTAAAAAAAACATGCTATAAAAAACCCTGCTTTTTTTATTCAAATGGATCTACTTAACTACCTTTAAACTCAAATTATTCTGGCTTTCATTGAATAGCCAATAATAAACCCCAGCCCAAGCCTCCATTGCCCATAGTTTGGGTCTTGAAGGCTTAGAGTGAATACAAATAGCAATTGTTTTCTGTTCAGGCCAGAAACTCTGAGGTCTACCCTTCACAGAACAATACTTTTGTGTTGGTAAACCCAGCAATCTTTTGTCAATTCTTACCTAGTCCTTAGTCATTGATTGGATGTTACCTCAGATGAACTCAGACCTAGGAAAAATTTTAATTTAAAAAGGTCAAGGTCACTCACTGCATCCTGGTCATCACCAGTCCTCTTGAACCTTGTCTTGCCACTGAACTCTGGTAACTCTGGAGAAGATAGTAAGCCGAATGACTTTGTGCACTTCAGACTCACTTAAATCCTATTCATTTGCAATTCAAGACATCACCCTCATGAGGTCAGTTGTCCTCTTTGAGGACAAACATCCACAAGTGCTCCACAGCACCTGCTTCAGCCACCCTCATGGCCATTGGAACAAATTGTTTTCACCAACTTAACAGGTTTGAGGCCTGTTGGTTACCCTGAACCTGGTTGGGCTACATGGGATATTCAAAGAGGACTGGCACTTCTGGTGTGAGGGCTGCTAAGCCTTTATTAAGGATGCTCATCCACCTTTGGTGTCCACCTGACACCTAGCTCTTACCTGTGCTCCAAGAAGTTGTAGCATAGGCAATGGCCACACCCCAGTGAAACCCATTTTGGCAGACCAGCTAAACCAGTTTCAAGGAGCTTAGCCACTAAAGGGAGGTGATACGGGATAATAGCTAGCAGGGATAGCTGAATCAAGTGAGAGCTTTTTGAGGATAGAGGAGACATGGGCAAATTTGTAGCAGTTAAGTAAGTAGCCAGTAGACAAGGAAGAAATTAAAGACAGATGAAGAGTAGGGATGATAGAGGGAGCAATTTACTGGAGAAGACCAGATGGGATGGGATAGGATCCCTTGTGAATGTAGAGAAATTGGCTTGGGCAAGAAGGGTCACTTCATTATGGGGTGAAGGAGGAGGAGGAGGAGAGGGAGGGAGAGGAGGAGGAGGATGGGGAGGAGGAGGAGGAGGAGGAGGAGGGGGAAGGAGAAGAAGAAGAAGGGGGGGGGAGGAGGAGGAGGAGGAGGAGGAGGAGGAGGAGGAGGAGGAGAAAGAAGTAACCATAATTAAAGCAATTTATGATATAAAAGAAATCAACATTTATTGAGTATTTTCCATATATAACACAATCTAATTCAGTAAATATTTATTAAGTGTCTACTGTGTGTCAGACACTGGGGATACAATTAATAAAAGGCAGTCCCTGTCCTCAAGGAGCTTATAATCTAAAGCGGGAGACAACACACAAAAGGAGGCAGGAGAGGGGTGGGAAGAACAGGCCACCAGCATGTACCCATCTCCAGGGCATCTTGTTTGATCCTCACAGAAACCCTAGGAGGTAGGTACCACTATTATCCTCATTTTAGTGCCTTGCTAGGGTCATACGGCTAGCAAGTATCTGAGGCAAGATTTGAACTCGGTTCTTCCTGTCTCTAGGCCCAGAATTCAATCCACTTGCTGTAATATATTTTTTTTAAGATTTTTCTTTTTTGTTTTTTGGAGAGGGGAAGGTAGGGCAATTGGGTTTAAGTGACTTGCCAAAAGCTGTGATATTTTTAAAACACTCTATGAAGCACTGTCTTTTATTTTGATCATGATAAAACTTTTTTTTTTGCTTTTTGTAGGAGGGAAGGTAGAACAATTTGGGTTAAGTGATTTGCCCAAGCTCACACAGCTAGTAAGTGTTAAGTGTCTGAGGTCAAATTTGAACTCAAATTCTCCTGACTTCAGGGCCAGTGGTCCATTCACTGTGCCACCTATCCCCCCCCAATGATAAAACTTTTAATTAGATGTCCACTTGGCAGCTTAAGTCAATTAGATGATGATTACTCTAAGAAATTAGTCTCAGATCCAGGAGGAAAAGCAAAGACAAAGAAGCTATGGAAAGATTTAAACCTGAAACTGTTCAATGGAATAAAACAGAAGAAACAAGAAAGTGGACACTTAAACTAAATCAATCATTGACCAGTCACAGTAAACATTGTAATGACAGGTCAGAATTGAGTAGAGCACCTCATAACCAGTAAAGACCTTGGGACCCCAAAAGGACAAGGTTCT
Organism: Gymnobelideus leadbeateri; assembly: GCA_011680675.1. NCBI lineage: Eukaryota > Metazoa > Chordata > Mammalia > Diprotodontia > Petauridae > Gymnobelideus > Gymnobelideus leadbeateri. Next base: position 30,515 of record WOXC01011212.1, read on the forward strand.
AAAGGATGCTCTCCATTGTGGGAACAAATGAGAGAGACTCTATAGACTCAAAAGAAAAATAAAGAGAGGAAGGAAGGAAAGAAAGATGGAAGGAAGGAAGGAGAAAGAAAGAGAAAAAGAAAGAAAGAAGAACAAAGGAGGAAGGAAGGGAATAAGAAAAGAACAGGAAGAGAAGAAAGGAAAGGAAGGAAGAAAAGGAAGGAAAAAAGAAAAGACAGATCATTAAAATTACCAGAACACTTTTTTTAATGTCAAGGCCATTCAGATATCCTTAGAAGGGAAAAAGAATACAAATAACTGAGAAGCATGGAAGGTTTTTAACTTCATCAAAAGCCTTGAAATGGATGGATAGCCTCCCTTTGTATTAGGGCTTTCAGGAAGTTTTTCAGGACAAGTATTTATTTTAAATCGGAAATGCTTACAAAGCATACCACTTGGCAAATTGTGTTTCATGTTCAATCCTAGAGATGACCTCTACTATGCTATGTTGGATTTAGATATTATTTTTTAATGGAAAACTAAAAGAGAGATCTCTTTAATCAGCTTAAAAAACATTGTGAATAGACACTCCTCTTATTTAAAAGTTTAACTTTACATTCATCAATTTATAATCAGAGTTCCTCTGGTATGTTTGATTCCTGACAAACAAGGATAAAAGTCTTGTGCCCCCATTGCTAATGAGATGATAAAACAGCAGGGGCCAAGTTTTTAATTACTACGGGCTATGCACTGGAGAGGTAGCAATGATATTTTCTATTGCATGTCTAAGTTGTAACTTCAGGCTTATGACAGCCCTGCTGTGCTTCTGTGCCTTTGATGATCACTCATTTTTGTCTCCTGAGAACATACAAAAATTTCTGAGCTAGAATCCTGGGGGGCTTGTAATTATTGGCGTAACCTGGTGCAGGTTCTACTCTTGAACCATCATTGCTCAGTCAGGATCCAGGACTGCAATGCATCCCATTATATCAAAAAGGAAATTGGATAGCCCGAGCATCTGGGAACTTTTCTACTCAGATGATACTGGTTCTCATACTAACAGAGCATGGACTTCCCCTTGACAATTGGATATGTGGTCAAAATGGAAACCTTCTACCATTTGGTTTTTTAATTTTTTATTCATGCCTGAAAAATGGAGTTCTGATAAAAATAAAATACCTTCTCTAGATAATTTTATGGGCCCCTTAAGCTCATCTGGTTGAAAGTTAAAAAAAAGGAGCATAGCAACATTAGCTTCGTCAATTTTTTGGTGGTTGTTGATGGTTAGAACTTTGGGGTGGGGCAGTTAGGTGGCTCAGTGGACAGAATGCTGGACTTAGGAGGCCTCAGAAGAATCTGGCCTCACTAGCTGTGAGCCACCTCACCCTGTTGACCTCAGTTTCCTCATCTGTAAAATGAATTGGAAAAGGAAATGGCAAACCACTCCAATATCTTTGCCAAGAAAATCCCAAATGGGGTCATGAAGAATCAGATAGGACTAAAAAAATGTCTCAACATCAAAGAACTCTTGGCTTTGAAAGGACCTCCAAAATTGGTTTTATTTATAAAATGTGAAGATCAGATCATATGAATACATGCAAAGTTGACACTAGGACAGTATTCACACAGACTCTGATGCTCCTAAGATTCTTACCACAGAGACAAAGAAACCACCACCCAAGGAGCTAAAACAGCTCATTTAAAATACTGATACAGTTAAAATAATAATGTATATTTGCAATAATGTACAATGTTCATACACATTATTGTAATGTATTATCACACTTGTATAACATTTTAGAATTACAAAATGACTGTTTATACCTTGTATGTACATAGTTATTTACATGGTGTCTTCCCCAGATAGGATGCCAGCTCCTTGGGGGACTGTATTTTCCCTTTCTCTGTATGCTTAGCACAGCACCTAACACATAGTAAGCCTAAACAAATACCTATGGAGTGATTGAATTACAAAGCCCTTTCCTATTTATTATCTCACTCAAAAAGTCCTCTGAAGCAGAGATTACGGTAAAATCATTCTACAGATGATATCAACAACCATAAACAATAATAAACATTCCAAATATGCTTTCATTGAACCTCCAGAAGATAAGCTTATACCCCACTACTTACATTCAATTACATTATCGTATTATTATATGTGTGTGTGTTTCTGTTTGCCCTTGCAGTAGTATGCTGAACACTAAAAATAAAAGAATAATAGTAGGATTGTGACCTATTTTAACAGGACCATTTAGATCTGAATGAAATAAATGAATTAAAAAGAATATATTAAAGCCTTCCTGGATGTGCTAACCAATGGGAATACCAATAGAAAAAAACATCAAGGCAAAAGCCCACAGTCCCTGCCCTCAAGAAGTTTCCAGTCTAATGGGGAGGGGGAACATCACACAGGTGAGTGGAGACCAGGGAGAGGCATTTTGTTTGTAAAGTCAGGTGGAGCCCACTGAACAAAATGAGAAGTGAGATAATGCTAATTGCTCAAAGTTACATAGAACTTTAAGGCTTAAAAAGAACTTTCCACAAAGTGGCTCATTTGATCCTCAAAATAACCCTATGAGGTAAATGTTTGTCCCCATCCCTGTTTTACAGAGGTTTACAGAGTGGATGAGAGATCTGCCCAAGATGACATAGCTATTGGTGTCTGAAGCAGTATACAAACCCAGGTTTTCTAATTCACTTTGATAATCATAGACAGAACCTCTGGGGTCAAGAAAACCAGATTTAAATCTTGCCTCCCGGGGCAGCTAGGTGGTGCAGTGAATAGAGCACTGTAGTCAGGAGGACCGGAGCTCAAATCCGGCCTCAGACACTTAACACAAAACTAGCCATGTGACCTTGGGCAAGTCACTTAACCCCAATTGCCCTGCCTTCCCCCCCTCCAAAAAGCAAAAAAAAATATTGCCTCTGACACTACTTGCATCTCACTTAACTTTCCTAGGCCTCAACTTCCACATTTGTAAAATGAAAGCGTTGGCTATATGACTTCCAATGTCCATTCTGGCTCTAAGTCTATGATCCCAGATGGTTCCTTCTGCCTCTACTTCTATGATCTTATGACTCCAAGTTCAACATTTTACACATTGTGCCATATGGCCTCCCTCATGAGGAAATTAGGTAAACTGAGCTGTTTAAGGTTCCAAATGTAGTGTCAGAGGCAGACCTCAAATTCTTGGTATTCTGACACCAAGTCAAATTCTTTTTCCACAGTGAGTGGCTGTCACAGAACAAGTTTGTAATTAATGCTTGTTGGCTGGCTAATTTGACCATACCACACCATCTCTCTTAGCCAGAGACAAAAAATGAGGGAATTCCTTGTAAGTTCATCATAGGTAGGGGCTAGAGAAAAACTCCAGATGCCAACAAGTGGGAATGTGGTTTTTTTTTTCTGTCTCCTTTTGACCCAGGATATTAATAATGCATGGCGGCTTAACTAAATATCTTCCTACTCACCACTTCCCACAATAAACTTTAGATTTCCTGAGTTTTTAACTTATTCTTTCTTTATTCATCCACTCTCAAAACCTGACCCTTCTTTTCAGTCATGGGGGAAAGGGACGAATATCCCAGGAGTTAGAAATAGAGTATTGTTGGGGGCGGGGATAGACTTTGCTTTTGCTGTGCTAATTTCCATATAAGGTATAGGTTTTATTTGATGTTGTTATTGGGCCATAGTTTGGGGCGAGGGCGTGGTTTAATGTATATAAGATGCTGTACGCGGAAGCATCTCTCTCTCGGGATGTGACCAGCCGTGAATAAACAACTCCTGAAACCTCGGGTGCTCTGTCTGGGTTAATTCCTCTTCGGAGGCCGGTGATGACCGAAGACTCGCCATGGAGATAGGTGAGTAGAGAGGACGGGGATATAATAGTTACAGATCAACCCGCCGCCGGTGCCGTAGATAAGGCCCCCGGCAAGTGGCGCCCAAACGTGGGGCCTGAGATCTGTAGGGACCGTCTGAGTCCGCTGGACGGACTCCCCCCAGACAGCCTCATCTCTTAAGAAGGACGAGATGGGAGGATTGAATAGCATACCTAAGTTCCGGCCCGAGGAGAAAGGAGTTGTAGCCGCCCAGCTCTATAAGCTGTGCGCTAAGAGGGGGTATAAAATCCCCCTGAAAACATGCCGAGCATTCATAGATAATATTTGGCATGTGTGCCCGTGGGTTCAGCACGCCGGAATACAACCGGGCCGGTGGGAGGTAGTGGGCCAACAGATGGCCTCCTATGATGAGGCCTGCCCCGGAAAGTTAACTCCAGAGGATTTTCAGGTTTACAAAATAGTTGAGGCAGCATTGTGTCCCCAGAGGGTGAAGCTCACCCACCCGGCCAGCACCCAAGTAGGATCCTCGCTGGCAGGTTCTGACGATGAGGAGTCGGGTGAAGGGGTAGAAGGACACGCTAAAGGAACAGATGGGGAGGATGAGGAGGAGGATAACAGCCCCCCTCCCGTCTACCCATGGGAAGAACTAAGGAGGGCTAGAAAGGAGAGCCACAGAAAAGATGGCGACGACGCGACACTTCCACGTTCTTCACGGAACACGAACCGGAAGGATGGTGGTGCAGACACGCCTGAGGTGTCCAGTGAGTTCAGGCAGGAAGAGAAAGAGGAACGGGGTGGAGCTCCTCTGAGTGAGACTAGGCAGGAAGAAATAGAAGAATGGGAGTGGCCCAGAAAAGAAGAGAAAAGGAAGTGGGATGGGGCTCCTCCGAGCGGTCCGGAGGTGTGGCTAGCCGTTCCCCCAGACGAGACCACGCCTGCCGCGCCGCCCCCAGGCAGTTTAGCAACCCTCAAAAAAGAGGAAGGAAGAACAGGGCCAGGGCCCCCAAGCCTACTCGCGGCCAGCACTGCCCAGGCCCTTGAGCAAGGAGAGATGGTAGATTGGGATGACTGGGGAATATATCCGCTGATTGCCGACCCCCTTACGGGGCAGCGGCAGTACACCCCAGTGCCATTTAAAATGCTGAAGGAGCTGAAGGAAGCCGTGACCAAGTACGGCGCCAGCTCTCCCTATGTAAAAAGGCTGCTAAGGAATTTGATGGCTACCAATCCTTGGACTCCGTCAGATTTTGACGAGGTCGGTTCTGCTTGCTTCGATCCCTCCAGCTATATGGCTTTCAAAGCCCAGGCCCGCCGAGAAGCTCTAATTCTAGTAAAAGCTAGGGGATACACCCCAGTTGATCAAGCTGTCGATCTCCTTTGTGGCACAGGGGCGCATACCGATCCAAGAGTACAGGCCCAATACGGCCAGTTAGAGCTGGAGGCAGTACAGGAAGTATACATGAAAGCTTGGGATAGGATAGGGAGCATGAGAGGAGGGAAGGCTCCGGCAAAACTAAGCGGGCTCAAACAACGGGCCAATCAGGACCCATTAAGCTTCATCAATGAGGTCAAAGAGACTGTGACATGCGTTATGGGTGATGTGCCTGGCTCTGACCTACTCACAAAACAAATTGTGAGGGAGGGACTCCGACCTCGCTCTGCTGCCGCTATAGCCGTGTTACCTAATGATGCCTCCCTGGAAGAGATTATAGACAAACTAATGGACTTACCAGGAGAGGACTCCGTGCAAGCCCTTGTGGCAGCCATGGAAAACAGAGAAAATACACTGGTGGCCGCTTTAGAAAGAATAAATCTAGGAGCCAGCAGGAAATCAGCTTGCTTCAAGTGCGGCAAAACTGGCCATTTCAAAACGCAGTGTAGAGCACCTGCTCAGACTCCTCGGTGCTACTGCTGCGGCAAGCAGGGACACATAGCTAAATTTTGCAGAAACAAGGGGAAGCAGGGAAACGGCCGGAGGGGGGGCCCAGCCGCGAGGCACCCCCACGGTCCATCAGCGGCAAACATACACCAGTGAGGGCCTGGGCAGGAGAAGGACAGGGACAGGTCGCCTACCAGATGGCCCCGTGGGAGACCATGGCTGTTCCATCTCTAACACAGACTTGTCCGGCCTTAATCACAGGCCCTGAGGGCTACACTGAATTTATAACCCATACTCAAATTGTGGAAGACCCTGAATCACCCATTGTTTTGACTAACCCTCACCCCTACTCCATAATGATAAATAAGAACCAAGTAATTGGGAAAGCCATCCATCCCATTGCAAGGCTCCCCATTTATTCATTCAGGGAGAGCCCAGACCATAAACTGGGTACAACCAGTGACCCCCGACCGGCCTACGCTGATTGTGTTGGTCGAAGGGAGCTCAGTAGAGGGAATCATGGATACTGGGGCGGATTGCTCCGTGATAAATGGAGGCCAGTGGAAGCCTGAATGGCCACTGTCGGCGGGAGGGCAGCCAGTAATGGGGGTAGGAGGGAGACAGACTGCCCCTAAGGCAGCAAGGGCCCTGAAGTGGGCCGTGAAAGGCAAGACAGGACTATTTAAACCTCTCTTCCTACCAGGGCTCCCATACGCCCTCTGGGGGCGTGATCTCCTCTCCCAATTGAATCTTTCTTTGGCCACTCCAGACAGTCTGCTGGGAAATTAGTGGGGGCCACTGCCAAAGGGAGCTTCTCCCCGCAGATCACTTGGATTGATAAGAAACCAATATGGGTAGAACAGTGGCCCCTGTCCCAAGAGAAGCTCACAGCACTTAGGATGATTGTAGATACTTTATTATTAGAGGGGAAAATAGAGAAATCTCTTAGTCCCTTTAATTCCCCAGTATTTGTCATCAAAAAGAAAAGTGGAAAATGGAGGATGCTAGTTGACCTCAGAGCAGTTAACGCTGCCATGTTACCAATGGGAGCCCTCCAACCTGGACTACCCATGCCGGCAGCCATCCCAAGGAATTGGGAGATAATAGTGATTGATATTAAGGATTGTTTTTACAGTATCCCTCTTCACCCAAATGATAAAGAGAAGTTTGCCTTTTCTGTTCCCAGCGTTAACTTCCAGGCACCTTCTGAGAGATATCAGTTTAGGGTTTTGCCCCAGGGAATGGCAAATAGCCCAACCTTGTGTCAGTTATATGTGGCAGAGTTGTTAAGGCCAGCTAGGGAAAAATATAACAGTCTTATGATTATACATTATATGGATGATATATTGATCGCTGCACCACAGCTGCAGCTGGCAGAGAGTTGTTTGTCCCTAATAACCGAGTTGTTGCAAGGTAAAGGATTGCTGCTAGCCCCTGAGAAGGTGCAAAAGTCATATCCTTATGAATATTTAGGTCAAAAGGTTCTTCCCGAACAGGTTGTTAAAGATATTCCTGGCATTGATAAGTCCCAATATAGGACATTGAATGATTTTCAAAGGTTGGTGGGAGCAATTCAGTGGATTCACTCGGCAATCCCTATACCACAGTCACTTATGCAGCCATTATATGAGATTCTAAAAGGGGCGTCACAGTTGACCTCCCCTAGGACATGGACCCCCAAGGCAGACCAGGCATTGGAACAGATTTTGCAAAAAGCCTCTGTTTTGAGTCGCCAAGCCCCAGATGAACCTATATATTTTCAAATATTAAGAGATACAGGGCGATTTTGGGGATGCCTCTTTCAAAGACATGGATGTTTAGAATGGTTATATCCAAAAATTCCAAAAAAGATTATACAAGATAAATGGGAGACCCTAGCTTGGTTTTGTTTGCAAGCCTCTGAGCGCTGTCAACACGCATTTGGGCGCAAACCTTTTCTTAATTTAGATCTATCAGGAGAGCTCAGTCATACACTTGCAGAAAATTCCCTGCTGTGGGCCACGGTGTTGACTAGTATGAATATTGCGAAAGTCACACCTCCCCCAGTGGTCCAGATGTATAGTGAATTCATTCTCAAATGCCACACGCCTGTAGTGGTATCCGATCCAGTGGCCGGACCAAATATATTTACAGATGCCACTAAGAATGGCCGTGCTGTAGTTCACAACCCGTCACAACCAGCCACGTGGGTATTTGATACCCCATATACCTCCACCCAGAAGAATGAGTTATTTGCCATTATTAAAGCTGTAGAGTTGTTTGATACTATACCCATAAATTTAATTACAGGTAGTATGTATTGTGCACTATTGCTTCCCCGCTTGGAACATGCCTATGTGTCTCCAGGATCCACCATAGCCGATCTTTTATTACAACTTCAACATAGAATAAAGGGTAGGAGACATTCCATTTATGTCCTACGTGTGCGGTCCCATATATCTATCTCGGGACCTATTTTTCAAGGCAATGATGAAGCCGATAGTGCCCTATATATAGCCCACCAAGATCCTGATCCGGCCCGGCAGGCACATGGTAAGTATCATATTTCAGCTAGATCCCTCAGACGCCTTTATGGCATTCCTAAGATAGAAGCACGCTCCATTGTACGCTCATGCACCGCTTGCACACCCTTCCGGCCGCGCCCCCAGCCAGAAGGCATCAATCCCAGGGGCAATTTGCCTAATGCCCTCTGGCAAATGGATGTTACACATTTGGGACAGAAATATATACATGTATCAGTAGATACCTTTTCTTCCTTTACCTTTGCTACGTTGCAACTCGGTGAGACTGCAAGACATGTAATATCACATTTGTACACTCAAATGGCCACCTTAGGTGTGCCAGAAGCCCTAAAGACTGATAATGGGCCGGCATATACCTCTAGGACCTTTACAGAATTCTGCCTAGAATTTTCTATCAATCATACTACGGGTATCCCCTATAACCCCACAGGCCAAGCCATGGTGGAGCGAGCAAATCGCAACCTGAAAACAACCCTCTATAAACAAAAAGGGGGAGTATGCAGGGGAATAACCCAAAAAGAATTGGCACAAGCTGTCTTCACCATGAACTTTCTCCAATTTAGAGATGACGGCACCTCGGCCGCCCAAAGATTCTTTGGAGGGATCATGACCCGGCGGGTACAATTGCCACCCCCCACAAAGGCCCTACCAGGAACAAAAATAATGTGGAGGGACGAAGAGGGGAAGTGGCATGGGCCAGTCACAGTAGTTGCTAGAAAAGCAGGCCATCTATCAATACACCCCAATGATGATTCTAGCCTCCCTAAGAAGTGGTTACCCATACATAAGACTAGAGACCTTGAATAATACCCAACCCGATTATCGGGATGAGGAGTTCCCTCTCTTTTCCTTTGCAGGGACATGGCCCACCATCCTGGGAATCCTGATGTGTGGAATGGCGATAGAACACCCCACCCCCGGACTCGCGACGCCTCGATGGGGAATCCTGAGGACTCTGCCTTTCCCAGTGCCTGTATACCACAACGACAGCATTTTCCCGAGACTGTTCACTTCAAATGCCTCTTTTGGCCTACCTTATGTTAAGGTGGATCCGCAGACAAGTAATTTTTCTGCCAATACCAACTGGGACTTGAATGGGGCCTTGTGCTTCTCCGTTAGTTTAAATGAGTCAGGGCCATGCATCCCCCTCAGAAAGGGAAACATCACTTTTGCACCGAAACAGGGGGGACTATCTCCCAGCGTGAATGGCACAGTGCCAGCAGTAAACATGACTGGGAGAGAACTCATACCCCGTATGTATGGACCTTGCCCTAAGGAGCCTTCGCTCGAAGGCAACTACCCTTGGGAGCACTGCCAGTCCGCTTATGCCTACCCTATTTATGGGGAATCTGGCAAATGGTTCAGAACCTCCTTGCTGAACTGGACAAACGACTTCACAGAAAATCCCTTTAAAGGCTGGATGCTATGTGGAACAAACGGCAGCTGTGCAGACATCAACGTGATTGCGTTCCTCCAGGGAGGGTCCGTTCAACAGGCAAACATTACAAACTACACCGCCGGATCGGTCGAGTATAAATCCAAAATACTGGTGAACTTCACCAGCACACCAATATGTCTTTGGCCACCCTTTATGTTTGTGCTGGTGAATGAGAGTAACTTGAACAACTCTTCCTTAAATTGTTCACACACTCAATGCCAGCTGAGCCAATGCTGGGACGCTTTACAAGCAGATACCGGGATAGTGGGGAGGCTACCTACCTGGGTTCCGATCCCGGTTCAAGACATGGAGCTCTCAGTGAACTCCAGGTCCCCTCGAGCAATTGGAGTAATCATAGCACTAGTTGTTGCAATTGCATCATCGATAGCCGCGGTGACCACCACCACATTATCCATGCAAGGGACAGTCCAGACAGCGAGTGCCCTGGTACAGGTTGCACAAGATACAGCCAAGGCATTAGACACACAAGTGGCGCTAAATGCCAAACTACAAGGTGGGATTATGATTCTTAATCAGAGGCTTGACCTAGTGCAAGAACAACTAGATGCTATCATGGAGATGGGATTGACAGGATGTAAGACATACTCCCCACAATTATGTGTGACTAATATAGCATATGATGAATGGTCTGCCGCGGCCAATCAGTCTAGAGAACTCTCTAGATATCTTACGGGAGAGTGGTCAGCAGGCTTCCAGGCGGGCTTGACAAACCTGCGTTTTTCCATTATGCAACTCAATAGCACCTCCATAGATTTAGAGTGGCAGGAAGGAGTGATCTCCTGGTTTAATTCCATTACTAAGTGGTTTGCCTCTTGGGGCGGGTTGGGTGCCTCTCTGGGTCTCCTCTTATTACTTATTGGGCTTTTATTTTGGTGCATATGCCGTGCATCCACCCGGAATAAGGGCTATATGTTACTTACCCAACAAGCCATCTTTGCTATAAGAGAAGGACAAGATCCTTCAGTTTGGCTCGCCGCCATGGAAGACATGTAACACCTTGGGGAAAGACGGGGCAAGCCCCACGACGGGCAACTTCTCCCACCCAGCCACCTAAGACAGGGCCCGAAGGTGTTGGGTCCCTAGGACGGGTAAGGTTTCAGGGATTGAGGAGACGACCCAAGCCAGGGCACCCCGCTCCCGGCGAAGCCATAAGCTTAGATGATGCGTAATGCTTAGCAAGGCTGCACCAGGCGCCACGGCCCTGATAAAACAAAAAGGGGGAGATGTTGGGGGCGGGGATAGACTTTGCTTTTGCTGTGCTAATTTCCATATAAGGTATAGGTTTTATTTGATGTTGTTATTGGGCCATAGTTTGGGGCGAGGGCGTGGTTTAATGTATATAAGATGCTGTACCCGGAAGCATCTCTCTCTCGGGATGTGACCAGCCGTGAATAAACAACTCCTGAAACCTCGGGTGCTCTGTCTGGGTTAATTCCTCTTCGGAGGCCGGTGATGACCGAAGACTCGCCATGGGGATAGGTGAGTAGAGAGGACGGGGATATAATAGTTACAGATCAACCCACCGCCGGTGCCGTAGATAAGGCCCCCGGCAGAGTATAGTCAGGGCTCAGATAGGTACTACAGTGTATTAGGCTCCATACACAGAAGAAGATCTGTAACCTTTTACAATTCTTAAATGAAACTCTATTTTTAAATTTTTACTTCCAACTCAGAATCTAAACTCAAGAAACTGGTTATAAAGCATGTGTTTGTTTGTTTGTTTTTTAAATAGAAGTAGTAAAATTTTATAGTCCTCATTTAAAAATAAGTTCATTAGGAAGCTCCTGATTTATTTTCTTAACATTGACTTCCCAAAGGGACATAAACTCCAACACACAATACTGTCTAGCTAAAAAATATATTTCTAAACTTCAGATTGCTCAAGTGAGTTTTCTTTGATAAAAAAAAATCCCCTAAAACTAGAGATTCTAAGAAATGTACAATTAATTTAAAGCAATTCATATCAGTGTATAAACAATTTCAAGAGGCATTTAATCTACTTTGAAACATGACATGTAGTGAAATTGACCATAAAATACTAGTAATATAAACTGCAGAAATCATTCTAGTTTTTTAATGATCTTCTCTCTGAAAGAATTTAGCTTTTAAAAAGTTTAATAATGTGTATAAAGAGAATAAACAATGCCTACTATCGGAGTATTACATCTTGAAATTAGTTTACAGATCTGATAACATCAAGGACTATATTAATTTTAATTAGAGCATAGCTAATATTTTCTTACTTTTATTTAGTATACTGTGGATTAAACCCTCAAATTAACTTGTCATGATATTGGACAAATAATTGACTATGGGATAGAAGATGTTGAAAGTAGAACACTGAGTCAGGTATGATGGCCCAGGCCCATGATCCCTACTACCAGGAAAGCTGAGGCTGGTGGATTGCTTTATCTCTGGAGTTCTAGGCTGCAGTAGGGCTAAAACCAATTAGGTTTCCTTATTAAGTCTGGCACCAATATGGTGAGCTTCCCAAAAGTGGATGCTGAAAAGGGTAGAGGGGGGCAGTAGGAGGAAGGTAGAGACTGGTCTAGGTTAGAAAAATGGAGTAGAACAAAAATTTTATGCTAATTACCCATGAAAGATTGCTGCATTTCTAACCTGGCCAAGATGGAGAGAGCCAGGGGCAAAAAACCCAAAGAAAGCAAAACAAGAAGGTAAAGTAGGATAACAACGGAAGACTCTATGAGACTGCAGTGGTCCAAGGGCTGTGATTAGGCTACCATGTAGTTCTACATGAATTATGTAATAGATGACTTCACTGTTTGGGTGCCTATATACCTACAAGCTTTGTCTCACACTTCAGATCCCTGGAATTTGCTTGCAAAATTGCTCTGTTACAACTGATCGAGCATTAATGTTTGATCCCTACTGAGCTACTCCTTAAGAGGTTTATTTATATAGACTCACATTAGTTTTTCCAGAAAATCACTCTCATATTTATTGATGACTTGCTCTGGTCCATGGCCTGAACCATGGATCCTGAGCAGCTCCTAGGTACTTCCCCATTGAAGAAAGCTCTGATAGTATCTATGATCCTAGGCTTCCCAGAGTTTGAGAATGCTGAGATACCAGGAGGCAGAACATTGCTCCTAGAGGCTCCATAAACATCCAAAACCACACTGGTCACTGGGGGAAATTAAAAGGTTAGATATGAAAGAAGTTACTTACTTCATGGAACTAATGAGTATAAATCCAACAGATTTATAAAATACATGTAACACATTGGTGGGTTAGTGATTTCAATGTGGGTGCTCAGTCCACACAATCAAGCACTTACTGTAGGATAGGTATATAATGATGTCATTTTGGTCCTTTTTGATTATGAAGGACAATAGTCATGATGTGCTAGGCACCTGAATTGAGCACTAGGTCACAAAACAAAAGCAAAAACAACAACATAGCCATACCTATCCTGAAAGAGCTTTTATCTTAATGGAGGAGACAACAAAGACAGAAATGGTTGGTTGGTTGGTTGGTTGGTTGGTTGGTTGGTTGGTTGGTTGGTTTGCCCAAAATACTGTTTTGTAGAGAATTCACACAAGGAAGATGCCCACATGGTGATCAGAAGAAGCGATACCAAGACACTCTTGAGATCTCTCTGAAGAACTTTGGGATTGACTGTGAGACACAGCAGATGCCAGCACAGGACTGCCTAGCATGGTGTGCCCACATTAAAGAACACATTGTGCTCTAATGAGTGAAGCAGAATTGCAGTAGCTCAACGAGATGCACAAATTTCAAGACATCTCCACCCCATATGGTCATATGGACTATATGTGCCCAACTCCGTGGTAGAGCCTTCTGAGTTCATACCTTGACTCCAACATATTGATGTCATTTTGGTCCTCTTCAAGAAGAGACACAAACAAAAAGAGAGGAAGGCACACCAAATCTGATCAAAAACCCTCTTCCCCATTGCCTTTTTAGCCTGGGTAATTCTTGTCTATTTCCATAAATACTGTATTCATCCAAACTACTAAAGTCTCTCCTCCTCTTTTTTCCTGTCTTTGCATGGGACCTCCTATCTATTATTGCCTGTGCTTGCTACATTTTCTACTCATGTGCAGAGTGTCCCCCAAATCTATCAGACATTAAAGCTTCAAATTGAACTAAGACTTTTGGGACACCCTGTGTGTCTCTGATGATATCCAGGTATATGTAAACTCCCTGGGAGCAGGAGCTGTTTCATTTTTGTCTTTAGGGCCCCAGAACATGGCAGATAGTAGGAACTTAGTAAATGTTTGTTGAATAAAATTAGTTTGTCTTTTTTCTTTTAAACAACTATCTGACCATGTGACTCCCCTACTCAACATTATCTTTGGCTCCCTATTAACCTCTAGGATAAAATAGAAACACCATTGTTTAGTTTCTCAAGTCCTATGCAAACTGTACTCAGCCTATTTCTCAAGTCTTGTTGGAATTAACTCCCCTTCCTGCTCTCTCTGCTATACCATTAAACTGACCTTCTCTCTGTTCCTCTTATACCATATTCCATCTCTCATCTCCATGCCTTTGTATTAGATATTCCCATTCTGTTTAATAGAATCCCTCTCTTCCCACAGGATCCCATCTTCTGCATGAAGCCTTCCCTGATCCCTCTGAGTGCTAATGCTCTCATCACCAACAACTTTGTAAAACTTTGTATTCATTAATGTTTCTTTTCCATATCTGTACATGTACTTGTTTTCCCCATGGGAATTTAAGTTCCTTGTAAGTAGAGTTTCGTTCCTTGTACTTGTGTTCCTAAAGCCTGACACAATGTTTAATGAATACTTGTTGATTGATTGGTTGATTTTACACTGCTTATCTCATGCATCAGTGGTAATATGCTGACGGCTACCTATGGGTATTAAGCATTCTGTAGTCTTTTGGGTTGTATAATGGGAAAAGCAGCCAATGATGATCTTGTCTTTAAGGCATGCACAAGTATTCCCTACCTGGCTCCAAGCCAATACATGGGAACTCTGGGAAGCCAGTTTCCAGATATGAACAACTGAGGGGTTGATACAGTAAAGTGATAAAAAAAACTTGTAATTGACAGTGAAGCTGGAGATTCAGGAGCCATAGAGGTGGGATGGAGTTCACATATAAACGGGATGACACTGATCTCTCAGGCTCTTTTCCCTCCTGGCTCCAAGTGAGGCAAGAACTGCTGGGAGCTGCATCTATGAGCACCTGGCATCTCTGTTTCTTTTGTGTTTGTTCATTCCTGATCCTAGATGAACAAGTATCTGAAAATGGAATCACCCCTCTGAATGTTGAAAGGTTAGAAGAGCCATCACAGCTCCTTCCAGTAACTGTCAATAGTAAAATCCATGGATTTTTCAATTAAAATCCATGCTACCATAGAGATGGTAGCAATACCTGATAACAGGAAGCACATGCAGATGGATGTGGAAATCCAGGCACCCAAGGATGGTGGTAGTTTTAGAAAATGGAATCCTTGAAGAAGGGTCAGCTATGGACTCTAGAAATATGCTGATTCTTGGAACCCAAGAGAAAGCTATAGCTAAGGGAAAGTTCTGGAGGACTTCATAAAGGGAAAACAGGACTCCCAGGGACAGGAGACTTAAGGTACCTGTGGGTTCCCCAGGTTCTCAACACATATGACTGACTGCTTTTGTATTTAAATTTGAGTTCACTCTCATAAGGGAGTTCCTTTATGTCTCAACTAAAATCCCATCTTTCACAAGAAGCCTTTTCCAACCTCTCTCAATTCTAGTGCCTTGCCTCTGTTAATTATTTCCTATTCACCTTGTATATAGCTTTTTGGTATATATTTGTCTGCATACTCTTTACTCTAGTAGATTTTCAGTACCTTGAGGGCAGAGATTGTCTTTTGCCTCTTTTTGTAACCCTAGCATTTAACACAGGGCTTGGCACATAGTAGACACTTCATATTTATTAAGGATTTATTGATTATGTGCAAGGGGAAACCATCTGGTTAGAGAAGTTAAGGTAATTTAATTAGTAAGGAAATTTCTGTGACCGATGTTTTTGGTATACCTAATAAAGTTCTTTTTTGAAAGTTCAGTAGAATTTTACTGACAGACTGATAATGGTAAACATACTGAATAAGGATTCATAATCTACTGTACTAGAAACCTAATCCTTCAGGATTACCCCTAGAACTCTAAGGGTACCAGTAGCTATTGCCCTCTTGGGCCCTGGTCCCCAAATGGAAGTAGGATTTGGAAAAGTAGCCCAAGAGAGAATGTTATACTTGTAATTTTGATTTTTCCAAGATTGTAGTATTCCTTGGTTCCTAGATATGAAACCTCATTGGTAGAATGTTGGTGATAAACATCTACTATGCTTCAGATTATTAAAAGCAAAGAATTCTCCAGCTAGGAGCCAGCCTGATTAATCATTCAATTCTGAATCTAGCTCATTGATAATCTACAAATTCCTTTAAAAGATACACACAGACATATATATACGGAGGCTCAGGGAGTATAGACACATGATCCTATGACATGTTCATGCAAATATGTAAAGGATCTCCAATATCATTAGCATGGGAGATTCCCAATGTGGGTGCTTCCTTTCACCAGTGAAGACTGCAACCCATCTATAATAAACAATAAAACAAATAAATCCTATGGATATTTCTTTTGGTTTTGGATATTCAATTAAAGACAAACTTCTTCATGTACTTCTGCAAGGAGAAATTTTAAGCTACCTTTCCCTTTTCTTCTTATTGTCTTTGTCTCATTTATTATGAGAATTCAAGTTTAATATGATTCAGTTCCTCCAGGAATATGTCAGCTCCTCTGAGAATATGACATCACTAGACAAGGATATCTCATTTAGAATATACATCACTAAATTCATAGCTGTAGATAATCTAAAAACAGATTCCTAGTCCTTTGTGATTACTCAGTGGTGGTCAGTGCATAAGCAGAGGGTACACCAAACAAAATTGAGGCATCTTTTTATACTTTTGGTTTGTTTGTTTCATGGGTTGCCATGGCTAAAGAATTCATTACCAAGTGTCCAGTCTCCTGGAGAGGAGCCTTTCTTCTTAGCTAGGCTGCTTATCAGAAATCAGGCATGGTCTGTTGCCAGGATCTTCCTCAAAGTCTTTCAAGCATGGTAGACCTTGCCAAAAATCTGCCATAGCCAGGAATACATAGTCACTTCCATACCACTATGAGACACTGGACTAGGAATGTATCATGGGTATAGACTAATACTATGGGTGCCTTGGAAAATTCCCCTGTCATTGATGTATATGTTTCTGGCATGACTATGATTTATCCCCAGGTCCCAGGATGTCTGGTGTCTGATGTGAAGACAGCATCAGCATCTGCTTAAAGACCTCCAGTGAGGAAGAACTCACCACCTCCTGAGTTAGCCCATTCAACATTAAGATAATTCTAATTGCTGGGGGAAAATTTTTTCCTGACATTAAGCCTAAAATTGCCTCTGTGGCTTCCAACTATTATACCTAGCTCTGCCCTCTGGGGCCAAAGCAGAACAAATCTAATCCCTCTTCCATCTGACAAACTTTGAAATATTTGATGACAGTTAAACATCTCTAATTCCTTCCTATATGGCATGTACTATTCTGGTTGCCTTCCAATGGAAGCTCTCTATCTCAACATTCTGTGTCACTATCACTCTACAACTGGAAAGGATGTTTGTATGGAACTAAGAGTCAACTAATTTGATCAACTTCCTCCATAGACAATTTCTTGCTGATGTGCTTTATATCAAATAAATATTTCATATACATAGAGAAACATAGGGCATGTATGTGTATACCCACATATCTTCCTTTAAAAACTACAAAGAAAGTGTTTTAAGAGCTTCAAGATGGGAAAGTCTTTAAAACACTTGGGGGAGAGAAGATCAGGGATGACTTCTTAGAGTCATTTGAAATGGGTCTTAAAGGAAGAGAATTCAATGGTTGGAAATAGTAGAAGAGCATTCTAAACACAAGGAAGAGAATGAGAAAAGGCATAGAAATGGGAAAATATGTGGGAATTGGCTAATGTGAGTCCAGTCCTTGGAGAAGGAGAAACAGGTTCAGCTTGGTACTAACTTACATGGAAGTCTGGTGAATCTACTTGCAGAAATTCATGACAGAGGGACTCTTCCATGCCATTCAGATCGGACTATTTCCTGTTGATTTATCACGAGATGATCTCTTAAGAGCCTTATAAATTGGCTGCTAAGCTGGCAGTGAAATTATATGCAATATGATTGAACAAACGAAATCCCTTTGTCTTCCCTGATGACAATCAAAGCAAGAATTGCTATGGACCTCCAAAGCGGGGGAAGGGATTCAGATCCTCCCTCCCCCCTTGGCTGCCATGTAACTGTGAATGAAAGGACACCTCTATTTCTGTTGGGTTTATTCCTTCCTGACTTTAGGGGAATGAGTAACAGAACTGTATTAGAGTATACGTGTATTAGAGCAAATTATGACCTGGTGAGAGTCAAGAAGTTGGAAGAACCATCAACAGCCTCCATAGACAAGCCACTGGTAGCATTAGCTAGTCTGGACAAAAGCCAGCTCTGAGGAGTGACCTGATGGACCCAGCTCATCAATAAATCACCCTGGCCGCCAAGACTAGGAAGCCATGATGTGCTCCTGAGCTCCACCTAAAGGTGGCCTTGGGGGAGGGAATAGCTGGTAGCAACCCCTTTGATGTGAGGTCACTTTTCTCAGTGATCAAGATGGTAGAGGAGACTTCCAGTCTGGGAGATTAGTGTACTTCCATTTATGCTTGTTAGGTAAATGTCCCTTTGTAGAACTAATTTGATGTCATATGGCTAAATGACATTGGAGAAATATAACCAGGAAATGGTATTAAAGAAAACACACCACATGACAGTACTGGGGATAAAAATAGTTTTTCAAGGTTACCCCTAGTAATCTGAGAGGGGAAAATGTAACCATATTCTTCAGTATGCTAGCCCAAATGGGGGTGGAATGAATGGAGAGTCTATAGCATGCACGTGACATGTATGGGGGAGAGCAAGCAATACAATTTGGTTAGACTATAGGGCATGTGGCAGAAAAGCAGAATACGATGAACTTGGAAAGATAGAATTGTTTCCCTGGATCCAGACTCCCCCCTTTCAATCCATCTTCCATACAGCTATCAAAATAATTTCCTTAAGGCACAACTATGACTCACTTTCCTGCTCAAAAAACCTTCCATGTCCTTAAGATAAAACCAGTTTTCTTTAAGATAAATAGCTGCTCAGCATAGCATTTAAAGCCCTCAACAATGTGGTTCCAAATTACCTTTCCAGAATTTATTTATTTATTTTTACTTTTCAACATTCATTTCTACAAGATTTTGAGTTCCAAATTTTCTCCCCATCTCTCCCCTACCCCCACCCCAGATGGCAAGCATACTGATTACCTCTTCTCCCAGTCTGCTCTATCTTCTATCCCCTTATTCCCCCCTTACCCACATCCCCTTTACTTTCTTGTAGGGCAAGATGGATTTCTATACCCCATTGCCTGCATGTAAAAACAATTTTTTGACATTTGTTTTAAAACCTTTGAGTTCCAGATTCTCTCCCTTCTTCCCTACTCACCCCACCCCATTGAAAAGACAAACAATTCAATACAGGTTATACATGTGTAGCTATGCAAAACATTTCCACAGTAGTCATATTGTGAAAGACGAAAAATATTTCCCTCCATCCTATCCCACCCCCCTTATTCTATTTTCTCCTTTGACCCTGTCCCTTTTCAAAAGTGTTTGCTTTTGACTATCCCCTCCCCCAATCTACCCTCCCTTCTGTCATCACCACCTCTTATCCTCTTCCCCCTGCTTTCCCGTAGAGTAAGATACCCAATTGAATGTGTATGTTATTCCCTCCCTAAGCCAAATCCAATGAGAGTAAGGTTGACTCATTCCCTTTTACCTCCCTGCTCTTTCCCTCCATTGTAACAGCTTTCTCTTGCCCTTTTTATGTGAGGTAAGTTACCCTATTCTATCTCTCCCTTTCTTCTCCCAATATATTCCTCTCTCTCCTATATTCTCCCAATATATTCCTCTCTCAATATATTCCATAATTTTATCTTTTAGACATCATCCCTCTATATTCAACTCACCCTGTACCCTTTCTTCATATATACATATACACACATACACACACATATATATATACACACATACATATTTCCTTATACATACATACATATATATATATATATATACATACACACATACATAATTCCTTCAACTTTCATAATACTGTGAAAAGTCTCATGAGTTACAAATATGATCTTTCCATGTAGGAATGGAAATAGTTCAACTTTAATAAGTTCCTTATGATTTTTCTTTCCTATTTACCTTTTCATGCTTCTCTTGATGCTTGTATTTGAAAGTCAAATTTTCCATTCAGCTCTGGTCTTTTCATCAAGAATGTTTGAAAGTCTTCTATTTCATTGAATTTCCATTTCCCTCCTGAAGTATTATACTCAATTTTGTTGGGTAGGTCATTCTTGGTTTTAATCCTAGCTTGTTTGACCTCCAGAATATCATATTCTAAGTCCTCCAATCACTTAATGTAGAAGGTGATAGATCTTGTGTTATCCTGATTGTTTCCACAATACTCAAATTGTTTCTTTCTGACTGTTTGTGATATTTTCTCCTTGATCTGGGAATTCTGGAATTTGTCCACAATATTCCTAGGAGTTTTCTTTTGGGGAATATTTAAAGAGGCAATTGCTGGATTCTTTTGATTTCTATTTTACCCTCTGGTTCTAGAATATTAGGACAGTTTTCCTTGATGATTTCTTGAAAGATGATGTCTAGGCTCTTTTTTTGATCATGGCTTTCAGGCAGTCCAATAATTTTAAAATTATTTCTCCTGGATCTATTTTCCAGGTCAGTTGTTTTTCCAATGAGATATTTCACATTGTCTCCTATCTTTTGATTCTTTTGGATCTGTTTTATAATATCTTGACTTCTCATAAAGGCATTTGCTTCCATTTGCTCCATTCTAATTTTGAAGGAATTATTTTCTTCAGTAAGCTTATGTACTTCCTTTTCCATTTGACTAGTTCTGCTTTTTAAGGCATTCTTCTCCTCATTGGCTTTTTGGGCCTCTTTTGCCATTTGAGTTAGTGTATTTTTTAAGGTGTTATTTCCTTCAGTTTTTTTTTGGCAGGGGGGAGAATCTCCTTTAGCAAGCTATTGAGTTATTTTTCATGATTTTCTTTTTTTTTGGAGGGGGAAAGGCAAGGCTATTGGGGTTAAGTGACTTGCCCAAGGTTGAACAACTAATAAGTGTGTCAAGTGTCTGAGGTCAGATTTGAACTCAGGTTCTCCTGACTCCAGGGCTGGTGCTCTATTCACTGCATCATCTAGCTGCTCCTATTTTTCATGATTTTCTTGTATCACTCTCATTTCTCTTCCCATTTTTTCCTCTACTTCTCTTACTTGATTTTCAAAATCTTTTTTGAGCTCCTCCACGGCCTGCAGCCAATCCATATTTTTCTTGGAGGCTTTTGATGCAGCAGTTTTGACTTTGTTGTCTTCTTCTGGTTGTAGGATTTGTTCTTCTTTGACACCAAAAAGTACTGCTTTACTCAGTATGTAAGAGGAAACCATTGTAAGATTGCTGTTTGGTTGTTTCAGTCATTTCTGATTCTTCATGACCCCCGCTTAGGGTTTTCTTGGCAAAGATACTGAAGAGGTTTACTATTTCCTTCTCCAGCTAATTTTACAGATGAGGAAACTGAGGCAAACAGAATGAAATGACTTATCTAGGGTCACACAGCTAGTAAGTATCTGAGGCTGGATTTGAACTCAACAAAATGAGTCTTCCTGACTCCAGGCCCAGCACTCTATACAACATGCCATCGAAATAGAGTGTTTTAACCAGCCAAATAGAATTTGTTGATGTTTATTGATCAATTGATATCTCACATATAAAGTCTCCCTTTATTCAAAAATGTTGGTACCTTTTTTCTGGCCATCCCCTTAACCAATCACTGCAGAGGAGGAGATGATGACTACACTTGAAATTGTTAAAAGACATAGATGCAGATATTTTTTCTGGTCAGGACCTAGACCAGACAGTAAATTTTTAAAAATCTGAAAAGATAAAAAATATTTAAAGTTCAAACCATCTCCTTTTATTTTCAACTTTCATAAATGTGAGGGGAATCATACAAAGCACTCAAGACATTGGACTTGATGGTAGGCACTTACCTAAAGAATCTCTGTTGTTTTTTTTTGTTGTTGTTGTTTGTTTGTTTTTGTTTTGTTTTGTTTTTGCTTTTTGGAGGGCAATTGGGGTTGAGTAACTTGCCCAAGGTCACACGGCTAGGTTTTTTGTTTGTGTGTGCGTTAAGTGTCTGAGGCCAGATCCGAACTCAGGTCCTTCTGACTCCAGGGCCAGCGCTCTACTCACTGCGCCACCTAGACACCCCTGTTTTGTTTTTTAATCTTGGAACTTAGGAAGAACAGAAGGCTTGGATTGTTACTCACCTTCTACCAAGATGGAGATATCTGAGTGTTCCATTTCTACTAAATGCATTACCATAATCTGACAGCCCTAGAAATACTTCAAGGAGCTATTTATTGTAAGAACTAAGTTCTCTCTTCTCTGAATTAAATATCTCCAGTTCCTTCAACCAGTTTTCATGGCGCATGATCTTAAGAGTCGTCACTATCCTTACTGCCCTTTTCTGAATGATCTCCAGCTAGGTGGCATGGCAGATAGGGCACTGGACCTGGAGGCAGGAAGACCTGAATTCAAGTTAAGCCTCAGACACTCATCAGCTGCTGTGACCCCAGGCAAGTCATTTAACCTTTCTCTGCTTCAGTGTCCTCATCTATAAAATAGGGATGATTAATAGGACTTTCCTCCCAAAGTTGCTATGTGAATAAAATAAGACAACATTTGTAAAGCACTTCCAAACCTTAAAAGGCTATAAAAATGGTTATTGTTGTTGTTACCATTATTATTATTACTATAAGGGCCATTTCTAAAATAAGGTGCCTAATATGAACATAATATTCCAGCTATGGTTTGACCAAGAGCTGAGAACAAGGGGGGGGGGGGGCGATGGAAAAAATCAATAAAATTATTCTCCAAGAAGGTAAATGAGTCATTGAGACTTCAATGATTCTATGATTTCACTGATGTAGGTACTCCCTTCATCAACACAAATGCCAACCCCCAGAAATCTTCTTATTCTTTTTTTCTTTTTTTAAAAATTTATTTTTATTTTATTTTTATCTCCAAATCATCTCCCTCCCTCCTTATTCTCCCCCACCCTCCATTCAGGAAGCAAGAAAAACAAAACCTATTACAAATATATGTTTATTCAAGCAAAACAAACTCTTCCATTAACCATGACCCCCAGCCCCACCCCAAATGTGCTCAATTCTGCACTAAATCATCACCTCTCCCTCTGGAGGCTGGTAGCATATTTCTTCTTTAGTTTTCTGGAATTGTGGTTGGTCATTGTATTGATCCAAGTTCCTAAGTCTTTCGAAACTGTTTATCCTCACAATATTATTATAGTATAAATTGTTTGTCTGGTTCCTCCCTCTGTATGAGGAAGGATGCATAGAAGTCTTCCCAAGTTTCTCAGAAATGATGTTTCATTGTTTCTTATGGCACAGTAGTATTCCATCATATTCATATAATACATCCTATAACTTGTTCAAGTATTTGCCAATTGATAGTCACTCCCTCCCTGCACTGTGATTCTTGATTTGCCTTAATCTTTTAATAGTGGATAGAGTTTAAAAGGTGATATACTATAGGCCAAGTCCAACCTAGCTCCAGTTTTTGTACTGCTTGAGAGCAGAGAATGGTTTAATTTGAGCTGCACTGGGTTTCTTCCACATCATTGATGAAGACCTTTGGAAAGTTCATTTGAGGGTCATTGGACAAGCTAATCTTTGTTACTTTTCCAAAACAGTTAGATGGCATAGTGGATAGTGTTTAACCCAGTGTCATGAAGATCTGAGTTCATATCCTGCTTCAGATACTTAATAACTGTATAGTCCTGAGCCTCTCCCAACCTCAGTTTCCTCATCTGTAAAATGGGGGTAATAATAGCACCTATGTCACAGAATTGTTGTGAGGGTCAAATGAGGCAATATATAAAATGCTCTATAAACCTTGAAGTGCTATATAAATGTTAGCCATTATTATTATTATTGTTATTATTATATTTCAATGAATCATGAATAATTTTAACATCTGCATGGGAAATACCTTTCTGGATGGCTTCCAAGGCAAAAGTTCTTGACCTGCGTCTGTGAACTTGCTTTTTAAAGAGTATTTTGGTAAATCTATTTCAATATAATTGCTTTTCTTTTTAACACTATGTATTTTATGTTACGCATTTGTGCTCTTATTTGGAGAAGGGGACCACAGGCTTCAACAAACTGCCAAAGGGATCCAGGACACACACAAAATAGTTAAGAACCCCTGCTCTAAAGGAATGTTAATTGATGATGCTAATTGAATGGGTTTTTGAATAGTCAACATATCATAAAAACAATGAAATTTTGTATTCTGTATATCTGGTCAACTGCATGATTGTGAAAATAACATTGTGAAATGCCATTTGAAAAAGCCTCCCTATTTCTGTCTAGTACCTCTTTCAGTATGTCTTTGATACATGTGTAGATTCCTTTGTATGGATGGAAAAGTAGTCATATGGGACAGTAGTTTTCAATGTTCTCACATTCATGGTATAAAGGAGGCCAACTAAGAAATGTACATTAGTAAAGCCGATGGGCTACCTATGTGATGAGAGCAAGGATTAACTGGCAAGTCATTTGGTCCAGCTCAGTACTATTCCATTACATTCATGTCCCTGCATGATTGATACTTAAACCTAATAATAAACAAGTTTTGAATTTGGTGCTTACTATGTGCACACCCCTATGCAAAGTAATATTTGCATGTATTTCTAAAGATAACTCTTTCTATGGAAAATCAAATTTTCATGAATGAGGTTAAATAGTAATCATTTTTTAAGCACACCAAAATTGGGACATTATATCAAGACCTTTAAATTATATATACTATATATGTAATGTAAATATATATATATATATATATATCCTACATAAATGACTACAAAATGTATTGAGTAATTTGTATTGCTTTGAAGACCTATATTTTTCCATAGTTATCACAACATATGCAAAGTTTGCATATTTTAATATTCAAAATGTGTTTTGGGGTACAGTTTTTCTTCTTTTTTTCCTTTAAAAATCCTTAAGTGAGTTTTCATTCCCCCATCATCATTACCAAGAGTCACACAGAAAATGCATGCCACATCCCAAATGACTTGCAAGATGGAATTAGAAAGAACTCACATGAAATGGTAGTCATTCTGAGGAACCAATTTAGCCTAATGCAGAATGATTCAACTTGCAGTAAAGAAACTATTTGCTGATAAGTAAATTTAATTTCTGCAACCTAAAATGCAGGGAGTCACAGAGGATGAGAAGCAGCAGGGCAACAGGGTCAGTGAGGGGCAGGAAAGCCAATGGCATATACAGGGGCAAACATTTTGGCTTCACTTGAAGGCCCGGCCTGACCTTGATTTGTTTGGCATAAAGACATTAATTTCCAATAGCCTCAAAAGCAACAAGAAAACAATACTTTCTGGGGAGCAGAAGGCCTGCTAACACACCAGCCCTATATTAGGGGCAGATAAAAGGAACCTCTATTACCAGTTGTGATGCAGTTAACAAAGCCACACTCTTACCACACACACACACACACACACACACACACACACACACACACACACACACGTGTTCAGGAGACAAATGTGAAACCATATGATTTTTTTTTCTCCTGCTATGTTAAAAATGCATTCCCCCACCCCAAACCCAGTCCGATTAAAGAGGGCGCATCTGTTTTAAGTCCCTCTTTTATGAAAATTACTGAGCTTCCTCAGCATGCTTATCTTTTAATTTCAAAATTCTTTGTAGCAATAACTTAAGATAATAACCAACCATATTTCTGTCCCCTTTAGAGAAAAGAGAGGGAGAAGAAGGAGGAGAATAAAAAGAAAAGAACCATTTTGAGCTTTGAACTCCCTTTTCTAATCCCCTCCCCCCCTTTGGGCCTGGTTTGAAAGGGCCCCCTCATTTGCGTTTAAAATGGATGTTTCATACCGGTTGATTAGTGTTAGTATGGGATACCAGCCGCTCGGAGCCTAAGGCTCAGCTTGAGATTCTAGGATTATTCATCAATTTCCCCGGCAGGGGGGAACCACTTCTCACTTTCACTGCTCAGCACCAAAGGGCTCAGCTTTCCTTTTTAAGCATTTTCTTTCTTTCCTCCCCTCCCCCTCTTCACAAAGTTTTCACCCCTTCCCTCCCCCTGAAGGGGGTTACTTCAATGTACATGACACCAGATCACTTTTTAATACCCAAATCTCTACCCCTTGCACCCCTGCCCCAGCCTTTCCATGGCACACAATAGTTAGGGTCTTATTTACATCTGCGCCTCTGCTTTAAACTGTTGTTTAAGGGTGAAGTTATCTCGAGGTATCATCAGGGATTTGGAAAAGGGAAAACTTCATATTCTTATTCTACACTTCTTTGCTCCCTCCTCAGGGCACCTTTCCCTTTCTTCCCCAAGCGTTTATTAACTAGAGAAAAACATAAAAGGAATTTACTAGGTAGGAACCTACTACCTACTAAGAAAATCAGTTGCCAAAGCAATATGGTTAGCTGCAGCCTATGCGATTAGAGCAGAGAATGGAAAAACACTGAGCCTTGAGTCTGGTACCTTGTTCTGTTGCTGGCTAGGGGAGTGATCCTTTTAAGCAAGATGAACTGTTAATTTCTGCTCAACTGGAAAGGTAGATGACATTTTCAAAATGCTGTAAAGTCAATGAAATTCAGAGATTGCTCAGGACCCAACATTTTTTTCACTTGTGTTTTATGTTTTAGGGGTGCATAGTACCTGATACACAGTAGGCATTTAATAAATGCTTTATCGACTGACTGAAAGTTGAAATAGGCAAATATGGAATAAATGATCATTTCTTGTCCAGTCAAACCTTTACAAAGATACAAAGGATTTACTCAGTGCTTCATCTGAAGCCTCTGGTCATTCAAACCAACCAGTCAGTCATTAAGTGTTTATTAAGCATTGATTATATGCTGATGGATAGTTAATGTTTCAATTTCTGAACACTTAAGAAAGGAGGATCATGACATTTTCACAATGCTGTAATGTCAGTGCCAGACAAAGATTGAGGAAGATCTGACGTTTATTTCATTTGTGTCTTATATTTTAGGGGTACACAGTACTGAAAAGTTGAAATAGGCAAACATGGAATACAGGACAACCTCTTGCCTAGGCAAATCTTTACAAAGATAGAAAGCATTTGGCCTATTGTTTCGTCTGAAGCCCTCGGTCACTCAAATCAATCAGTCAATAAATAAAAACATTTATTAGGTGCCAGATTTAGGACAACGCCTGGCACATGGGAAAGTGCTTAATATATTCTAGTCATTGGCACGCTGAGGATAAAGACAGGCAAAATCAGTCCTTGTCCTCATTGGGCTTATGCGTTCTAAAAGTGAAGACAAGTATTAAAATAACCAGGTACGTGCAGGATGTCTACAGAGTAGATGACCAGTAACCTCAGAGGGAAGGCATTATTTCCATTTCATTATTTTAGGCTTCAAGTTGTCTTCTTCTCCAGTAAGTACTCCCATCAGAGGATTTCCATTAGCACCTACCTCTCAAGGTTGTTCTGAACATAAAATGAGATAATATTTGCAAAGTGCTTTGCACACCTTAGAACACTCTACAAATACCAGCTATTATTGCTAACTAGCTATTATCAGGGTAACTCCCCATTCACTATTCAGGAGTCCATAATATAATATACAGAATATTTCATTGTATTGTTTCTCTCCATTTCCTCCCTATTGCCTTCTACTGTAGTCATTGACTTTGAGTTTGTATCCTCAGTGGGGATACGGTATAACTTAACATAGGTCTGCTAAGAGCTATCAGTGCTCATCGTCATTTTTAATGGGATAGGATAATAAAACTGATGGCCAAAAATAGCCTCTACCTGTGGATTTCAACAGTACAAACTTTCTCTGTTGTGCATTACTTACTACAGAACAAAGAGTAATTGCTTTCAGAGTTCATATGAGGGAAGAGATCCAACTCTAAGTTTACCATTTTTTGTAATCCTTATTACTTCAGGGGAGGAGGCAGAGAAAGCTTTAACAGAGGAGGTGGGATTTTAGTAGGACTTAGAAATGCGGGTAGGAATTCAATAGGCAAGAGGAGCTGTGAAAGCATGCTAGGGAGAGAATGGCATAAGCAAAGGCAGGAAAAAACTCATTACTCTTATTGGTTAGAAAGTACTCAGCAGGGGGCGGAGCCAAGATGGCGGAGTAGAAACAGCTCTTCCAAGCCTCTCTGCCCCCAGATTCCCCACAAACTATGTAAAAAAGGACTGTGAACAACTTCTGGAGCCCCAGCACCCACAGAACGACACAGAGAAGCTAACCTCCCGCTGAGGACAGCCCAGCAGCCCTGCAGGAAGGACCAGCGCAGCGCTCTGGGAGCCGGCAGCGCGCAGAGCGCAGAGCATGAGGAGCCGAGCCCAGGTCCGCTTAAGCCAAGGTTTTAGCCCCAGGGCGGCAGGGCCAGCAGCCGGCTGGAGGAACCCCAGAACACCAGGAGCTGTGGCGACTCCAGAATTATCAACATAGACATGCCTAGGACAAAGTAAGAGGTTAGTGTCCTATGGACTTTGGGACCTGTATTTGGGGAATGCGTCAGCTCCCTCCCCTGGGGGCTAGAAGCCGCTGAGGAGACACGCCATTTTGTAGTTTTCAGAGGCAGCTCCGGCTCCCAGCCTACAAATCGTGGGGAGATCCAGCGATCAGTCTTGGGGGGTAATCGCTCTTGCTTTAACCTCCCTGGATCTGGATTGTGATCTAGGGTGGAAGTCGTGGGTGGGTTTACAGCTTGCCAGAAACGGAAGTTGCCCCCCACACGTTCGGGACGAAAATTCCTCTAGCTGGCCTTAAAGCCATAGTGTGGCAACAAGCCCAAAAGTCAAGTAATTAAGTGGCAACATGCCAAGGCAAAGGAAACAGAAAAATGCAACCCTAGACTCCTATTTTGGGGGCATAGAGCGGGAAAAGGACTGTGAGGTCAGAAGTCCTGCTCCAAAAGCCCCAGGGGAAAACATGAGTGGGTTGCAGGCCATAGAGGACCTTAAGAAGGACTTTAAAAATCAAATAAGAGAAGTGGAGAAAAATTGGAAAGAGAAATGAGAAGGATGCAGGAAAAGTATGAAATGAGGGTCAACAGCCTGACTGAGGAAAACAACACCTTAAAAAATAGACTAACTCAAATGGCAAAGGAGGCCCAAAAGGGCAATGAGGAGAAGAATGCCTTAAAAAGTCGAATTTGCCAGATGGAAAAAGAATCTCAAAAGTTCACTGAGGAGATTCATTCCTTCAGAGTTAGACTGGAGCAAATGGAAGCTAATGACTTTATGAGAAATCAAGATGCTGTTAAGCAGATCCAAACAAATGAAAGATTAGAAGGCAATGTGAAATATCTCATGGGAAAAACCACTGACCTGGAAAATAGATCCAGGAGAGACAATTTAAAAATTATTGGACTACCTGAAAGCCATGATCAAAGAAAGAACCTAGAAATCACCCTTCAAGAAATTCTCAAGGGAAACTGCCCTGATGTTTTAGATCCAGAGGGCAAAATAGAGGTTGAAAGAATCCACCGATCACCTCCTGAAAAAGATCCCAAAAAGAAAACTCCCAGGAAATATTATAGCCAGGTTCCAGAATCCCCAGATCAAGGAGAAAATACTACAAGCAGCCAGGAAGAAACAATTTCAATATTGTGGAAACACAATCAGAATAGCCCAGGACCTGGCAGCTTCTACACTGAGGGATCGAAGGGCATGGAATATGATATTCCAGAGGGCAAAAGAACTGGGAATGAACCCAAGGGTCACCTACCCAGCAAAACTGAGTATTTTGTTTCAGGGAAAATATGGTCATTCAGTGGAATAGAGGACTTTCAAGCATTCTTGAGGAAAAACCAGAGTTGAATAGAAAATTTGACATCCAGACACAAGAAGGAAGAGATGCCTGAGAAGGTAATCAGGGAAAAGAAATCAAAAGGAACTTATCAAAGTTGAACTATTTACATTCCTATATGGAAAAGCAATAACTGTGACTGATGATATCTTTCTCACTATGAAAATAATGGAAGAAGGGGGTGTGGTCATATGAATACATATGTGAATGTGTGTGTATATGGTTACAGTTATATATGGATAGAGGGCATAGGTTGAATTTGTTGGGAAGGGAGAATACTCAAGGGATGAAATTATGAGGTGAGAGAGGAAAGTGGCAAGAGGAGATGGGGAGAGACAGGGTAGGGTAAACTATCTCATGTAGAAGAAGCAAGGGGAAGTGGTTGCAAAGGAGGGGGAGAATAAGGAAGGCTAAAAAGGCAAAACCACATTCACATTGAATTTGGTTCAGGGAGAAAATGACATACATACTAAATGGGATATCTCAACCTGCAGCAGGATAGGGGGAAGGGGGATGTGAGGAGGGATGATGGATGGGAGGGCATCCTTGGGGTGAGGGGAAGTTGGAAGTACCCACTATAGAAGAGGGACAGGATCATGTAGGGAATGGACCAGGTTGGGGGTGGGATGAGTGGGAGGGAATTATAAGCAGCCTTGTACAATATATCTACCATGATAATGTTTTGCATAGCTAGACATGTACAACGTATACTGAATTACTTATCTCCCAAGAAGGAATGGGTGACAAGGGAGGAAGGAAATGGATCTGAAATTCGAGGTCATAACATTAAATGTTTCAAATATATATAAATACTATTATTAATACTCTTTTGCTTGTAATAGGGAGATAAGATGTGCAGGCATTGGGACACAAAGATTCACCTTCCTCTAATGGAAAAGTCGATGGGGGTATGGGAGAAGGTATGGGAGAGAGCAGGTTGGAGGAAGTGATATCTTGTGGGACTGCTATTCTGGGAGGGTGGGTAGGGGAAAAATGGGGGGAAAATGATTGTAACTCAAAATCTGGCGGAAATGAATGATGTAAAACAGAAGTTAATAAAGCATTTGTTTAAAAAAAAAAGAAAGTACTCAGCAAATATTGGTTGCTCATCATTTCTTGGACTTTTCAGTAAGGTTTTTGGTGCTATCTCCCTATAGGGGCATGGTCACATTACTCCTAGGTGGGTATGTACCTGAGTGAAGGACTACCCTTAAATGGTGGTTCTCATTAGACTCTAAGAGCAAAATCTGATAAGGGGTACAGAACCCAAGATGGTAGCGTAGTTGGAAGGATAGCCAAAATGTGGAAATATGTTTTGCATGACTTCATATGTATAACAAGTATCATATTTCTTGCCTTCTCAGTGGTTGAGAGAGGGGCTGGAGAAAGGGTAACAATATGAAACTGAAAATAAAATAAAATTTTTAAAAATTATAGTCAAGTTTACACACACACAATTCCTCTAACTAAATCTAGAAAATACACTAGAGTGAATCCTAATAGGGAAATCCAAGGGGAAAATAAATCAAGAGTAATTTTTCCAGTCTAGGTCAGCATAGAGAGACAAGCTGAGAGGTCTGTGGACAATGGAAACAGAATCTGGCCAGAAGCATTCCAAAGACTGTGCTCAAGAGTAAGACAAGGTCCGATACCCATGCATGCAGGTTATAGGACCAGGTACCAACATATACTACCCAACTGTTGTGCACTACCCAGTCCCAAATCACAGATCCAAGGTGGACTAAAGAAGGGACATGTGCACAGGGGTAGAGTTCTAGGGTTAGGAACAGTTGTGGGTCCTTTTCTGTGTACTCAAACAAGGAGAAAGATCGTGGTTTTGGCTCAGATTCCCAAAATCAGAGTAGGGTCTCAGTTCTAGCTTCTAGCCCAGTCTGAAGCCTGCAGAGAAATAACTAGGACAGGAATCCCAGACCAACGGGAAGCCTATAGTCCTGTCACTCTGAATCAATAGAGCTTCAACCAGGTGAATGATAGGGGCTGAGTCCAGCAGCATTCTACTGTAACTTATTCTTAAAAACAGGTCAGGAAATTGCAGAACTCAGGCTAGGGCAGGGTTGGGAAACCTGTGGGTATAGGTCTTCAAGTGTGGCCATTTGACTGAATTCAAACTTCACATTTGTTCTGTGAAGTTTGGATTGAGTCAAAGGACCACACTTGAGGACCTAGAGGGCCACATGTGGGCTCGAGGCTACAAGTTCTCCAGCTCTGGGTAGGGGAAGCAGTGATAAGACTTTGTCCTGCATTAGACCACTTTGGGGGCACCAAATGCTTTCCAGTCTCCAGCCTAAATCTGCACCAAGAACCTGGAATAACATAACACACAATATCCCTGAGAAATCAGCAGAAAGATCAGCCCAGATCTTCCCTCCAGAAATTCATAGAGCTTGGATCTAACATGTTCAACATCAGAAGTAAGCCGTAAAAACAAGCAAACAAGAAAAATAAAAAGAATTCTACCATTAAAAGCTTTGTTGGTGACAGAGATGCTCAAAACACACATCCTGAAGGAGAAAATGACTACATACTATCTAGAAGCAAAAGAAAAACACAGTTGAGGCACAAATTCAACTAGAATTCCTGGAAGAGATCGGACAAGAAATTTTTTCTTAAGAATTAGAAAATGTTTTCATAAATGAAATGAGAGTCCTAGAAGAAAAAAAATTAAAAAGAAATGAAAGGTATGGGGAGAAAAAGTGTGCATAAAGAGTCAGAAAGAGAATGAACAGCTTGATTCAAAAAGTACAAAACTTTGTCCAAACAACAAATTCCTAAAAATTGGAATGGACCAAATAGAAGCCAATATAGAACTCCATGAGATGACAAGAAATATTGAAATAAAGTCTAAAGACTAAAAAAAACCAAAGAGGAAAAGCCTCATAAGGTATCTCATAACTAAAACAATTGACTTGGAAAACAGATTGAGGAAGGAAACTGGGCAACCTGAAAGCCATAACAAAAAAAAGCATTATATTTAAAGAAATATTAAAAGGAAAGTCAAATTTCTTAGAACTAGAGGGCAAAGCAGAAATAGACAGAGTCTACTCATTGCCTCTTGAAAGAAATACCAAAATGAAAAACCCCAGGAACATTATAGCCAAAATCTACAGCTTCCAGGTCAAAGAAAAAAAACATAGTACATGCAATGAAGGAGAAAAGAATCCAAGGCTTGAGCACACCTAGTTCTAATATGGAGCTAGCCTTAAGGGTCCTTTGAGCATACTCAGTTTGTTTAGCATCTAACTTGCATCCTCTACAAATTGGGTGGGGTAGCCTTTAATTGGCTGTCAGTGTGTGCATATATATACACACACACACACACACACGCATATATTGTGTTATTGTTGTTGTTGTTGTTGTTGCTGTTGTCAGTTCAGTCTCATCTAACTCTTTGTAATCCCAGTTGGGGTTTTCTTGGCAAACACACTGGAGTGGTTTGCTATTTCTTCCTCCAGCTCATATTATAAATGAGGAAACTGAGACAAAGTGAAGTGACTTGCCCAGGGTCATAGAGCTGGTAAGTATCTGAGGCTGGATTTGAACTCAGGTGTTCCTAACTCCAGGCCGGGTATGTTATCCACTGCACCAATTAGCTGCCAAGACTAATACTTTGCAGAACATGTGTCAATCTGCATGGGTAAATCATAGGGTTCCAGCCCTATCCCTAACCCCAATACCATTGTTAGGAAACAGACATTGAAAGGAGACCAGGCTTGTAACTCACTGCTTCAGGAATTGCACAATTCATAGCTGTACAAACTATGCAAATGAATGCCTCTCTAACATGGGCTTTTATTGTTTTTAACTCTCCTCGATAGTTTGAAGTGATATTTCAGAAATGTTAATTTGCATATCTCTGCTTATTATTTTCAACATTTTTCAAGTGATTATTAAGATTCTCTGTTTCTCCCTTTGGGAATTATCCCTTCATACCTTTTGATCATCCATCCATTGGAGAACAGATTTTACTCTTGTATCAGTTTCTCTTTTTGATTCTGGGTGTCAGAATTTTATCAGAATTATTTACTTGTGGTAGGAGGACTATTTACCAGAATTCTTGACTATCTTGGCTGTTTTCTTTAAAAGGTACTGAAACTGTCCTAGAGATTTGTTTGACTCAAGGGCTGGGGGATCAGGTTATTGACATAGCTTCTAGGTCACTTGAATAGAAAAAGGGATAGAGCCAAGACTTCTCACCAGAGACAATCCTGAGCAACACAGAAGCAAGGCCACATTCTTCTTATTCAGTATCCTTTCCAAGCTACTAATTTCTTTTCCCCTGATAAAACTAATTCAATCTCTTTTTGTTAACTGTGAGATGGGCTTGGAGTATCATTTCATTTCACTTTTGAACCTGAAGTACCAACCCAGACTGAGGCAGGTCTGGCTTCATACATATATAGCAGAGCTTTGGACTGACTTCTAAATCGAGGCCACACCCTCAGGATTTCAGGGGTACCTTTGAGTATCAGAGTTCATCATCAGTGGTATTGGTTGAAGCCTCCAATCTGATATGTCCCCTGGTTCCATTGAACCAATTACAATCAATAAGCTTTTACAAAGTAATATTTACTAAGAAGATATAGAGAGAATAGAAGTACAAATATTTCCCCCAACACTTGAGGGCACTATCTCTCCTATACAACCTCACCATAGTGCCATAGCTAGTCTTTGTCTCCACTACCAATGGGCTGGGTCCATCAGGTCATAGCATGGAGCTGAGCTGCTTGCCAGCAAACCTAGTCCCAGATCTCTTCATGTCTCCTTCTCCAGATCTTTTGAGGCTTGCAAGGTTGTCACCGCATCTAATCTCCTTTACTTAAAATCAGGCAAAAATACACACACCCAACACAAACAAAAGCAGTAACAATGTGTTCTCAGCTTCACATTGTCTTCACCATCAGAGGAAGGATCTAAGCCCCTCCTCAATTTGGAGGTCTGAAGCAGTCCAACCTACTTTTCCAATGCCAGCCAGTTCGGGTAGCACCAATGCACCCTAGTTCTAGCAACAGTCAATCAATACAGTCTAACTTCTAGTGGTCAAGAGGCTGTTCCCTTCAATAGCTCCCTATTACCTTCAGGGTGAAATAGAAAATCCTACTTGGCTTTTAAAACTCTTCATAAATAGATGCCTTCCTATCTTTCTCTTCCTCATATACTTTACTCTGTTTCACATAACCAATCATCCAGTGACACTGGTCTTGTTGTTCTTTTCACAATAGCTTCCATCTCAAAATTCTGGGTTTTTACTGCCCGTCCTCCACATATGAAATGCCTTCCTTCCTTGCATCTGCCCGCTGCTTTCCCTGGCTTCTTCAAGTCTCAGCTAAAATCCCAACCCAAGGCTTCCTATGAGAAGCCTTTCCCATTCTCCTTAATGTTAGTTCTTTCCCTCAGAGATTATCTCCAGTTTATCCTGTATATATGTGTATATATATATATATATATATATATATATATATATATATATATACACACATATATATATTTCTTTTTTTTTTTTTTTTTGCTTTTTGGAGGGGGGAGGGCAGGGCAATTGACTTGCCCAAGGTCACACAGCTAGTAAGTATTAAGTGTTTGAGGACAGATTTGAACTCAGGTCCTCCTGACTCCAGGGCCCATGCCCTGTTCACTGTGCCTCCTAGCCACCCCATATATTTTATTTCTACATTATTATTTGCACATTATCCTCCTCCCCCCACTAGACTGTGAACTTGAGGGAAAGGACTATTTTTTTCTCTTTACATCCCCAGTGGTTAGCTTGGCACACAGTAGGCACTTAATAAATGCTTGTTGACTTGACTCTGAGCCAGCTATAGAATACCTTACCTGCCACGTGCTCCAAATCATGAAGCAGGCTACTTTCATTACAGGTCATCAACTGGGAGCAGGTTTTCCAGTTTCTTCCACATGAAAACAAAAAACAAACAAACAAACAAAGGCATCTCTTACCATTGTCAAGTACTGTGTTAAGTTCTTTGCAATTATTATATCATTTGATCCTCATAACAACTCTGGGAGTTAAGAGATATTGTTATCTCCTTGTAATATCAGGGGAAACTGAGAAAGACAAAAATTAAGTGACTTGTCCAGGGTTACACAGCTAGTAAATGCCTGAGGTAGGACTTGAACTTGGGTCTTTCTGAGTGCTTTCCTGTACTCTATCCACTGTCATGGACCAGAAGTTGAGTAGTAAAAATTATTTGTGTACCAATTATGGGTACAAAAGATACCTGTAAGGACATATATGATTATAAAGGAAATGGGCCAGTTGTGGAATGAAAGTGAGAGATAACAGATGGACAGCCAGAGAACTGCCTGGCATGCCAGGAATACTAAAAGAAGCAAAGGAAGGCTTTCAACACACTGAGTAGATTCCTCTTTAGAATGTAATCTCCTTGAGGGCAGGGACTGTTTTATTTTTGTCTCCATGTCACTGTGTCTAGAAGAATGCCTGGCACACAGCAGGCACTTAATAAATGTTTGTTGGCTTTTGATTGATCTCCTATGGAAAGTTTATAGCTCCTTTTATGTGTTGCCTTCTCCCTTTGGTATATAAACTTCTTGATGTCAGGGGCTAACTTGTTTACTCGTATTTATATCCTTAATTCTCAGCACTATGACTGCTATATAATAAGCATTTAAAAATGCTTTTCCACTCATCCATCCATCCATTCATTCAATGATTTCAGAATCATCTTTTGATGAGGATAATTGAACCCATGAGAGTTGATGAAATCACCAAGAAAGAGCATGGGGGAAAAGGAAAGAAAGAAAAGAAGGTCCAAGAGACAGCATTCAAGAATATCCAAGCTTTGAGGTCAAGAGATGAAGAATGAACCCAGAAAACTGAAAAAGAGCAACCAAACCAGACCAGACAATAGGAGGACCAGGAGAAAGTAATATCTCCAAAGCTGTATCACAGAAGCCAAGAGAAGAGAAAGTATCTTGGAGGAGGGGGTTATGAACATTGTCAAGAGCTACAGGAAGAAAAGGAATGAGGACTGAGAAAGACAGATTTTAGCAGTTAAGAAAGGTAAGGTTAAGACAGGCAGTTCCAATGGAGTGGTTGAGTCAGAAGACTAATTGTAGGAACTTGAGACCCAAGTGGGTGACAAGGAAGTAGACAGAGAGAGAGAGAGAGTACACAACTCCTCCTAGTAGCCTGCCAGCAGGAGTGAAGAGAGATATAGGCCAATGGCTTAAGGGAATGGCTGGGTCAACTGAGATGTTTTCTCCTCCACTTGTCCAGGTCTAGGCTTTCCCCCCCAAGTTTGGGGTAGACTTGAGTATGCTTGTTAGCAGCAGGAAAGGTGCTAACAGAAAAGGAAAAACTAAAGATAAGAGGAATAAATAATCAATGAGAAACTATCCCCAGAAGAGAAGAGAGAATAGAAATAAGAATATATAGAGAGGGGTTGGTCTTGACAAGGAGGGTCACTGCTACTTCCTCAGAGTCTGGAGAAAATGATAAGAGGAGATTTAAAAGCTCTTTAGGAGTTTTGAGGTGTGAGGAAGGGGAGATAATGACCAACACTTTTCACATTCCCAATAAAATATGGAATGGGGTCATCTGTTGAGAATGGAGCGGAGCCTTCAGAAGAGAGACTAAGGCTTATGACAGCTGTTTCTGGGAGTGTAATAGAGTTAGTCAAGGAAAAATAAAAGGATTATCGGGTAGCACAGTTAAGGTTCAGTTAAGATTAGATAACATGAATTTGTAGAGGACTTAGTTGGCACCATTGTGACTCCCTCCAACAGCTTTCAGCAGAATGGTGGATATTGGTGGTGACTAAGGAAAAGCAAGAGAGAAAGGCATGAAGGAGTTTTTGATGTGCATAGTTGGAGAGATACCAATAATTATGAGATGATAGATCCATTGAAGTATATGGCAATTTTTTTCTCATTTTAAAAAATTTTTATTTTCCTGTTTTGCTCGATGCTGAATTCTCTACTTTGTATCTGCTATTCTGTTGGGCCTTTACTCCAAGGAACAAGATGGCCCTTCCAGGATAAGCTCATCATTTCTAAATTCATTACCATGTGGCTAATTCAAACCTTGATTGACACCACTTCCCTAAACCTCCTTTCCCCTCTCATTGAAGGACTGCAGGGTATAAGGCTTCCTTTCTAGAGGGCAAAAACTAGACTTTATGGCTCACTCCATTCTATATCTGTTCCTCTTCCTGGTTTCTGTTTAAGGGAATAAATAAGATGCCCAATTCTGGTTATCCCCTGGTTTGCCTCCCTGCCTTCCTGCCTTCTTTTGTGTGTTGTCTCCCCCCCTCCCCTTTAGATTGTTAACTCCTTGAGGGCTGGGAGTATGTTTTAATTAATTATATCCCCAAGGCTTATGTATCTTACACTCAGTAGATACCTAATAAATGTTTATTTGCTTGGATTGGATTATGCAAAAATCCACCTTTTAAAATATTTACTGGGGCGGCTAGGTGGCACAGTGAGTAGAGCACCAGCCTCCGAGTTGGGATGACCCAAAATCAAATCCGGCCTCAGAAAATGAGCACCCACACATAAATAATGACTAGCCGTGTAACCTTGAGCAAGTAACTTAACCCCAATTGCTTAAAAAAAAAATATATATATATATATATATATTTACTGATAGTTTTTGCTTGGATAAGATGAACACATCTTGTTGTCCTAACAAATTAAAAAAAAAAAAAACTTCTGCAAAGCACATTAGCTGAAAAGATTTCAGCAAAATCACCTTGCATTGTGATTTCAACTTGCTAGCACATATAACTTTCTACTCTTGAAGTTGATAAGAGAAATGAAGAATGTAATCTTTAACTTTGATAATAAAATACCAACAACCGCCACTATATTTGACTTAATACTAGACATATTAATTTAATTAAGTAAATGTCTTCCCCAATGTGTTTCTTTTTTGTTTGGATGAAAATACATCTTATGGTCCTTATTAGATGCACCCCAGCCTTAGCCAGGAATCTGTTATTCCTATATTTTACACCATGGTCCTGAAACCCAATCCCATTCTCAGATACCACCATCCTCTTAAGGAGCAGTTCACCTCCTAAGGGAAAAAGAAAGGATAAAAACCTATAAACCAAACACTTCATAACAGAGTTCTCCAAAAGTGGAATGGACTCTCCTCCATGGGTCACCTTAAAGCAGGACTAGACAATCATTCCTACACTTTGATTCTATAAATCACTCTGATACTCTGAACTGTATTCTCACCAAACTCCCAGCAATACATCTTGTTCATAAGAATAACACATGAGATTTGGTACATGCTTTGGTGAAATCTAAGGACAGCTGAATGGTGCGGTGGATAGAGCTTTAGTCCTGGAGTCAAGAGGACCTGACTTCAAATCTAGCCTCATGACTAGGTTTTCCCCCAAATTTGGGGAAGACTTGAGTATACTTGTTAGCAGGAGAGAGTAACTAGCTTAACTCTGTTTGCTTCAGTTCCTCATCTGTAAAAATGAGGTGGAGAAGGAAATGGCCAACCACTCTAGTATCTTTGCCAAGAAAATCCCAAATGGGTTCAGAGTCAGACACAATTGAAAAACGACTGAACTTAATGAAATCTAGGTGGGCCATCCACTGTGACCATAACCTTCTCCTGATTAAGAGCTATCAATGGACCCCCAATTTCTTCTAGGCTAAAATAAAAATTCTTTTGTTGGGCATTTAAAATCCTTCACAGTCTGACTCCAATTTATCTGACTAATCTGACATCACTCCCCCTACTTCCCTCTCCAATCTACATCAAGGATTCTTAACCTGGGGGGGGGAGGTCCATTGACCTTTCAAAAATTTTTGTAGCTATATTTCAATCTAATTTTGTAATATTATACATTTTATGTGAAGCTTTTTTTTTTCTTTTTGGAGGGGGAAGGCAGGGTGATTGGGGTTAAGTAACTTGCCCAAGGCCACACAGCTAGTAAGTGTTAAGTGTCTGAGGCCAGATTTGAACTCAGGTCCTCCTGACTCCAGGGCCAGGGCTCTATTCACTGAGACACCTAGCCGACCCCTTCTGCTAGGATTTCAATGCATTTTAATCTCAGCCTGAATTACTGGATTGATCTGAGCTAGTATGTTCTATGATATTTGGCATAGCTAACAAGGCTTGAATTCAAAGACATTTATGGCTAATTTCATTGATTAAGTAATGAGGGAAGGAAGGTTGGTATAAAAGAAATAGAATCTCAAGTGGTTGGTTGATCAAACAGGCATCCCATGACTGATTATAGAACTACATAGGGAACCCTCTCAATGAGATTAGAAGGATGTTGTAGGATTGGTTCAATGAGTATTTAAGGAGTTTGATGGGGAGGACAAAAATTACAACACTGTCTATTGTCTGGATCTTATTAAGAGTTTTTTTTTTAAGTGCTGGCAAGTAAAGAAAATGAAAATGAACTGTCTTTGCATATTTAGCAGTTAGAGGCAGGGTTGAATGGACATTTGATTTTTAAGGACCATGACTTGAAGCCAAAGAAGAAGTTTAGGGATCTAGTAACAGCATAGGTGAAAAGGCCAGTGCTAATGGAGGTGGAGACTGATAGGCTGTAGGATAGGAAGCAGGATCTCTGACCCCAGAGACTTCACTGGAGAATGTTCTAAACTCTAATGAGATTAGGACTATAAAGGAAAAGAATAGGTGTAAAAGTGAGGAAGAGGATTGAAAACTGAAACTACGGGGAAACAGCCCCAAATCTATATAGTAAGCTCACATGAAACAATGTATGTAAAGTACTTTGCAGACTTTAAAGCCCTGTATAAATTCTAGCTTTTTAAAATTCTTATTTTTATCACATTACTATCTCTCTAGTAGTGACTTCCTCCATGCAAGGAAGGGTGATTAGGTGGACTTTCATCATCAAGGAATTTGAGAGGTTGCAGGAGAAGTTTAAACAGCAAGCTAATAAATTATTAGAACAAATGGCTAATGAGAGTATGATGGGAAAGGGGAGAGATTGGAGGCAGAAAGATCAATTAGGAGTTTACTGAAATAGTTCCAGAAAGAAATAATGAGGTCCCATACCAGGGTAGAGGGTATGCCTATGGGGAGGAGACAGATATTAAGAGTTGTTATGAAGGTAGAAGGAGGCAACTAGGTGATTCAGTGGATAGAGTGCTGGGCCTAGAGTCAGGAAGACCTGAGTTTAAATCTGGCCTCAGACTCTTACTAGCTGTGTGACTATAGTCAAGGCACATAACCTCTGTTTGCCTTAAGTCACCAGAAGAGACAATTGCAAATCACTCCACTATCTTTCCCAAGAAAACCCCATGGAAAGGATGGTCCCCAGGGTCATGAAAGAATTGGACAATAATGGAGGTAGAATTGATGAGACAGCAACTGACTGAATATAAGGATTGAGAGAAAGAGAAAAGTCAAAGATGATTCCAATGTGGTAAGCCTGGGAAAAGATGATGAAGTTCCCAATAAAAGGAGGAATGTTTGAAAAAAAGGGTAGGTTTGGAGGAAAATATGGGTTTTGTATTAGATATGTTGAATTTGAGATACTTATAGAACATTCAAATGGGATGTCCAGAAGGCAGATGGCAATATGGGACCAGAGCTCAGGTGAGAGATTAGGGTTGGATCTATAGACCTGAGATTCATCTGCTAAAGATGATAATTCAATCCATAGGATCTAATGAGCTCATTAAGGGAAAGGTTTCAGAGAAAACAAAGGACTCAGACTAGACTCTTAGAGGATACCCATATTTAGAGGGTGGGGGGAAGAAAATGAACCAGTAAACAACAATTGAAGAGTGGTCAGATAAGATAATAGGCTGATGACCAAGAATAAACATATGTAGAAAACTGAATATAATCATATAGGATATAAAATTGCTCTTCCACAATACCTGATGAAAATATCAGAGTTGAATAGAAACTTCAAAATGTTCATTCAGGAATCAAAAGAAACATAAAATGATAAGTACATGTGCACAATATAAAGGGACTATACTAAGGTAAAAAGTGTTTATATTCTAATATGGAGAGAAGAAATGAGTCTTCTCAGCAAACCTAATGTCATTAAGGGTGATGAAGAGCTAAATAAGACAAAAGTCTTGGAGCTAGTTGTGTTATATTTTGGTGACCTTAAAATAAGAAAGAAAAGGGAGAAGGGAAAAGGAAACCATTAGGGATGAAAGAGGGAATAAGATAGACTTACTATCTCACATAAATGGTATATGTTACTAGGAGATTATACAAACTAAGAGTAAGGGATGGAAGATTAGATTTGAACCTCACTTTCATCTGAATCAGTCAAAGTTTCATGAAACATACAAAGAGTTTGGTATAGAAAAATATTCAGTTCCACAAAGAAATAGAAGGACACTAGCAGACAGGAAATGGAATAAGAAGGAAGGTAGATTCAGGAAGGGGTTAGCAAAAGTGTCAGACCAGGAGTCAAGAAGATTTATCTTCTTGAGTTCAGATCTAGTCTCAGTTAGTTACTAGCTGTGTGACCCTGGGTGAGTCACTTAAGCCTGTTTGCCTCAGTTTCCTCATCTGTAAAATGAGCTACAGAAGGAAATGGCAAACCACTCTACTATATTTGCCAAGGAAATCCCGAATGCAGTCACACAGAGTCAGACATGACTGAAAAATGACTAAACAGCACAACATCAGCCAAGTTTTAGAAAGATATTAATTATAAGCAAAACAAACTCCAGT
Organism: Gymnobelideus leadbeateri; assembly: GCA_011680675.1. Lineage (NCBI taxonomy): Eukaryota > Metazoa > Chordata > Mammalia > Diprotodontia > Petauridae > Gymnobelideus > Gymnobelideus leadbeateri. The sequence goes on from WOXC01011212.1 coordinate 72,990, forward strand.
CTCATGGAGTGGATCATGAAAAGGTATTTAAAAAGCAATAAAGCACAAGAACATGTAATTGGAGTCTGGCTGAGGTGGGAAAAAAAGGGTGGGGAACAGAATAAGATTGCATCAAGCATAAATCACCAGTGCTGACCTCGTATCCCATTAGCCATCCTCTTCTTATAGATAAAATGGAGGGAAATACATGATTAACAATCACATTTGTGAACGTGAATGGGATGAACTCACTCATAAAACAAGAAAATGGCAACGCTGAAGATAAACTGAGATACTATTTATAAAATATTTTGAAAATGTGTTATTATTGTTACTGACCATAATACAATAAAAATATAATAAATACAAGACCATTGAAGAAAGAATTAGAAATTAATTGAAGGCCAAATAAAAATCCTAAAGAATTGTTAAGTTAAAGGACAAATAACAGAAACAATAGATAATTTCATCAAAGAAAATGACAATGGGAAGACAATATACCACAATTTTTGGTATGCAGCCAAAGTAATCCTTGGGGGAACAGTTTATACCTCTAAATACTTTACAGATCAGTGAAATAGATACACAACTAAAAATAAAAACCTAGAAAACTGAGTGTAAATATGCATATATTGTTGCTATATCCAGAGAGAGCCCACCAAGAAGAAACAGATTTAAAGTTGAAATATGTGATTTTTGTTAGGTATCAGAGAATTTTTTAACCAGAAGGGTGATTAAAACATTTCTAATGAGCAAGGTAATAAGTGAAATTGTGGAATCTTCAACCTTACAGATCTTTAAAGAACAGATAGCCAACCATCTGCCTTACTGAAGTCAGGGCACTGGACCAGACAGCTTCCTGCAGCCTCTGACTGATGGCAAGTTTGGGAGCGTTGCTACTTCTGTTTCTCTTATATTTGATCCTTTTGTGAATGGACAGCTCAGATCCATAAAGTAAAAGACAAAGACCACAACAATTTTTGCTGTTTTTTTTAAAGTAAAATAAATGTGTTTAGCTGCCGAGGTTTATTATTCTGTCTCCTTTATGTGTGTAAACAAAGAAACAGATCCATACTCTCACACTGTAGTCTGCAGCTGATGCTAAACACCAGCCCACTTCCTCATGCTGGTCCGTTCTGTTTCCATGGTGCTAAAGCATTGTTCGAGCTTTCAGCAAACTAATTTTTTTAAGCTTTCTTTTTAACCACTGTTGTTCATTTGTTGAGGGTGATGCCAGGGTTGGCAAGTTAAAATTAAAGCAGAAGGTCCAAATATATTTTTCTAAGCACACGTTTTCTAAGAGGTATGACTTAAAAAAAAACAACACTTGAAAAATGCATAGAAATCTTTTAAATTCAGACATGGGGGAAATTCCCTATATTATCTCATTTCTAAAGAATGACCAATTAAGGATTAAATGGGGTATTGATTGTTTTGTTTCAGTTTATAGCTTAGTTATAAATGGCTGATGGGGGAAATGATGACAAACCTTCTATTGTAACCCTCTGGGAGTTCATTAGGTCATTTCTAAGAATGTTGGATAGAGTCATCTGTTGCCCCCAGGTGCTGGATAGCGGCTTTCCTCTTGGGAAAGAAATTTAACAAAGGAGTGTATTTCAAAGAAGGCACTCTATGTTTTCCACCCTTTTTCTGAAGTGTTTTCAAACACACTCTAAGCTAAAAATTCTTAGAAGTGAGAAAAGGAGGTATATATCAGACGACCCCTGAAGCCACCGACAATTCCAGGGAGCAGAAGATAGGGTCAGATTCTAGATGCTTGAATCCCAAATACATTTTCTCCATAGGAGGGCCTGATTTATTTTTGCCCCACCCACTGGGTCCAAACTTTGAAATGCTCAGTACAAAAGCTTTGGACTAATGCCCTACTTGCATGTCTTATGCTAGTGAAATGTGACATGTCTTATTTCGATCTTATTCCAAAACCAATGGGCAGTTTCTTTGTTGTCAAAGAATGTTTCATCTGTCTAAGCTCACATATCTCCCTATTTTAAAAAAGATACAGCATTTTTATAAGTAATTTTGTGAGTCAATATCAGGGCAGATTTCATCAGGAATTAGTTAAATGGGTTCATGTGGACAGACATGTTAACACTGCAAAAGAAATATTGAAGACAAGAATGGTGTAAAGAAACCATTTCAATTACCATTTCAACATGAAAGGTCAATTGTGACTTAAATATTCATTGATCATTAATTACCATTGTGTTAGGTTCTGTACAGAACATAGATCTCTGTGTTTTTCATTGGACTTGACTCAAATACTTTTTTCAATTCTAAGTACCAAATAGCACATCCAATATTTTTTTTGCCTTTTCACTAATGAGCATTTTTTATAAAAACTGAATCTTCTTAGAATTTATTTCTTTTAGAATTCTATTTAAAATGCTTATAAAAAGGGAATTGCCATTGTCAGCACTTAAATATATACTCTCTGAGGCTATCCAAGTAATTCACCAATATATTTTTAAAGAGTCACCAGAGAGAAACTATATTCAATGTGATATTACTGATGGCATAAAGCAAAAAAAGTGAAGCTTAAATTTTTAGAATAAAATTTAATCTATTGCTGTTATCAGTGTTTCTATTTGCCAAAGAGGGTCAGTCATTTCCAGAGTTTTAAAATGATTTTTTCTAAATAAATTTTCTAAAGAAAATTATAAATGCTTATAAGGTCATAGATTTAGACATCATCTAAAGCAACTTTTTCATTTTTGAAATTATGGAAAACAAACAAAAAGGTTAAGTGACTTGCTCATGGTCACATTGCTAGTCTTTGGTAGAATATGAACTCAAGTTTTCTCACCTTCTAATCTAGCACCATTATACCCTATTGCATTTCTACTTTTTTCTTTGCTGATAAAAATTTCTAGCATACTCAAAAAGCAATGTTATTGAATCTTGAAATTATTTTTCTTTGGGTTTCTTAAATATCTTTAAAGTTATTAACCAGGGCCATCACAATGTAATATTGGAACTCCATGTAGATTGTGATTTGATGGGTGATCTGTCCACAAGCTCACTAGTTTCTCAGACTTTTGATGCCATCATTATTCATTTGGGCTGAATGTTTTTGGAAGGTCTGTTAAAGGGCAAATATAAAGGAGAATATTAATGCCTTACCACCCAATATGGTAGCATGGATTAGTGTGTATCATTTCTCTTCTCCTTGGATCTGAACAAGAATTAGATCAGAATAGCTAAGTTTATAACACTAAGTATTTGATCTAATGGAAAGATCACTAGATCTTGAGCCAAAGGAATTTGGTTTGAATGCTCGTTATTTGCTATTTTAATTACTAAGTTTAACCTTGAGCAAGTTACTTAACCTTTGTGGGGCTCACTCTCCTCACCAATAAACTGAGGGATTTGGCATAAATTATCTCCAGAAGTGGATAGAAAATGGAGGGTACCAAAAAGAGAAATAGCAACACGGGCTAAGACCAAATTTAAATCAAATTAAGATATTTTGTTTTCTAGAAAAGTTTTCATAAGTGAAAACTTGATGCCATACATCAAGATAAATGCCAAACAGGCATGTGACTTAGACATAAAATATGACATCAGAAGAAAATCAGAAGATCAAGGAAGAAATTACTTTTTATATCTATGAATAAGGAAAGAGTTCATGATTAAACAAGTAACAGAGGATCATAGGAAATAAAATGGAAATTTTAATTATGTAAAATAGACAAAGTTTTTCTAAAAACAAATCTAAAGCAATTAAAATTAGAAGGAAAATTGGTAACTGGGGAAAAATCTTTTCAGTAAATTTCTCTAATAAAGATTTTATAGTCAAGATATATAAGGACTTTATTCAAATTTACAAGATAAAATAAATCCATTCCCCAACAGATAAATGGTCAAGTGATATGAACAGTCTTTTTTCATAGGAAGCTATCCAAATTTTCAATAATTACGTGAAAAAATGCTCCAAAGCATTAACATTTAGAGAAATACAAATGAAAGCAGCTCTGAGGTTTCTCCTCATACACATCAGACTGACAAAGTTGTCAAAAGAAGAAAATTACAAATGTTGGAAGAGCTATGGGAAAACAGGCACATTTCTGCATGTTGGTGAAACTGTGAATTGGTCTAGCCAGTCTGGAGGAAAATTGGAATTATGCCAAATTACCCTTTGACCCAGCAATACTACTGTTAATCCTCTATCCCACAGAGAACAAAGAAAGAAAAGAATCCATATGCACAAAAATATTCATAGTAGTTCCTTTTACAGTAACACTAGAAATTAAGGGGGTGCCCAGTTATTAAGGGATAGATAAACAAATTGTGGTTCCCATAAATATGGGAAAATGTCAAAAACTGGGAAGAGGGCTATGAGCTGATGCAGAGTAAAGTGAGCAGAACCAGAAGAATTTATACAACATTATAGGGAAAAACAACTTTAAAAGACTTTAGAACTGATTCATCATGCACCACTAGTCTAAAGGCCTAAGGATGAACTATATCATTACTTCTTGATAAAGAAGGTGGTGGACTTAAAATCCAGAATGAGACATGCATTTCTGGACATGGCCAATCTAGGAATTTGTTTTGCTCAACTGAGTATTCTTTGTGAGGGGTTTGGTCTTGTTCTTAATTATTTAGTTGGAGTCAAGAAGGGGAGGAAAGAGAAATAAATTAACATAAGTTTTTTAAAAAATAGGTTTTTAAAAAGCAATCACAAAGAGGAATTTAAAAAAGTAAATCATTATGTTTTACTATCTACCAGATGATTCTAGACCTCTTTATAATCAACTGGCCAATAATTCAGCCTTTTTAAAGTAACTGCTATATGCCAGACATTTAGCTATATGCTGGGACTGCAAAGACAATCACAAAACAGTTCCTGCCTTCAGAGAGCTTATATTCTTTTAGGGAAAAGTCATGTACACATATAAGTTTATATACAATAAATACAAGTTAATGTGGGGTGGCACTGGCAGCTATGGCAGAGGTGTTATCAAGGAAAGGTCTCATGGAGGGGGTGGCATTGGAGTTGAGGATTGAAGGAAGAATTCTATGAGAAAGAATTAAGGAATACAAGCCACACATGAAAGATAGCCTGTTTGAAGGTAAAAAAATGGAAGAGGGAATGGAATGGGTGGGTGTGGCTGCACTGTAGAGTGATGGAAGGGGAGTGAAATATAATAAACCTGGAAAATGTAATGGAAATACAAATTTAAAGATCTTCCCTGCCCCTAGCTTAAGTGCACCTGGAGCCTGTGGTGGGAGGCTTGTTTTTCAGGAAAGCCCACACCTTGATACTTTGTGATTGGGCAGTGGGTCCAGAAGGTTGTTACATTCTCTGAGCCAGGAGAAGGCAATATAAACCCTGAGGAGAGGCTTTGCTTTGGGGCTCCCTTTGAGAAGTGTTGTGTGATTTGACCAGATGAGACTCTGGGAAGCCGTTGTTGAGAACCCCCCGGCTTTGAAAACCCAGATGTTGATGCTTCCCTCTCTGGTAACTGTGATTTGGTATTGATATAATGGTTGGACAGTTTGGAAGCCTGTCTGTTTGATCTGTAAGTTCTGTAACTCTGAAGTTTGGGGTGCTAACCTTTTCCCCTGAACTAGGTAATATGTTTGATTAAAGTAAGCTTGTTAACCCATTTTGAGTTGCTTTCCTTTTGAAAAGCAGATCTAAGAATCTATATTGGCAGCTACCCTGGGGATATTGGGGTGCTTGCTGCTGCAGAAAGGTAGAATGCATCCAGGATTTTTTTTATTTGAACCAGGAGGCAGTGGGGAGCCACTGCAGCTTCTTGAGCAGAAGAGTGCTGTGGTCAGATCTGAGCTTTAAAATATCACTTTGGCAGCTGAGCATAGGATGGGTTGGAACAAAGAGCAACTTGAAGCAGAGAGTCCAATTAGAATACTATGGCAATAGTTATGAGAAGAATGATAAGGACCTGAACCAGGGTGGTATGGAGAGAAGTGACATTTTGTAAGTACCTACTATGTGCCAGGCACTTTGCTAAACACTTTACAAATATCATATCATTTGATATTTAAACCAAACCTGAAAAGTAGGTGCTATTATTATCCCCAATTTACATTTGAGGAAACTGAGGCAGAAAGCGGTTAAATTACTTACCTAAGGTCAGCCAAGTATCTAAGTCTGAATTTGAACTCAGATCTTCCTGACTCCAGGTTCAGCAGTGTACTGCACCATTGCCTCTACAACAATCAATGCCAACAGATTATAAATGACAAATTACATCAGTCAAACTAAGATGTTATTTTATACAACTACAAAACCACAATAAAACTCATTTAGAGGAACAAAAAATATAGACTCTCAAAGCAATAAGGAAAATAATGCAAGAATTAAAAGAGTAGGGCAGAGTCAAGATGGAGGAGTAGAAACAGGACTTCCGTGGGGCTCTGGCTTCCACCTCCTCCAATTCATGTAAAAGGTGATTCTGAAGAAACTTTGGAGTTACAGAATCCACAAAATGACACAGAGAAGCTAACATCCTGGCAGGACTACAGGAAGCAGCCAGCACAGTGCTCTGGGAGCCTAGCCCAGCCCCACTCTCAAGAGCCCAAGGTTTTAGCCTCAGGGTGGGCCTCACCAGCCGCGGGCTGGAGGGACTTCAGATCACCAGCAGCTGTGGCAGTTTTCAGAATTATCAACCTATATATGCTAAGGACAAAGTGAGAGTCAGTGCAGTGTGGACTTTGGGATCTGGTAGTTTGGGAGTGTGGTCTGGCCTTTATCCCTTAGAGGGAGAAGCCATTGAAGCACCACGGCTGTGCAGCCGCAGCCATGTGACAGCTTCAGCCCCTGGCCTATAGATTGTGGCGGGGGGACACCAAGCAACAAGTCTGAGGGGTAATTACTCTTGCTTTAACCTGCTTGGATCTGGATTGTGGTCTAGGGTGGAGGTCCTGGGGTGTGTGACCAGCTTGCCAGAGTGTATGGAGGCTTCAGAGAGGGCACCCAACTAATACCTTCAGCAGCTGAGAAAACCCCAGTGTTTGGGGCAAAGCTCCCCTGTCTGGTAACAGAGTCCTACTATGGCAAAAAGCCCCAAAGTAAAGTAATTGAGTAGCAACATGAGCAGGCAAAGGAAGCAAAGCAAACAGAGCAACCCAACTTTACACTCCTATTTTGGGGAGAAAAAGGATCAAAGCATGGAACAGGGGGAATACAGTGAAGTCAGAACTCCTGCACCAAAAGCTTCCAAGAAAAATGTGAGCTGGTTACAGTCCATAGAGGACCTTAAGAAGGATTTTGAGAACCAAATAAGAGAAGTGAAAGAAAAATTGGGAAGAGAAATGAGAATGATGTAAGAAAATTATGAAATGAGAGTCAACAACCTGACTGAATAAAATAACACCTTAAAATTGACTAACTCAAATGGCAAAAGAGGCTCAAAAAGGCAATGAGGAGAAGAATGCCTTAAAAAGCAAAATTTTCCAGATGGAAAAAAGAATCTCAAAAGCTCACTGAAGAGAATTATTCCTTCAGAATTAGACTGGAGCAAATGGAAGCTAGTGACTTTATGAGAAATCAAGATACTATTAAATAGATCCAAACAAATGAAAAAAAAAGGCAATGTGAAATATCTCATTGGGAAAACCACTGACCTGGAAAATAGATCCAGGAAAGTTAATTTAAAAATTATTGGACTACCTGAAAGCCACAATTAAAAAAAGAACCTAGAAATCATCCTTCAAGAAATTCTCAAGGAAAATTGCCCTGATGTTTCAGAACCAGAGGGCAGAATAGAGGTTGAAAGCATCCACAGATTACCTCCTGAAAAAGATCCCAAAAAGAAAACTCCTATCTCATATATTATAGCCAGGTTCTGGAGTTCCCAGATCAATGAGAAAATATTACAAGCAGCCAGGAAGAAACAATTTGAATATTGTGGAAACACAATAAGGATAACACAGGATCTGGCAGCTTCTACACTGAGGGATTGAAGGGCTTGGAATATGATATTCTGGAGGTCAAAGGAGCTGGGACTAAAACCAAGAATCACCTACCCAGCAAAACTGAGTATCATGTTTCAGGGGAAAATATGGTCATTCAGTGGAATAGAGGACTTTCAAGCATTCTTGATGAAAAAAAAAAAACAAAGTTAAATAGGAAATTTGGCTTTCAGATACAAGAAGCAAGAGAAGCATGAGAAGGTAAACAGGGAAAAGAAATCATAAGGAACTTATCAAAGTTGAACTATTTACATTCCTACATGGAAAAACAATAATTGTAACTGATGAAACTTTTCTTAGTATGAGAATAGTTGAAGGGAATAGAAATGTATGTATGTATGTGTGTATATATATATATATATATATATATATATATATAGGAGGGTTTATGGGCATATGAATACATATGTGAATGTGTGTATATACGTGTACAGGTATACCTAGATAGAGGGCACAGGACCAATTTAATAGGAAGGGATGATACTTAAAAGGTGAAATTAAGAGGTGAGAGAGGAATATAATTAGAGGAGATGGGGAGAGACAGAATAGGGTAAACTATCTCATATAGAAGAAGCAAGGGAAAATGGTTGCAATGGAGGAGAAGAACAGGAAGGCAAAAGGGAATGGGTCAACCTTATTCTCATTGAATTTGGCTTAGGGAGGGAATGGCATACATAATAAAAGGGAGTATCTCACCCTACAGGAGAGTAGGGGGGAAGGGGATGAGAGGGGAGGATGATGGAAGGGAGGGCAGGCTGGGGGTGAGGGAAGTTGGAAGCACCCACTTTTGAAAAGGGACAGGATCAAAGTAGAGAATAGAGCAAGTGGGGGGTGAGGTAGGAGGGAGGGAAATTTGCCAGTCTTTTACAATATATCCACTATGGAAATGTTTTGCATAGCTATACATGTACAGCCTATACTGAATTGCTTATCTTCCCAGGAAGGGTAAGTAACAAGGGAGGAAGGAAATGAATCTGGTATTCAAAGTTTTAAAATCAAAATTAAAAAAAATATATATGCTATTATTAATATTATTTTATATGTAACTGGGAAATAAGATGTACAAGCACAGGGGCATAGAGATCCAGTGTGCCCTACTGGAAAGATGGAGGGGAGTATAAGAGAAGATATGGGAGAGAGCAGATTGGAGGAGGGGATATCCAGTGGGATCCCTATTTTGGGGTGGTGGGTAGGGGAAAAATGGGGAGAAAATTTGTAACTCAAAATCTTGCAGAAATGAATGATGTAAACTGGAAGTTAATAAAGCATTTGATTAAAAAAAAAGAATGAAAGGAGTAGAGCATTACCAGATTACAACCACTATAAATACTCAGGTTTCTTAAAAAATTAATTACAAATTAAATTAATTGAACATTATAAACATATTGTGGTACAATAATACCCCAATTATCTTGTACATATTAAAATAGGAAAGTAAATGAGTGAAACAAACGAGATGTAGAAGAATTAGAAGTAATCAAATTTAATGAACCAGAGTGCAATATACCTTAGAAAATAAAATGCTCAGGAAGAACTCCCTATATGACACAGACTTCTGGGAAAACTGAATATTAGTTTGATGGAAATTATGTTTAGACCAACATCTTATAACATATAGTACAATAAACTCAAAATGAATGTGATACCTTAATATAAAAAGTCACCACAGAGTATTAGAAAAGAATGAGATCAGGTATAGCATGGCTGTGGCTGGGGGAGGAACGTTGATCTCCAAACAAGAGATAGAGTCAATCACAAAGGATAAAACTATATTTTGACCACATGAAACTGAAAATATTTTGCATTAAAATCAACCTAGCTATGCATAAATGGTAAAAGCACTGATAAAGGCCTAGTATCCAATATACATGGGAAATTCAAACAAATAATTAAGACCAAGAGCCATTCTGTAATGAATAAGTGGTCAAAGGATAGGAATAAACTGTTCAGACTATTAGCAACTGTATGAAAGACTGTTACAACTCATCAGCACCAAGAGAAATGCTCATAACAGCTCTGAGATTTTACCTCCCGTCCAGCAAATGGACAAAGATGACAAAAGATGGAAATTGTGTTAGAAGGGCTAAAGAAATCCAGGCACCTTAATGTACTGTTGAGTTGAGATGTTTATTAGGCCAATCATTCTGGAAAGCAATTTAGCAGAATGCTCCACTTTGAATCTGCTCTTCTGCCTGGTTTTAATTCCATGGAACACGGTGCCTTAGTGTCAGGAGTCCTCCCTAATGTCCCACCTCCCTTTCCTGCCTCCTTTTGTATTGTCTTCCCCATTTCGATTATAGGCTCCTTGAGTGCAAGGGTTATCTTTCTTTTAATTAATTATATCCCCAGGATTTAGCACCGTGCCTAGTACATAGTAGGGGCTTAATAAATGTTTATTTTATTGAATAATGCTTTAAAATGACTAAAAATCAGAGGTCATTGTTGTTCAGTTCTTTGTGACCCCATAGACCACAGTATACCAATACTAGGCATGGAGTTTTCTTAGCAAAGATGGAAGAACGGTTTGCTGTTTCCTTTTCCAGTGGATTAAGGCAAATAAAGATTAAATGATTTGCTCAGGGTCACAACTAGTGAGTATCTGAGGACAGATTTGAACCTAGGCCTTCTTATTCCAGATCCAGTACTCTTATCCACTGAGCCACGTAGCTGCCTCCTCAGAAATCATAGAGACCCAAGGAGGTCATAAACAGGAAGCAAGGTCCTATATACACCAAAATATCCATATTTTTTTGTGTTAGCAAAGAACTAGAAACAAAGTAGATACCCATCATTTGAGGAATGACTAAGAAAATTGTGGTATAAAAGTATAATGGATTATTGTGTTGTAAGAAATAGAATGTGAAGAATTCTGAGAAATGTGAAAAGATTTTTATGAACTGATGCAGAAGGAAATAAGCAAAATCAGAAAAAAATACATAATAGCTATGTACAATGGGGAGAAACTCCATAAAATGAAACTGAATGCTATATAATGAAAAACTTGACTTCAGAGGAGAATCTGGAAAATGTACCTCTCTTCCTTCATTGGAGGAATGGGAGAATATGACTGCTGAGTATTACATATACTGTCAGAGCTGATGTGTTTGTTGGTTTTACTGAATCTTTTTCTTCCTTTTTTTCTTCTTAATCAAAAGGAATGGCAAAACAAAGAGTATCAATATAAGTAAAATTCTTTCAGAAAATAAAGAAACACATTTCAAGAGAAAAAGTATTAATTTTTCAAAAGATTACTTTACATCACTAACAATATATATACATGTAGCGGCAAGCACCCCAATATCCCCAGGGTGACTGCCAACACAGGTTCTTAGATCTGCTTTTCAAAAGGAAAGCAACTCAAAATGGGTTAACAAGCTTACTTTAATCAAACAAACACACATTACCTAGTTCAGGGGAAAAAGGTCAACACCCCGAACTTCAGAGTTACAGAACTTACAGATCAAACAGACAGGCTTCCAAACTGTCCAACCATTATATCAATACCAAATCACAGTTACCAGAGAAGGAAGCATCAACATCTGGGTTTTCAAAGCCGGGGGGCTCTCAACAACGGCTTCCCAGATTCTCATCTGGTCAAATCACACAACACTTCTCAAAGTGAGCCCCAAAGCAAAGCCTCTCCTCAGGGTTTATATAGCCTTCTCCTGGCTCAGAGAATGTAACAACCTTCTGGACCCACTGCCCAATCACAAAGTATCAAGGTGTGGGCTTTCCTGAAAAACAAGCCTCCCACCACAGGCTCCAGGTGCACTTAAGCTAGGGGCAGGGAAGATCTTTAAATTTGCATTTCCATTACAATACACATTGGCAATAACTGAGGTTTCATATATCACTCCTGTCAAATCAACAAATCAGCAAACCCAGAAATTGTCAATATCAGAGGGGTTTATGGGAAGAGGGTCACATTTGTTGAGGGTACTATTTGTTGAAGCTATGTAATGATCCAAACATTGTGGCAATCAATTTGTAATTTTGCAAGAGAAGTTATAAAACTTTTCACACCCTTTGACTGAGAAATCCTAACACTGGATATTTACCCCATATAGATAAATGACAGGAAAAAAATTGCCTTTCTGTGTGTGTGTGTGAATACATACATACACACATATAATGTATATAAATATAATGTACATATACACACATATAATTTGCATATATACACACATGTGTGTTTATTTATATGTCTGTGTATATGTATATATTTATAGTAGCACCTTCAAAGGAGTCTGTTATTGGGGAATAGTCAACAAATTATGGAGGAACAAGTAAAACAAAAGAAAAGACACACAGGAAGACTTTTATGACTGAAGAAAGTTGAAACAAGAGATAACTACACAATGACTACAAAAAATTGTAAGCAATAAGAACACTAAAAGCAGCATAACTCAAAATATCATAACCAATCTCAGTTCTGGAGAACTGTTAAGGACACATACCATCCTTTCTTTTAGGAGTTAGGACCTACAGATGTAAAATGCAGGATTGTTGTGAAAATGAAGATTCATAAATGTTCAATGACTTGACCAGGGTCCCACATCTAGTCTGTGTCAAAATAAACAACAAAAATAAGCATAATTGTTGTTATTGCTGTTGGTCAGTTGGTCAGTCATGTCAGACTTTTCATGACCTTGTGAATTATACTGTCCATGGGCTTTTCTCGGAAAAGCTACTAGAGTGCTTTGCCATTTCCTTCTTCAGTATATTAAAGCAAGCAGAAGTTAAGTGACTTGCCCAGGGTCACACAGCTAATACACACTGTCAGATTCAGTGGTTGGTTTTGATAAAAAATTATTCTTGGAGGGCGGAGAAAAATGAAGAAATAAGGCAGGAACTTTCCTGCATTCTCTCAAATTCACTTCAAACAACTATTAAATAATGTCTCAGAACAAATTCTGGAGTGGCAGAAAAAACAAAAGAATATGTGAAACAATTTTCCAGCCCAAGGCAACTTAGAAAGTCTGCAAGAAAGGTTGGTCTCACTCAGGTAAAAGGAGAAAACAGTCCAGTACAGTTGACATCTAGGCAAGCCTCTAGTCTGCTGCACCCAGCAAGCCAGTGGTGAGGTCTGAGCTCCAGCATGGGTCAGTGGCAGGGCTTCATACCCCCAGAAAACTGAAAAAAAATTTACAAGTATTTCTGACAAAGGCCTCATTTCTCAACAATAGAGAACTGAGTCAAATTTATGAGAATACAAGTCATTCCCCAATTGATAAATGGTCAAAGGATATGAACATACAGTTTTCAAACAAAGAAATCAAAGCTATCTATATAGTCATATGAAAAATGCTTGAAATCAGTATTGATTAGAGAATTGTAAATTAAAACAACTTTGAGGTACCACCTCACATCTAATAGATTGACTAACATGACAGAAAAGAAAAGTGATAAAGGTTAGAGGGGGTGTGGGAAAATTGGGATGCTAATATGCTGTTGGAGGAGTTGTGAATTGATCCAACCATTCTGGAGCTCAATTTGGAACTGTGCCCAAAGGTTCTATAAAACTGAGCATAGCCTTTGACTCAGAAATATCATTACTAGGTGTATATCCCAAAGAGAATTTTTTTTTAAAAAAGGGTATTGAGGAAGAACTATATGTACAGAAATATTTATAGCAGTTCTTTTTGTGGTGGTAAAGAACTGGAAATTGAGGGGATGCCCATCAATTGGGGAATGTCTGAACAAGTTATGATATATGATTGCTATTAGAAATGATAAGTAGGATAATTTCGGGGAAACTTGCAAAGACTTATACAAATTGGTGCAAAGTGAATCAAGCAGATACAGAAGAACATTGTACATAGTAACAACGATATTGTACAATGATCATCTGTGAATGATTTAGCTGTTTTCAGGAATACAATGATCCAAGACAATTTCAAAGGACTCCTGATAAAAAATGCTACCCCTCTCCAAAAAAGGAGCTGATGGAATCAGAATGCAAACTGAAGCATAGTGTTTTTTACTTATTTTTTTTCATTTGTTTGGATTGGGTTGTTTTTGTTTTGTTTTTGTTCTGTGTTTTCCTTCACAACATGACTAATATGGAAATATGCTTTGAATGATTGTACACATATTTGTTGTTCAATCATTTTAGTCATGTCCTACACTTTATGGTCCCATTTGGTATTTGCTTGTCAAATAAATTGGAGTAGTTTCTTATTTCCTACTACAGCTCATCTTACAGAGAAGGAAACTGAGGCAGAGTTAAGGGACTTACCCAGGTTTATAGCTAGTAAGTGTCTGATACTGGATCTGAATTCAGGAAGATGAAATCTGACTCCAGGCCTCTATCCACCACATCATATAACTGCCCATTATAACCAATATCAAATTGCTTACCATGTCAGGGATGGGGAAGAGGAGGAAGGGAGGCAGAGAGAATTTGGAACTCAATGTTTTTTAAATGTTAAAAGATGGTTTATATGTGTAATTGGGAAAAATGAATACTCAAAAAAAAAAAGAAAAATTATTCTGTGTTGCAAGAAAGGTCCAATTGGAAATTGGGTTAATGAGTCAATAAACATTTATTAGCTGGGGCGGCTAGGTGGGGTGCAGTGAATAGAGCACAGGTCCTGAAGTCGGGAGGACCTGAGTTCAAATCTATCCTCAGACACTTTACACAAAAAACTAGCTGTACTTGGGCAAATCACTTAATCCCAACTGCCCTCCAAAAAAGCAATCAATCAATAAATAAATAAGTAAATAAACATTTATTAAGCACCTGCTATGTGGTGGCACATAGGAAAGAAATGATTATAGTATAAAACAAGTCATCAATAAAACTTTTTTTAGTGGGGAATTGAGAAAGGAGATATTCAGGGGCAAGAGGAAGGAGTATTGGAATGATTAAGTATGGTAAATTAATTTTATGATATTTTTCACTTATGTGTTCCCAAATAAGAACAAATTGGAAAAGACCACACCATTCTTCCTACAAAATGTCAATCTAACTGAACTGACTTTTTGGACAAGATTATTAGGATAACAGACTAGTCAGTGTTATAGATTAAATGACTTTGGCAAACTATTTGTGTATCTCATGCAATTTTCATGGACAAGATAGAGAGATTGGTTCTAGAACAAAGTATAATGAAATGTCTTCAGAACTGTTTGAATGGTTGGACAAAAAGACCAATCATTAATGGCCCGATGTCAAATTCATGGTGGATATCCAGGGGAGCACTTTGGGGACTTGTTCTTGATCCTGTGCTTTTGAATTGTTTTATCAATTACTTGGATAAAGACACAGATTGGATATTTGGTAAATCTGGAGATGATGAAGGCTGGAGAGGATGGCTAACACACTGGATGAGAGAGGCAGGTCCAGAATGATCAGGACAGGCTAGAGTACTGAGACTAAAATGAATAAAGTGGAAGATCTTTATCTAAGATTAGCATGAGAGTAGAAATATCAGACGATGGTTTAAGCAGATGATAGGGTGAAGTGAAGAGTTTTTTTGTTTGTTTTTTAAGGGTGAGAAAGATCTGGATACGTTGGTAAGTAGCAATACGGAAAATGTCAGTGGATACAGAGAGAGTTTGCAACAAGGATTTTGTTTTTATTTCATTCCCAATTGAAACAGGGTGAGAGGAGGAGATAGAAAGAAAACTATTTTTGTTGAGCAAAAAAAAATAAATTTAATATAAAAATGAAGAAAACGAGAGAGGGAATGAATTTCAAGTTGCTAGAAGAGATGAGTGGGGACCTTAGTGAATGTAGGGGTTGACCTTAGTGAGGAAAATGGTTACCTCTTCAGAGAATGGAGCAGAGAAAAGAATGTTAGAAGTGTACAGAGGTGATCTGAAATATAGATTTAAGGAGAAGAAACATTTATCTTGTCATTCCAGGTGATTAATGGAAATTAATATATGCATACTTGTATTTCACCAATGCAATACCCACAGCAGCTGCTATGAATATGCAGGCATATCCCCAGGTTTGAATCACAAGATATAACAGACTCTCTTCCTTGAGGACAAAACCAAGACATTTATTCAAACACCAGAAAGCCAAATCCAACATAGTAACAAAGAAGTCCATACACATTACCAATGCAGGGGAGCACCTACACCCCAAGTGTTCATTTTAAGACAAAGTCCACACAAGTCACCAGTGTGGGAAACACAAACATCCCAAGCCTTCCCTCCATTAGGCCTCCCCACAAAACAAGCTCCCCCAGAGCAACAATCCTCTCTCTCTCTCTCACTCGAGCTATCTGTTCTGCCTGTTCTTCCTGCATTCTCTCCCAGCTCTATCTCACTCCCACTTCTGTTCCACCCTTCCTTTTCCACCCTTCAGTAAGCCCCTCCCACCATAGGTTCCATGTGATCACATAGGCCTATTAAGGGGCAAGGAAGATCTTCAAATGCCCTTAACATTACAATTTGGTAAAAACAAACAAACAAATTAATTAGTTCATATCTGTCATAGTTCAAGTGGATTGTTGCTTCACCCCATCAGCTTTTTGATCTCCCAGAGAGCCACTCTTATCCCATTGTGTTGGGTCTGTAAGTCAGACTCTTCATCTCCCATCTATCATTTTTGCTACATGACCCATGTGATTTCTCTTGGTGGAATAAGTTATCTCCTGATACACTTGGCACCATTAACCTTCTATAGAGCTCAGTTATCATGCTATGATCCAGAAGGATTCTGCACATTTTCTTTTCTTTATCCATTGGGTACCCACCATCATCTGTTTTATCCTATTCATTATAGGTTGGCTTTCTACTGCAAAGATTATGGCAGCCAGCACTGGGTAGTTGAGCATTTCTCTTCTGGTCTTCATATACTTTCAATGTTAGTGTAGCATACAGTGCGGCTTTCCCCAAGTCCCACTCAGATTAGAAGTAGGTCTCTCAGAAAGACGTTAATGACTTCTCCTTCAGGATTGTATAACTGATCCAGAAGTGTGCTCCTCATTGTTCATCCAAATGATAGCAATTGTTGCTGTTCAGTTTTTCAATTATGTCAGAATCTTTCGGACCCTATGATCTGTAACATGCCATTACTGCATATGGGGTTTTCCTGGCAAAGATACTGGAATGGTTTGCCATTCCCTTCTTCAGTGGATTAAGGCAAACAGATATAAAGTAACTCGCCCAGAGTCACACAGCTACTAAGTATCTGAGGCCAGGTTTGAACTCAGGCCTTCTTACTCCAGGTTCAGGGCTCTAACCACTGAGTCATCCAGCTACCTTTGTGATATCAATTAGCCAGTCATAATTAAATTGCTTTTACTTAGGGCTATTAAAATAATATAGTAAAAAGTTGGTAACAAAATCTCCCACCACCCCCCAAAGCATGGGACATTGTATCTCACAAGTACATACAGAGTATGGGGGAAAGTGGGTTCAAGTTTAGTAAGCATATGTGGCAAAGAGATAACTCACAGCTTCTGGTTGGATGGAAGTCCTTTTCTCCCTTCCTGGAGGCCCCTGAAGTTCCCTATCTCTATGTGTATCTCTAAGCCAGGCCCTGAGAATGGATTCCTGAAGCTGCCAAAGTAGTTATAGTTCCTTAGGCTGCCTTTCTTAGGTCTTGGCTGGGTTCATTGTTTGTTACTAATCCAGTATCTTTAATGACATGGTCAGCTGATGAGTGTGATATATCTTTTATTCTAATTCTTTCCCCTCTTCCCCTCATACCTTCTTGCTCTTTTTAAAGGTACAAGGATTTGGATCCTCAAAATTTTCCCAAAGCTTAACTCTCAAAGTCTTGCTGGAAGTCTTCTCTGAGATAAAGAAACCTGGGCAAGGAGACAAGCAATCTAACTCTTTCAACACATCTAATTCCCAACACATTTCATCATCTGATTTCATCAATGGTTTGAAACACTTCACTCCTTCCCAACTTGAGTAACTAGGTGATTTGTGTCTAGTTTATAGTTTGACTGATCTAAAAAAAGTATCCAAGAATAGCTGACACCTATTTTATACCTTTGCTGGATTGATTCTATAGCCCAATAAAAGATATGTTCTCGGGGCGGCTAGGTGGCGCAGTGAATAGAGTGCCGGCCCTGGAATCAGAAGGACCTGAGTTCGGAGCCGGCCTCCGACACTTAATCCATACAAACAAAAAACCTAGCTGTGTAACCTTGGGCAAGTTACTTAACCCCAATTGCCCTAAAGGGGCGGCTAGGTGGCGCAGTGAGTAAGAGCGCCAGCCTCGGAGTTTGGATGACCCGAGATCAGATCCGGCCTCAGAAAATGAGCACCCACGCATAAATAATGACTAGCAGTGTAACCTTGAGCAAGTTACTTAACCCCAATTGCTTTAAAAAAAAAAAAAGATATGTTCTCACCTAATAAAGATGTAAGAACATAGAACATCTTGTCAATTATAGTTAGGGTGTTAGGTTACACAAGCAATCTATAGATGAAGGTGAAAGAAATTCAAGCTGGTCTGAGTATTCTCATTCATTTTTGTCTCCCTATTATTCTGACAACGGTAGTGATTCAAGTAAGTCAAATTCCAGTAGGTCCTCAGTTTCCAGGTGATTTACATTAACTATGCCTTGCGGAAGAGTGTCATGCATCTAGCAACATCAAGTCTAATTTCTAGACTTTTCCTAAATGCCTCTTGAAGGTTTTCTTAGAGCTTCAGGGGTAGCACTGGCAAATAAAACTCCAACCCAGTCATTCTTAGGGAGGTACTGTTCTGTTTAGACTCACCTTGAGGCAATGCTAGGAGTGGATCAGAATTCAGGTTTCTCTGGGAGGCTTCCAGGGTACCAGTGATCTCATGATGCTGGTTGGGTGGGGTGGGAGGAAAGGACAAAGGAAGATCTGGAGGTCACTGAGGAGTGAGTCTAATTTTGCTAACAACAAAAAACAAAAAGGTGGGATCTGAATGAAACAGGAGAGATCAAAGATCAGGTTACCAAAAATTAGAATCCTGATAGGACCAAAGAGAATAGAATAGGTCTACATAACATAAGAATATTATCAACCATAAGCATTCTGATGGCTCCAAGGAATCATGGAGAACCCAGGGGAGAATGTAAAATATTAAAAGGCAGGCATGACCTCATTTGTTACTTTGTCTCCCTCGTCTAGCACTGTATACAGTGTAGTCATGATGTTTGTTGAATTGAGCAGAGCAATTCAAGACATGAATAAAACTGGATAAAAAGACAAGTTCAAAGAGGTGAGGAGTTCTCAGAGTTTGTTGTGCTCAGGTTGCTGAATGCCTCTGCTGGCTTTTAAAACAAGGCTCTCCAGGGTACCCCATTCCCACAATCTTTTGGTGCAGGCAGCTAGTGGAGAATGCACTAAAACCCAGTAGTCTAGAGTCAAGAAGACCTGGGTTCAAATCTAGCCACAAACACTTACTAGATGCTCAATTTCTGCAAAATGGGCACAGTAACAGCACCTACCCTCCCAGAGTTGTTGTAAGGCTCCAATGAGATAATTTTTAAAGCATTTAGTGCAGTTCCTGGCCCATAGTAGGTGCCTAATAAAGGCTTGTCCCCTTCTCAAGTGATCTCCCATTAGTGAAGTAACTTATGATGAGAACGGGGCGGCAGCTTGGGGTCATAGACAAGGGTTTATATTCGGAGGCAGAAAGACATGAAAGTCAAGCCCTACTCCCAACATGTCCTGGCTGTGTGACTCTGGGTAAGACATTTCACTTTTCAGTGCCTTAGGCAAATTTCTAAGACTATAGAGTGTAAGCATTTAGGAAATATTTACGGATTGTTGATAAAGGGAGACCTCATCAGGAATTCTCTATATCCATGAAGTCAAAAGTACAATAAAAACAAACAATAAACCACACCCTTTGGGTTATATTAAGTTGCGTTGCTGTTGTTCAGTTGTTTTTCAGTTGCATCTAACTCTTCATGACCCTATTTAGGGTTTTCTTGGCAAAGATACTAAAATGGTTTGTTATTACCTTTTGCAGCTCAATTTTATGGATGAGGAGCTGAAGCAAATAGGGTGGAGTGATTTGTCCAGGGTTACCCAGTTAGTAAGTGTCTGAGACTGGATTTGAACTCCTAAAGATGTCTTCTTGATTCAGTTGAATGCTCTATTCATTATGGCACCACCTAGCTATTCATCTTAAGCTGTAATAATCATTTATATGACAGCAGTCTTGCAGCTCAGTATAATAGTCACCATCCCACAACTTGGACCCATTACTCATTCTAAATTTCTGGTAGTTTTTCTAACAAAAAAGACACAACTACCCCTCCAAGGACAATTACTATTCATTTGAAACCCAATAGTCAAATAATCAGTCAATAAAAATGTATTAAACCATTCTGGGCCAGGCATAGTGCTAAGCCCTGGGGATACAAAAGATAATCTGTTCTCAAGAAGCTCACAGTTTTAGGGGAGAGACAATAAGAGAATGATTCTGTACAGACATACTATATATGGATAAATTGGTGATAATCAACAGAGAGATGGCACTAGAATATTCAGCCTTTGGAAGAGAGAGCAGCAACATCATTTAGTTTTGCTGAAATTAATGGTGCAAGGATTGTGTGTTGGCAATATGGCTCATGACAATACAGGTCATGCTGGAAGGGACAATGGAATAATCCCATTTCAAGATGTAATAAAGAGCTAGCTCGTCTGTCTTTAGGGTTAAGAAGCCAACTCCTTGTGAAGAAGCAAGTTCAATGAACAATTAGCAAGAGTTCAGTTTTTTTGATGGGGGCATTTTGGAAACAGTATTTATGTCCTAATTATGCTCTGATGATTGGGGGGGTGGAGGTGTGAGTGCAGAATAAATCTATCCTATGCAATCACTGAGAACATTGTCTCATTGCAGCTATTAGAGCTTGGCTGTCAAAATCCACCCTCACTTCACAACTAATTGAATCTGCAGGGAAATCTTATTTGATCTCAGACACCCTCTATTATGAAAGGGCTAGCATTTCCAACAGAACCAATCCAAAGACTACAGAGAAAATGGGAAAGAGAAGGGGTGTACCATTCATCATGAATCACTGGAATAAAGCTTTTTTCCTTTAATACAACCCTAAAGAAGCCAGATTCACTTGGTCAAAAATTTGACAAAGAGGATTTTGTAATTCTTGAAGATGCTCAGGAATGGACTATTTATGTTAGCAACATATAATAACAGCTGAGAAAATTAACTCATTTTGTGGAAAATGCCTGAAAATGCTTCTAATTTATTTGGGGGCAGGAGGACAGAGGGTGTGCCACTGTATTCTTCAATATGTTGGTAATTGTTCACTGAGTTTGCTTTCTTCACAAGGAATTGGCTTTCGAACCCTAAAGACAGTCTAGCTCTGTAAATCTTGAAATGGGGTTATTCCATTTTCCCTTTGAGCATGATCTATTTTGTCATGAGTCATGTTGCTGACACACAATCTTTGCTCCAGACATTTCAGCCATCAGAGGCTTTAGACCATCTAAACCACCCCCCACATTTTACAAATAAGGAAATGAAAGCCTGGAAAGCTGAAGTGACATGTCCCAAGGTCACAAAGATAGTACCAGCAGAGAAGGGATTTGAAGTCAGGTCTTCCAACTCCAAATCCATTGCTCTTTCCACTGTACCACATTGCCTCTTCTATTGTAGTAATCTCCTTATTTGCAGAATATCAATGTATCAGTCTAGGGTGGGGGAGAACTCCATTAGAACCCCATTAGTGCATATGCCTAGAATACTTTCCCCCCACACCCCAGTCAGTCAACAAGTATTTATTAAGTGTTTTACTCTATATCAGGCACTGTGCTAAGTTCTGGGGATATTCTGTTGCTCAGTCATTTCATCCGTGTGTGACTTTGCTTGACCCCATTTGGGGTTTTCTTGGCAAAGATATTGGAGTGATTTGCCATTTCCTTCTCCAGCTCATTTTACAGATGAGGAAACTGAGACAGAGTGAAGTGACTTGCCCATGGTCACACGGCTAGTAAGTGCGTAAGGCTGGTTTTGAACTCAGGAAGATGAGTCTTCCTGACTCCAGACCTGGCACTCTAGCCATTGTGCTACCTCACTGCCCTATATTTATATCTGGGGATATAAAGAAAGGCAAATAAGACAGTCCTTGCTCCCAAGGAGCTTACTGGCTATTCTTTTGCTTCTGAGTTTCTCTGGTTTCCTAAGACTCACTAAAATCCCATTTTTTGCAGAAGGAATTTCCTGGCTTTCCGCCCCTTCCTCCAGCTTCAAAATTTTTAGTGCCTTGGAGATCACCTCCCATTTATTCTATATATATATATATATATATTGTAATTAGCAAGTTATTCACATGCTGTTTCCTCCATTAGAATGCGAACTCCTTGAGGATGGAATTTTCCCCACACTTTTTAAAAATTTCACCCCCTACCCCTATCCCCTTGGCCCACAGCACTTAGCTCAGTGACTGGCACATAGTTGGAACCTACTAAATGCTCATTTACTATATGACTGAAGAATAACCCAGTCAGGGGCCCCAGAGTGAAATTTTTCCATTTCATAGGATTATAAGATTTTGAGCTGGAATCAGAGGTGTGCCGATAAGTATTTAATAACCAGCTCTCCAGGATGGGGAAATACAAGCATAACACACTTTTAAATTTAATCTATACCATTAACATTTTCTCTGGCATTTTCTTATGTGTAGATAATCAACAAAACAATAAATCAAGTCCTGATTTATAGTGTTTGAAGATTTCCATAGGTATAAATACTCATACCAAAATTTTAACAATCAGCTCTTCATTAACACTGCTCTCCCCCAATTCCTCCCTGATTTTCTAGATGAGGAAGCTGATTTGAAGAATAATAAATAGCCAAACATGCAATTTGAGTTCCCACCTTCTGGACTCCAAAACTAGTGTTATTTTCCCTATACCTAGTGTTTATGACCTTCTAAGCCCAAAGACATTCTCGAGTTGTTTGCCATTTTGTGACTGTTTACAAACAACACCTATAAGTAAGCCTCATTGAGAGGTATACCCTTAGACAAGCTAGTCTTTAAAATTCTTGAACTCCTAGGAAACCACCAGCCATTCAAACAAGGCCCATGTTTGTGGCATTTTTTGCCATTTTTGTTTTTCATCCATTTGAGATAGGAGAGAAATAGCTCCTGGTGATGATGGATAGTCCCTTTTTTTGTATACACAACATCAGAGATCAAGGTATATCCATCATACAATGCTCTGTTATATGGCATATTAATCTGATTGATTCATTCTAAACTAGAGATATAAAAAAAATTACTGTAAAGGAGAGGTAGAAAGCTAGAGTCTTGTAAGCCCAGAAATAAAAGTGATTTATATCGTCAACCCACTACACAATAGTCATAAAAAAAGGCTAACAAGATGCTAGGTTGTATTAGCAGGGGTATGGTAAACAAAAACAAGTGTGCCAACACCATTAATTTATAAAGAACTTGCTGAGTCCACATAGGAGTCACAGGAGGAACTCAGAGCACCATAGTAAATTATTAAATGGACAAATAAAAAATACACTATGTGCCAGGCACTATGATAAATGCTAGGGATGCTACTATAGGTAAGCAAGACAATCCTTGCCCTCAAGGAGTTTACATTCTAATATGGGATACAGATGTACCAGCAGGGCAAGGAGGACAGGTATCCATATAGTGCCATGATTTAGAAAAATCAGGTAAATGGTATGGAGACTTGGTTCATGGAAAGATAAGGGTGAAAATTCACCTATTGGACCCTACCAGGGTCAGAGTGAATTCTGCTGAGAGGGAGGTAAGAAGGATGGCCAAAGTGTAGATGGCAAGGTTTGGAAATCACAGAATTTCAGAGGTATAAAGAATCTCAGTAACGCTAAACTCTACTTGAAAAATGATCTCTGTTTCAACATATCCAGTAAGTGGTCATTCAATCCTTGCTAGTAGTCAGCCTAATGTTCTTTCGGACAGCTCCAATTATTAGGGAGGGCAGCTAAGTGGTTCAGTGGACAGAGCACTAGGCCTGGAGATCATCAGAATAAAATCAGAAGATTTTAAGTTCAAATTTGACCTCAGACACTTACTAGCTGTGTGATCCTGGGCAAGTCACTTGGCCCTGTATGCTTTGGTTTCCTCACCTATAAAATGAGATGGAAATGGCAAACCACATCAGGTATTTTTGCCAAGGAAATCCCCAAATGGGGTCACAAAGAGTCAGAAATGATTGAACAACAACAAAAATAATTATGGAGATCCACCCCCCCCAACATCTAGCCTAAATCTGAATCATTGCAACTTCTACCCAATGCTCCCAATTCTGCCTCTAGAGCCAAAAGCAACAAGTCTAATGACCCTTTTTCACAAGAGTGTCCTTCATATATTTAAAGACTATTGAGCTCCTCCTTGAGTATCCTCTTCTCCAGATGAAACATCCCCAGTTCTCTTACTTGAACCTCATAAGGCATGAACTTGAGGGCTCTTCACCATCCTTGTCCTCCTCTAGACAATCTCAAACTTATTAAGGTCTTTCCCAAAATATGGTATCAAGAATTGAGTACAATATTTCAGGTGTCTGACCAGGGTACAGGTCACTAGGAGTCTGAACATTATAAAAAAGCCCCAGATATAGCAATGAAAATAATCCCAGGTGAGAAAAATCTAAATTAAAAAATGAAGGACAGTTTGATTGGCTTCTTCTTCTTGGACATATCAAGTTCTACAGATGATTTTAGACACTCTCAAAAATCCTGGGAGAACAGGCATACTAATTGTGGCATTGGGAGGCTGTGAATTAATTGGTCTAGACAGCCTGAAAAGCAATTTGGAACTTTGCCAAAATGTTATTAAATTGTGCATATTCTTTGACCCAGTGATACTACTACTAGGCCTATATGTCAAATAGATATAAAGAAAAGGACCTAAATATACAAAAACACTTTATACCAGTTCTTTTCATGATGGCAAAGAACTGAAAACTAAGGAGGTGAACATCAATTTTGGAATGGCAGAGCAAATTAGGGATATAATGGAATTGTAGAATTGGAATGGAATTATTTAGAATTTAGAATGGAATAATAGAAACATAATGTAATACTCTTGTGCCATAAAAAATAATGAGAGGGATGGTTTCAAAGAAACCTGGGAAGACACATATGAATTGATACAGAGTAAAGTGAACAGAAAGGGGAAAAATTATAACAACATTGCAAAAAGAAACTTTGAAAGATTTAAGAACTCTGTTCAACCGATGACAAAATATGATCCCAGAGAACCAATGATGAAGAATGCTTCCTACTCCCTGCCAGGTGTTGGTTTATATGCAAAATGAGACCCACATTTTTGTACTTGGCCAATGTGGGGATTTGTTTCGCTTGGCTACATCTATTTGTTATAAGGGTGTTTTTCCTCCCAATGTGAGGAAGTTCAAGGGGTAGAAAAGAAATGCATGCTAACTGATTAAAATTAAAAAAGGAGAAAAGATCCTTTAGGGGCAATGTGGTGGCCTGAATACTGTCATCTCAAGTCTAAAGGTCATCCATCTGGAGGGAGAAAAGTCACCTACTCAGTATGTGAGGAGATTTTTGTCATCCAAGCCTGGCCAAGTTTTAGTGAATTCCTGTTTGGTGTAATAGATGGTATCACATATGTTGTTCCTCGTTCTTAGATAGATCCTGCATCCTGTTAATTAGCAGTAGCAAAATTTGTTGATTTCTGCACCCATCCGGTCATCCAGAACAAAGGTAGGAAGGAACCAACCTCTCTCTCCTCCTGGGTTTAGAGACCATTGCACATGCCAAATATCGACCTAATATGGAGGTGGCTTGGAGAATGCATAGCTTCCCACAGCGCTGCAAGAACTGGTCTGAATTAAATGCTGCTGTCCTCTGCTGTACATTTCTTCTGCTAGTGAGACAATAATAAAGCAACAAAGGGAGGTTGCTTCATCGTTCCAGAGACTCTCAAGCCCTTCTAGGTGAGAAGAGTCCTGCTAAACACCCCAGAGTACCTTTTCTCTTTTCCCTCATATCTCATTAAAGGATTTAACTCATTATGAATGTTACCTTGAATCCATGGAGAACCTGATCAGCTGCACCTGATAATAACAAGAGCTACCATTTAGATAGCATTTACTGTGGATCAGGCAATGTGTTACGGCTTTACAATTATTATCTCATTTGATATTTACATCACCCCTCAGAGGCAGCTGCTATTAGTATATCATTTTTACAGAAGAGGAAAACAAAGCAAACAAAAGTTAAGTGATTTACCCAAGGTCACAGAGCTAGTAAGTATCTGAGGCTGGATTTGAACTCAACTCTTCCTGACTCTAGGCCCAGCAATCTATCCACTGCACCATTTAGCTGCCATAAGATAAGGTGAATGATTTGCAGAAAGTTGGTGAAATGTGTATATTTTTATTAAATACATATTTATCTAATTAAGTATTAATATCCACTTGAAACAAGAAAAAGAGCAAACAGGGCTTGCTCTGTTTGCAAAGACAGAACCATTTCAAAATCCTTTAATTTATTCAGTAACTATTTATTAAGCACACATTATGTACAAAGCATTATTCCAGGGAGAATACAAACATAATTATGACAGTCCCTTGTAGCAGATCCTCCTTCTCCCCTGAAGTTGTAGAAATATGGCTTTAGTTTGGGCTGCAAAGATGTGTTTTTCAGCATGCCCTGTCCACCTGGCTGTGACTGCACATCCTGTCTTCGCAGCCCATCTGCGTGGGGGAGAGAGGAGCTTTGCAAGACCATCACAGAGCCAGGAGAACATCTGGCTTTATTCTTGGAGAAGAGGTAAAGCAGATAGAGTGAAGAAACCAAAAGGTGGCAGTGTGATTCAATCAGGGACAAGCATATGGAATGCATTTAATATAGGTACACAGAAGGGACTAGTTAAAAAAAAATCCTGCTATTTAAAACACATCTATAGAGTTGACCCAAAGTAGAATGGGCTACTTTCAGAGGCAGTCAGTTTCCTATCACTATGGGACTTCAAACAGAGACTGGATGACCAGTAATGTATGTATAGTGCTTTGCAAACTTTATGGCATCATATAAATGTCAATTGTAATTATGATCATCACTTGTCGTTCAGGATAGGTCACTGCCATTATATTATGTATTAAGAGCCTTACTTTGAATTAATGTTTATCATAAAGAAAGAGAGGAAAACTAATTCAGGGAAATATATATATATACATATATTCATATACATATATAAATACATATATGTTTATATACATAGATACACACAGATATGCATAGATAGATCCAAATCTCTTTTTTCAAGCTATTTATTTGTTTTTAAATCCAAAATTCTGTTAGATTGCTGAGGAAAGAAAATCTACAAAATGAAAGAGGAAAAAAAAGGAATTGAGGAGAATAGGAGATTCTTGTATTAGGTTAACTGAGTTAGACAGGAGCAAAAGAGTCATCAATTTCAAGTATTTTCAGAGCTTTGACCATTATAGTAAAAGCTAGTATCTATACAGTGTTTTAAGGTTTACAAAGCAATTAACAGATATTTCATTTGATCCTCACAACCACTCTGGGGGGTAAGTACTGTTGTGATCATTCTCATTTTACAGATGAGGAAACTGAGGTAGACAAAGATTAAATGACATGGTCAGCATCACACAGCCAGTTAAGTGCCTGAGTCTAGAGTTGAACTTGGGCCTTCCTGACTCCAGGGCCAGCTCTCTATTCTCAGAGCTACCTAGGCAATATAATTTTCACATTAACCCTCTATCCTACAAGCCTATTGTAGTATGACTCATGAAATAGTGTAATATCTTGGACTTGGAATCCAGGGACCTGTTTTCCAATCCAACACTCCAGCTGTATGACCCAGGGAAGTCCCAAGGTTTCAAGACCAAGTTCTCTCATTTGCAGGGTGGTAATAACAATACTGCAGGAAGCTCCCACCTCTCAGGACTGTTGTGACAAAAGAGCTTTGTCAATTCCAAGGCACTAAAGAAAAGAGAGCTATTTTACAATTCCTCAGTGAAGCTGATAGTGATCATTTTTACCTGCTGGGGTTTTTTTCTAATCTCAGGGAGAATCTAAGGCAAATGGACAAAACTTGGATTTGAGTCAATATTATAGAAGAGCTTATAAATTAAAGGGAAAATGGGGGAGATTTGAGGCAGAGAAGCCTAATCAAGCATCCTTTGGTTGGTCTATTTCCCCTGGGTCTCCTCTAGCCTATAAGATATGTTCCATGCTACTCTTATTCCTCCTATTAACCAATATCACTTCATGTCATGTCTGATAATATTTTGCTAACATGCCAATCTTGTAAATGGTTACATTCACTGTTACTTTATGCCAGACTCATTGTGACAAGAAAGGGGGAAAGGGCCATATGTTACTGGTTAAGAAGCCTGGCCAGAGGAGATATGTGCATGCCAAATCTGTGAAAGACCGATTTGTTCCTGAAGGGAGGGGGAAAAATCTCATATTTATTACCACATATGGGACTCAGACAAGAAGATAACCTAAGCTGCATTAACAGTCTGCTGGATGCAAGTTTCTGGCAGACAAGTCCTTTAAGAAAGACATAAAGAAAGACGAAAGAAACCAGAGAGAGCCTTTTAAATATTTGATTTTCATGTTGCCAATTTAAAGCTTAGTTACATATTTTCATTAAGCTAACTGGCTAAATGATCATTGTCTGCAGCTTTATGGCTACATGCAAATCAAATGTCTTAGACAAATACACCTTAAAAACCTCCCCCCAAAACTAGTGATCTGAGTGTTTGGATCAATTTAAATCCAATTATACATTCTGAGGTTGGGAAGAGGCAGTACCTGGAAGAAATCCAGTGGGTAGAAATAAAGATGCTGTGAAACTGTACACACATGTACCTACCTCATTTTAAGTAAAACCAATTATTTTTTTAATGGAAAGCTATTAGATTTCCATAAGCAAATAGAATAATAGAGACAGACAGACACGTTGAGGGGCAGGCAGACAAACAAATGGCACTTATTATTAAGCACTTATTATGCTCCAGACATTGTGTAAAGCAGTCAGGATATAAATACAAGGGAGTCCCTGCCCTGTCACGGAGCTTACATTGTAAAGGAGGAAGACAACACATAAAAGCCAACTAGGAGGTGGGGGGGGGGGTTGGTGTTAAGATCCACAGCATAGCCTGGAAGTAGAGTTAGAGGCTTGGATCCTAGTGAGATAAGGCCAAAACTGACCTATCAGAAATCAGGGGTTCTACGGGCAGAGTGCAAAGTTCAGGTGATAGAACATCAACATATTACCAGAGGGTGGATGTTTAAAATGATATTTTTTTTGTGGCTTCACATTGTGTGTATAAAATATATACCCACATATGTGTGTATTTAAACATACATATATGTATATATTTCTCTAGATGCATATGCATACATGATGATCTCTATGTTTGATATATTAATACATATATGTTCATATATATAATATATATATATAGACGTGTGTATCTCTATCTTTATCAATAGATATTTCTATAATGGGCACACCTCGGTCATTCTGAGTTCAGATAATGGGTATCCCTTTCCTTTCTGGTACATAGCTGAGAACCAAGAAAGAAGGACAAAAAGGTATCTAATCCCATCCCTCATACACACACACAAAATGTTTGGATCCACATACGAGCATGCTGGTCAGGTGCTCATGGGAGATTAACTCTTATTTCACTCAAAATTTCAAGAAGTTTGGTGATCTCATTTCCAAGCCCACAGTCCTAAATGACTAAATAAATACTTAAGGAAGGAAGGAAAAGTAGGTCCTTCTCTAGGGAGGTATACTGATAGTGTGTGTGTGGGAGGGAGGAGAAATAAACCTCTGACAGCCCAAAAGCAAAGGGAGAGGCCACAGAAACAACAAAATACCAGACATAAAATTAAAAAGAGCAGTCTGGGGTCATTTTGTGCATGAGCAAAGAGTCCTGCACACACCAATATGTCTTAAGGACATCCTTCTTTTATGGAAAAGTATAGTCATTGATGTCTAAGGTGGTGATCATTAGTTAACAAGATAAGGTTAAATATGTTCCCTGTATTTTCCTTGTGCATCCTCTTTCCCCCCATTCCTCCCTGAAGTCCTCCTTCACTGAGTCATCCAGGTGTGGGAGTGATCTTGACTTCTCAGAATCTATACTAAGTCAGTATAAGCAAATCCTGGCAGATCCAAAGAAAATGTTTCCAGGATGAGACAATAGGGAAAGGCTGTCTGTTATCTAAGGACTCTAGTCTTCTAAAGCATAGCAGGTTGGTGATCTGTACTTACTGTGGTAGGACCCAGACCAAAGATTTCTGAAGGAAAATGACTTTAGGTTTTATATAAGGGGACATTTCCTAGTAATTAGTTATCTAAAAATGAAAAAGATTGCCATGGGAGTTAATTGGTTCCCTGCTCTTTTCAAACAAAGGCAAACCAAACACAGGTCAGGTATGTTGTAGAGCAGATGCCAGACATGTCCCCTGAGCCAAAAAATACTCCAAAGTGCCACAGAACCAAATTAAAATGTAATTGGGAAATATTTGACAAAATAAATAAAAATATAATAGAGCATAGATAATGTTAATATGGGGTTTTCTAGCTCAATATGTAGCTTGCATGGATCCTTATGGAAGGTTTAATGGCTCTAAACAAAGTCTATTAAAGAAAGCATATATTCTACATTCATAAAAGCTTTCCTTATTGCTGAAAAGAAATCTTTTTCACTTGCATGGGTAAATCTTTGGATAATTCTCTAAACTTGATGTGTTTGGAGTTAAGAGTTCATTAGGATTTAAGATTTATTACAGATTGTAAGCCACTTGAGGACAGGGACCATGCCATAGTTCTCTGTATCCAGCACAATTCCCTGCACACAATAGGCACTTAGTAAATGTTCTGAAGGAACACTATGTTTCCAGGTGTGACCTTTGTATTTTTCTCCTTTTTCATCTAGAACAGTCTCATATATTACAGGAAATATATACTTAAGAAATCCAGTCTTGAAATTCCGACTCAGTAAATGAATGAGGACCCAGAATGTTGGAAGAATGGGGTATTCTGGTGAATTTTAATTTTCTGGTTTAGTTCAGGATTTCAACTCTTGTTGTAAATCTCACTTCAGAGACTCATCTACCATCTTACCTTAGGATGGATGGATGGTCAAAATAATTTCATCTTTGCTCAATGATTGAAGGGCCTCTAAGTGCCTGGGGTGAATATCCATCACTCCAGGATAGAGTTAAAGATATATCCATAGAGAATAGTGGAGAATGGGTTGAATGTGGTGATGTCACTTTTAGCTATTATAGGTTATCTCTAGTTTATGTTTAGATAGTAGGAATAATGGTGTGAGGCAAGTTACTTGTCTGTAAGTCTTGGTTTTCTGCCTTCTGCTCAGGTATATGAGTTTAGACACTTCTTATGCCTATCTTTTCCCCTGTAAAATGGAACTGAACTAAATGGTTCATCATACCCCTTCCAGCCTAAAAGTTTTATGACTGAATATAAAGAAGGGACACACCACCGATGCTCCTTACCCCTCTTGTAGAGGCCATATGGCAAGAATGTTGATCTTGATAGAATTCTATTTTCCACATTCTCAGTCTGGGATACACAGACGATCTACCCATTTGTGGATAGACTTCATGGAGAACTGTCCACTTGTATAGGAAGAAATTACATCTTTATTTAAATACAATTGGTTTCTTTTGTAACTCTATATGATTTATTTCATGTATTTAAAAACATTATTCTGAGGATTCCATTAGCTATGCCAGACTGCCAAAGGGATCTAAGACACAAAAAGGTTAAAAATCCCCGCTCTAGTAGAATGTCAGAGAACATTGTCAGAGAAAGGAGGACTTTCAGAGTTAGAACATCAGAAGTCATTGAGTCCAATTCATACTCCACTGTAACCCCCACCCCCCCCAAAAAACCCAACCCACCAGTGGTATCAAACTCAAATAGAGCCAGGAGCCACTAAACCTTCCATAAGGATCCATGCAGGCTACATATTGAGCTATAAAACCCCATATTAACATTATCTATGCTCTATTATATTTTTATTTATTTTGTCAAATATTTCCCAATTACATTTTAATTTGGTTCTGTGGCACTTTGGAGTGTTTTTTGGTTCAGGGGACATATCTGACATCTGCTCTACGACATACCTGATTGTGTTTGGTTTGCCTTTGTTTGAAAAGAGCAGGGAGCCAACTAACTCCCATGGCAATCTTTTTCACTTTTAGATAACTAATTACTAGGAAATGTCCCCTTATATCAAACCCAAATTTGCTTCTGTTAAATTTCCAGCCTGTTGATCACCATTCTGTCTTTTCAGGACTGAGCAGAACAAGTCTGATCCCTTTCCCACAAGGCAGTTCTTCAAATACTGGCTGGCTAATGGACAAGGATTTCACATTTAGAGTAACAGCAGTTAAGTCAATGTCTAAAATTTGTCATTCCTAGTGCTCTCTGCTACCTTTCCATTATTCTACTACTAGACCTGCAAGACCAGGTGGAGGATCATTTTCTTTGGATTCACAAGTTGCCACTGCCAAGAAATAAATC
Source organism: Gymnobelideus leadbeateri (assembly GCA_011680675.1). Lineage (NCBI taxonomy): Eukaryota > Metazoa > Chordata > Mammalia > Diprotodontia > Petauridae > Gymnobelideus > Gymnobelideus leadbeateri. The sequence continues at coordinate 105,425 of WOXC01011212.1, forward strand.
ACCTTGTGGGAAACTGGTTGATGACGACTCTTTCCAAACTAAGATGGGTTGGGTCCTCAGAGTAGATAGTTTGTCACCAGGACCATACTTGAAGCTGTTTCAACATGGTTAGACCTGTCAGAGAGTTCATTTCTGCTCTAGAAAGGAGGGAATCCCAGGTGGTAAATCAGGAATCAACTTTTTGCAGCAGTTTGGGGGTCACTAAAGTGCCACCCAGTTTTTCAAAAGTAGTCCATTCTAATCTCTTTTTCCTCTTTCAATTTGGGCACAGAGCACAGTCCCTCAGCAATGCCTGTCCAGGATAATGATACTGATGTGTAGTTATCAACAAGATTCCTGCACACAAATAATACTCATAAAAATTCTAAGATTACTAGCAAATCAGAGAATATTTAAATGACCATGGTGTTGAGGTGGATGGGTAAAGAGCCACACTGCTTACGTGGAGTTAGTGAGGTATGGTGGAGTAAGCCCTGATCTGGGGTTAGAGGACTTGCATTTCAACCCACCTTAATAATAATAATAGCCAAAATGTATGTAGCATTTTGAGATAACATAAATAACTGGCATTTATATAGCACTTTTTGGTTTGCAAAGTGCTTTACAAATACCTCATTTTGTCCTCCCAACAACCCTGGGAGATACATTTGTAAAGTACTATCTATATATCTTTTTTTCTATCTATCTATCTATCTATCTATCTATCTATCTATCTATCTGTAATTTGATTCCCTTTTTATCATTCTCCTAATTTTGCTGAGGAGGAAATCAAGGCAAACAGAGTGACTTGCCCAGGGTCACCCAGCTAGTAAATATCACTTGGTTGCTTCTATAATAGCACCAGGAGTTAATGTTTGAGAAGTGGTCACTTGAAAACACCATCACACAATGGACCATCCATCCGAAATTGCCCAATGGGACATTCTTCATAACCAGATTTGGGCAAGTCAATCAGCCTAAGTTTTAAATAACACTTTTTTTTTCTGCTGACAGTGAGATAATACAACAAGCAGATCTAATACTATGGGTCACAGATTAATCCTGGCCTATAAACCCATATTTTCTCAAGCACTAGTCTGACTGAGGATTAAAGGCAATCATTTCAAAAAATGATTCTGTAGCTTAAGAAAACATACTCCAACAATGACTATTTCCTTTTCCACGTAACCAAATTCACTGTACATTACAACTTTAAAGCTAAGATCTAAGGTTCAGCTCAACTCTTTAATCCCAACTGTGGCTTTGGGTACTTCCTGGTATTAATGAGGTGCCCCAGGCCTGCAGCTGGGCTTTGAACAACAACTAAAAAAAAACCATAATGAACTTAGTTGACTGGGAACAAAGTTTTAGAGTATTAAAAAGGTTAAGTTGTGGCACTGGAAAATCTGAGGCTTCAAGAAGTCTATAACTCAATGATACAACATAACCTTTGTGTATCTTCATTGTGCTCCAGGTCAAATTAAATAATTTGGTTTGACTACAATGGAATAGGAATGACATCTCATCTTTACCAGCATAAATTAAAAAAAAAATACATTCAGAGCCCTGAGCACCTGAAACCTCCTTTCAGAGCTGTTGCTACATTTTTCTTGAATTGGTATCTGACATTCTGTGCCTTATATAACTATGTTAATCATATAGATATTAATATATACACATATATTGGCTGGCTTCAGATATGTATCTATCTTACACAAATAAAAATAAATATTTTAAGTGTAATATACATAAAGGGCAGCTAGGTGGTGCCAGGCCTGGAGTCAAGAAGACTTATCTTCCTGAGTTCAAATGTAACCTTAGGCACTTACTAGCTGTGTGACTCTAGAAGTCCCTTAACTCTGTTTAGCTCAGTTCCTAACCTTTAAAATGAACTGGAGAAGGAAACTGGGTAGCTAAGTGGCAAGGATAGAGTGCTGGGCTTAGAGTCAAGAAGTCTCATCTTCCTGACTTCAAATCTGACCTCAGATGCTTACTTACTGTGTGACTCTGGACAAGTCACTTAATCCTGTTTGCCTCAGTTTCCTCATGTATAAACTGAGCTGGAGAAGTAAATGGCAAACCACTCTATTATCTTTACTAAGAAAATCCCAGATGGGTTCATGAAGAATTAGACATGACTGAAAAACAACTGAACAACAAATAATGCATATTATATATAATGTATCACATATATATATAAATAATTTAAAATATATTGTGCCTATATGTACATATACAGACCCATCTTGCAGAGGATACCTTCCTCATGCATCAGACTCTCAGACAGTGGGATATATAGTATTACAGAATTATCACTTTTATTTTTGTTGTGGTGGAAGGGAGGGTGCACATGTTGGGATTGTCCTTTACATTGAGTTTTATAGAGATAAAGTTTTTAAATTAGTGAAAAAAATGCGTATTACTAGCTGTACAATGTAGTGTTCATTATACATGTATATAGATATATATGTATATATGCTTCCATATATACATACATATACATACCCAAATACCTACAAGTTCATTCCTTGTTCTTTGCTATCCTTTCAGTTGCTTTAAAACATATTTATAAGTGAATAGAGCACCAGCCCTGGAGTCAGGAGGACCTGGGTTTGGATCCAGCCTGAGACACTTCACACAAAAACTAGCCTGTGACCTTGGGCAAGTCACAACCCCAATTGCCCTCCAAAAAGCAAAAAAAAAAAAACCAAAAACCCAAACATTTATAAAAGTATATAACTTCATTGTTGAAACCAAGCCAAAGATTTTGCTCGTGAATCAAAAAAATTCACTTAAAAAAATACTGTTCAGGGGTGGCTAGGTGGCACAGTGAATAGAGTGCCGGCCCTGGAGTCAGAAGGACCTGAGTTCAGATCCCGCCTCAGACACTTAACACACACATAAACAAAAAAAACTAGCCCTGTAACCTTGGGCAAGTTACTTAACCCCAACTGCCCTCCAAAAAGAAAAAAAAAATACTGTTCAGATTCAACAAGCAAAGCATACAAAAGAAACAATTATGATTTTCAACTTAAACATGGCTCCTCCCACCTAGCTGTGCCCCCTCCTCCTTCAAGAAGCTTTAGTGACTCTAAAATGTGCTACACAATTCTGTTTGGCATATAAGGGTCATGATCTTTAAGGTAGTACTGGACAGTGGAAAGAGCCCTGGCTCCAGAGTCAAGAACCTGGATTTGAAGCCCACCTCTGATACTTACAACCTATGTACCCTTAGACAAGTCACTTAGCCCCATTGTGCCTTAATTTCCTCATCTATAAAAAGGAGCTGGTCTGGATGATCCTAAATTCCTATGACTCACCTAAGGACATACAATTTGTTTTGCCAGAAACAAACTACAAATCAGTTTGGCTGGCTTCTTGTTTCATAGGCCAGGCCACTTTAAGTTGCTCTCAATTTCTATAGTGCTACCTAGCAATACCTAAAAAGGCCATTGTCTGTCTAGGAAAAAAATACCATGGGTCCCTCTGTAAATTGCTTGTCAGTCTGGCTCCTCTGTCTTCTGCATGATCTAGCAGCCCCCTAAATGTATCACCTAGCATTATGTACTCTGGGACAAGGTGCCAGGTGTTGCCCATATGAATACCCTGAACCCAAGCTCAGACTCTACTAGAGGCATCCAGCATGTTCACAGATGAGTAAATATAGGATCTCTCTCTCTCTCTCTCTCTCTGACTCTCTCTGAATGTTCCTCTGTCTCTCATACTCGGTGATGGGAGGGAGGGGGGCATCGGGAAGGATCATGTGAAAGTAGTGGTAAGTTCAGCTAAGCCATGGGTTACAAGAAATGGAGGTGAGGAGACAGAACATTTTGAGCATAGGGGAACACCACATGGAAAGATATCCAGGTGGGAAACGGATACAATTGGTAAGGAGCAGGCTGCTTTCTTTGGCTTCACTTTGGCTGGAGGGTCAAACACATGAGGGGACATAACACATTATTAGTCTGGAGAAATAGATCAGAGTCACACTAGGGATGGTTTTAAATGTCACAAAGAAGAGCACCCATTTTATTGTACTGACAGTGGGGTGCTGCTGAACTGTCCTGAACATGGAGAGGACTGATGTGATCAATATGAAGGAAGGGCTGGAGAGGAGAAACCTTTACACAAAAACAACATCTTACTTGTAAAACTAAATGAAGAACTGAATAACCCAAAGAGTACTTCAAGCCTCTAGCTTTTGCTGGTGTACATGAAGCTTTTTGAAGAGCAGTGGAAGACAAGCAAGAAACCCTAATTCCAGGCCCCACTCCCAATTTCTATACACCCTCCTGTCACAAATTCCCTTATTATCCTATCTCCAAAAGTGCTACTAACAACATGAATTCCCAGCTGCCTACTGAAGCAATTCCGGGCTCCACAGGCATCTTTTTCCTGTTTATACTCATACATCAAATAGGCCTTTGGAAAATTCCCTGATTTCTTTTGTCCTGTTTTCTTTGTTCTATTTCCATGCAGTCTCTTTCCCTTTAGAGGTGACATGGATGGGAAATGGCTTATTGCCTCTACAGGAGGCCACAGGCAAGAGGCCCACGTCATGGGAAAACAAACATCCAAGCAGAGACCTTACCCAGGAGCCACAAAACATGCACATGCTTTGGTTGGCTTAAATATGCCTACCTTTGGCAATTTGCTAAAGAAGAAAGAAAAATTAGGGCAAGTTTTCCCAAAGCTTCCAACTTCCAAAACACACAAATAATACAATTTCTTCTTATAGATACAGCTGCTTGTGTATCTGGTTGTACCTGTTGTCTCCTTCCTGTGATCGATCAGAAGATGCTCATTACAAATATTGGACTATGCTGGTGATAGATGCCTCAACATGGGAGACACATGCTCAGAGATTACATAAGGCACAAAGCCAGCCCTACCGTGTTATGAGTCAAATGTTTAAGGAGAACTAGGATCAATGGGTTTATTTTATGGACATTTGTTTTCAAATGAGCTAATAATCATAAGTCTTTTAGCACAGTGGCTAGCACATAGTAAGCACTATATAAATATTGAAGCATCAAAGGGTGGAAAGGCTTTAAGAAGGCCAGATACTAATTGCTTCAGCAACTTTTACAATTCCTGGTTAGAAATAGTTAGTGTCTATGAATATAACACTGGGAAGTTGACAGAATTTGGAAAAATTAATATCCCAATACTATCTGAAGTACTGGTGTTTACAGATTTGGTGTGGATTGGATTTGTCCAATGGGGTGGGGACCCCATCCCTGCCTCCAGTAGCTTAAAGATTGAGATGAAGCTTTTCTAATCCTTCTGATTTTCCTCCTAACAAAGCTGAGCTCCAATGATCTGCATGGCAGGTTTGTGCAGCTTTAACCCCCTGACCCACAGAACAGATCCGAAGGCCAAGTAATAACATTTCCCACTGTGGATAAAGAGCCCAGGGAAGTACAGTACTGATCATTGTCCTAAAAGCAGTCAACATGTCCTGCAGAACTGTGCTGCTAGCTTTGTTAAATATTCATCTACACTGATGTTGAAGCAATGAAAAATTCTGTGGTAAAAAGCACTGTGACCTTCTTAGTGACCTCAGGCTTCCCATATTAAATTGGAATTGCAGAATGGGTTTAGTTCCTGTTATTTAGGATGACAATAAATACAATTAAACTCACCAGAACGAAAGCAAGCAAAGAACTTTGTGGGTTTTAATGCCAATGATCTGTGAGCATTTTTTTTTACCTAGATCTAAATAAATGACCACTTATCCTAAAAGTGAATTAAGTAAAGACAGAGTTAACCAGTCCTCAAGTTAATTGATCATGGATGACTTTGTGCAACTCTGTCTCACTTAAATCCAATTCATGAGCAAGTCAGGACATCACCCCATGGTGTCATTGATCCTCTTAGAAAGGAAAGATGAACAAAAACAATTGAATGATATTCCCCTGGCACAAGGAGATTTGAGCCACAGAAAACATAATTTTTCAACTAAGGCATTATGAGGATAAATGAACAAACACCATGACTCTAACAATAATTTTATATAGATATGGCTAAGAAATATGATTTTAGAAAACACTTTGTTTTTGTCACATTCATTTTGAAATATGTCCCAATATTTAATAACCAATACATTTAATTAATATTTAATTAATGTAATAGAAAGAGAGCTATTTCTTATAACAAAGATTAGAAAAAGAAAGAGGGAAAAAGTGATTCAACAAAACTAAGGAAAACATTGACCACATACACTCTTCTACAGTCACCCACCTCTAAAAAGAAGGAAGGGAGGCACTTCTCTCAACACTTCTCTAGAGCCAAGCTTGGTCATGCACTCATGGAATGGTTCAGCAATTTTTTGTTCCTTCTGTTTGATGTAAATCAAGATTAGGAAATCACTATCTTGCAACAAGCTCTCAAACTACTGGTTTTTCTTCTAGGCTATTTTACTATCAGAGGGGAGTTTAACCAATACATCAGCCTCTGGGGCAAAGGAGTAAACAAAAACCAGTTTATCAGTTTACCAGGAAATGTTTACTTCACAGATAGTTAATTTCATCAATGGGGGGCCGAATCCTCCCTAAACTCTAATATTCCTTCAAGGTCTAAAGAACAAAAACAAAAACAAATCCCTATGTGGTGGCTAACCTTCTGGTGATCAGCACTTCTAAACCGAGCCAAGTTGTCTAAGTTAATGTCATTAAGAGTTTCCAAAGTAAAATCCTCCCAGCCTGGCGGGGTCAGCAAAATCTTGGCAGTGGCATAGCGATAGCTTAGTCTTCAAAAATCCAGGGTTGCATCTATAAGGATTGCAATGGAAGCCAAGAGTAAAAAACACCATTTTATTGCTAACGGTTTCCTAATGAATAACAGCAGCTGCTAATTAAAGGACTAGACCAAGAAACAGGCACCATTTGTTGATTTGCTAATAGGACATACGTATACAGGGTATACAGAGGCGTATATACACAAAGTGTTATTATTAAAACTTATATTAGGACAGTCATAAAAATAACTTTTTTCTTTTTAAGATATTAATTACAGGTTAGATTGATGGCAATTAAAATAAACTGACATGCATATGACACTTTAACATTTATTAAATTTCTTTTCTGTAAATTATTTGATAAATTTTTAGAGGTACAGGAAACAAAATGCAAATAGTTTGTACTAATTCAGACGAAAGATGGTTTAAATTAGGTGGAAATGCAAAACATAAGTTCTTTTAAGATTTATTTTCTTTTTGTTTTCAAATACATACAATACCACCGCATTTCAACAAAGAATGGTAAACATGAAGATTATGCAGAAATATGAAAACTTCTCTATGAAGTAAAGCAAAGCTGACGTGAAATACTGTATACACTCTGATTTCAACATGTAAAGTATGCTTAAGCAGTCTTAAAGATCGAAAAAGATTATAGTGCTGATTATCTTTTAGTTGCTGTTACTTTTCAGTTGTGTATGTTAAATTTTTAACTATAAAGATGAGTAAGTACAAATTTTTTTAAAACATAATTGTACACAAAAATGGAGTGGATTGCTTTTAAAAGTTCTGAGTATGGATTCGATTCAATTCAGCAATATTAAGTGCTTACTCCAAGTAAGCTCTCTCTCCCTTCTTGGCTAAGTCTTTAAGAAGGCTGTCTAGAATAGGGTCCTCCACCTCCTTTCTTCCTACTCTCTCCTTAACTCTCTAAGGCCTGGCTTCTGACCTCCAGAATCACCCATAATCCCTTAATTGTCTTATCTAATGGCTTTTTTCATTCCTTACCCTTCTTTACTTCTCTGAAACCTTTGATACTGTTTGTTGATTGTCTTTTTCTCTTAGATACTATCTCCTCTAGGTTTTTGAGATACTGCTCTCTTCTGGTTCTTGGATCCCCCTCAGTCTTCTTTGCTAGTTATTTCTCTAGGGCACTCCCACTAACTATGGGGATCCTCCGAGACTCTGTCCCCGACCTTCTTTTCTTTTCCCTCTGTGACTTCACTTAGGGATCTTATCACCTTCCATGGATTTAATTATCTCTATGTATATCATTCTCAGGTGTATTTGTCCTGTCCTCACCTCTTGATCTCCAGTCTCACATCTCCAATTGCCTATTTGTTTAGTCATTTCAGTCATGTCCAACTCTTCCTGACCCCTTATGGGGTTTTCTTGGCAAAGATACTGGAGTAGTTTGCCATTTCTTTCTCCAGCTCATTTTACAGATGAGGAAATTGAAGTACATAGTGGTAAGTGACTTGCTCCAGGTCACACAGGTAGTAAGTGTCTGAGGCCAGATTTAAATTCTGGAAGATAAGTCTCCTTGACTCCATGCTCAGCACTCTATCCACTGAGACATGGAGCTGCCTAGTTGTCTATTAGACATCTAGAATTGTCCAAAACTGAACTCATTATCTTTTTTCCCAGTACCCTCCACTCTTCCAAGCTTCCCTAATACCGCCCAAGGCAACATCACCCTCCCAATTACCTGTATCCAAAAGCCTTGGTGCAATCGTCTCCTCTTTCCTCATGCTTACTCCACGTATCCAATCTATAGTTAAGTCTTACCGTTTCTGCCTTCATAACATCGCTTGTATATGTTCCTTTCTCTTTTCTCCCAAGCACCACTTTGGTGCAGGGTCTTACTACTTCATGTTTCAATTACTGCCCATCGCCTCCTAGTTGGTCTCCCTGTCTCTAGTCCTTCCCCACTCCAATCCATTGTCCATTCAGCTGCCAGTTATTTTCCTTAAATTGTAGCTATAACCATGCCGCTCCCTGCCCCCTCAATCCAGGGGCTGCCTATCATCTCCAGGACCAAATATAAAACCATCTCTTTGGCTTTTAAACAATTGCACAACCTGTCACTTTCCTTTATTTCCAGATTGATTACATTTTCTTCCTCTCCACACACCCTACTTGCTGTTTCTCACAGGTAACACTCGATTTCCCAAGTCCACGCCTTTTCATTGGCTGTCCCCCATGCCTGAAACACTTTCCTCCTCACTCCTACCTCCTGGTTTCTTTAGCTTCCTTTAAGATTCAGCTCAAAGCCTACCTTCTGCAAGAAACCTTTTCCAGTTGCTGATGACTACTAGGACCATTACCATGAGATAATCTCCCATTTAACCTCTATATATTTTGTGTGTACATAGCTATTTCCAGGTTGTCTCCTTTAGAAAATGAGCTCCCTCAGGGCAGGGACTATGTCTTTGCATCCTCAGTGCTTAGCTTGGTGCCTAACTTGAGTTTTTCATTCAATTCTCATTTACAAAATCAACCAGGCTTTAAATACAATACATTTGACCTTGCATTGTGGGAAGCTTACAAGTTCTCCCAGTCAACCAGGCTTAAGCAGGTCTTACACCAAGCTGGAAAGTTCTGAGTATAGACCTTGTGCCATGTTGTATGTTCAACCATGGAATGCCTGCTTTTTAAATTCAGAAAGTCAAATAAAGACCACAAACATTTATCATGAGTTTTCTATGTGCCATGAACTGTGCTAAGCTCCAGTGATACAAGTAGAAGCAAATTCCTGGGGGTGGCTAGGTGGCACAGTGAATAGAGCACCAGCCCTGGAGTCAGGAGGACATGAGTTTAAATCCGGCCTCAAACACTTAATACTTACTAGCCATGTGACCTTGGGCAAGTACTTAACCCCAATTGCCCAGGCTTCTCCCCTCAAAAAAAAAAAAAAAAAAAGGCAATCCCTGCCCTAAAGAAGCTTACATTTTAATGAGGGAAGCCAAAACAACAGAGGAAGATGAAAAGAAAGTTGTTGGGGGTATGGCCGAGAAAGAAATACAGAGCTTTGGGAACAGGCCTCCAGGACAATGCAGGCATGGACAAGGTTGACCTGGGGGCTCTTCATTACAAGGGAAATTCTGATAGTTTCATGACCAATCAGAGGAAGGTGCTTCAGGGGCAGAGAACTCTTCCAGAATGAAAAGGGTGCAAGGCATAGTGGCAAAAGCTGCTTCTTAGGGAAGAGGGCTGCCTCAGCCTGTTAGCAAAGAAATTCTGCAGTCAAGAATAGTAGGAACCACAGGTTTGAAGAAATGAAGGTTGGTTAAAAAGTAATGGATGTTTCAGTCAAAACAGCAAACACTATCTGCTAAGTCACAGATGGAATAGGATCCATGGCATTGAAGAAGGGACCAGAGAGGCTAGAAGTGCCAGAGAGAAAGGGAACTGAATTTTGAATCAAGAAGACTTGAATCTGCTTTCTGAGTGATGATGGGTTACATGACCTCTCAGCTTCAGATTACTTATTCGTAATACACCTGTGAGAATGACATAATGACATACTACATGGTAAGCCCTTTGTAAAACTTACAGCTCTATTGAAAAACTTATAAGTTGTCCTTATAATATAATATATTAAGAGAAATAAATGCAAAGTAACAATGATTTTTTTATACATATTCAAGTCCAGGGATCTATTGTCTACAGTCAACAGTCAGTGTTCAGAAGAGGACCAGTGACATCATGGGGTGGTGTCTTGATTTGCACATGAATTGGGTTTAAGTGAGGCAGAATTGCACAAAGTCATCAGCCTCACTTTCTTTTCCACAGTCATTGAAGTCCTTTGGCAGGACAGAAGTAAAGAAGACTGGAGATGTCCAGGGGATGCAGTGGATGACCTTGATATCTTCAATGTCTGATCAAGCTCTAAGTGCTCCACAGCCTCCTTTGTGCACTTGGAACAAATTGTTCTCATCAGCCCATTCCAACCAGGAAAGTCTTCATGTGTTTAGGGTAGATATTCCTCTAACTCACAAAAGGGTTTGAGGCCTGTTGGTTACCCTCAACTGGGTGCCAGAGTGTGGTCCCTGGGCATGCTACAGCTTCTTGGGGCCACAAGCAATAACTGGGTGCAGGTGGACATCAAAAGTGGATGAGCAGCCCTGAAAAGGGCTCAGCAGCCCTCCCACTATCCGTACTAGTTCTCCCTGTGTACCCCATAGACGCATGTGAAATAGGTAAAGGGGGGGCATGGCAAGGGATGCTTTTTTTGAAAGCAGAAAATTCCACTTTCTAGGAAACATTAAGTTCTTGCTTTCATGACAAGCAATACATAGAAAGCTTAAAGATTCCAGTGGCCAAGAATATGCACAGGTACAATGTTCAAGGTTTATCTAGAATATACACATAGGATCATAAAATAAAGACTTGGATGGATTTAAGAGATCATTTAATTCAACCCACAATCCTCTTCTTTGTGCTGTACCCAATCCCCAGCATAGTTTTCCCATACCATACCTGGTGACTCTTAAGTAACCAGGGTCCCAGATTAGAATTGTTGAATTATTAGAACTGGAAGGTGCCATTTGATTGCTTGTTTTTGTTGCTCAGTCATGTCCTACTCTATGTGATCCTGTGGACCCTGTGGACCATAGCACACCAGTGCTATCCATGGGGTTTGGGGGTTTTGGGTTTTTTTTGGCAAAGATACTAGAGTAGCTTGCTATTTCCTTATCCAGTGGGCCACAGCAAACAGAGGTTAAGTGACCTGCCCAGGATCACACAGCTAGTGAATACCTGAGGCTATATTTGAACTCAGGTCTTTTGACTCTAGGCCTATCCATTGAGCCATCTAGCTGTCTCTTATTTTAAATCAGCTGCCTACTGATTTTATAGGTTAGACAACTAAAGTGATTTTGCATTTCAAATTCCTTACTTTTGTATAAGTGGTTCAGATTCCACAGAAATGATCTCATTTGATCCCAGAAACTACCCTGTGAGTTAGGGAAGTAGAAAGGTATTGTTTTCTATGTTACTGGTAAGGAAACTGAGACTCAGAGGTGAAGTGATTTTTCCCAAGGCTAGTAAAGAGAAATAAGACCTAGAACTAGAACCCAGGTTTTCTAAATCTTGGTCCAGTCCTCTGTTTGTAGGAATATCTCTGAGACTACATCAGACATGAACATCATGGAGCCACTGAAGGAAACCCTGAGGTTGATTCAGCAGAAAGATCAGGGCACATGAGGGCTGAGCATCTAGGCTCAGATCTGGCCTCAGATACTATTTGTGGGGGTGGGATTTGGGGCACGTCCTTCAACTATCTGGGCCTGCAATTTCCTCAAATGTAAAATAAAGGGGTTGGGCCATGTGACCTTTGGAGTCCCTTCCAGCTTTCCATCAAGACTCCAGTTTTTGGAAGGATTTCATCCCAAGTTGTTGGTTTTGTTTTTTTTTTCCTTTTTGGAGGGCAATTGGGCTTAAGTAACTTGTCCAAGGTCACACGACTAGGTTTTTGTTTGTGTGTGCGTTAAGTGTCTGAGGTCGGATCTGAACTCAGGTCCTTCTGACTCCAGGGCTGACGCTCTACTCACTGCGCCACCTAGCCGCCCCGAGTTTTTTTTTTTTTTTTAATTTTTCCCCCAATAGTCAACAAACATTTATTAAGCACCAACTACAGCTAGGCATGGTGCTAAGCTCTGACAACACAAATAAGAAAGACAGTCCCTCCCCTCAAGAAGCTTCCAATCTAATCAGAAAAGACAATACACAATAGGAAACTGAAAAGAGGGTGGGAAGGAGGGCATGAAGCTCCCAGAGAGCAGCAGATAGGAAAAAAAGGAAACAAGAATTGGCTGGAAATTCTGAGATATCAACAAAGGTTGGCTCCACCTTCCAGTCCTCCAATCAGAAGGGAGATATAACTAAGGGAACTGAAGTGGTTTGCCATTTCCTTCTCCAGCTCATTTTACAAATGAGGAAACTGAGGCAAATAGGGTGAAGTGACTTGCCCAGGGTCACACAGCTATTAAGTGTCCGAGGCCTCATTTGAATGTAGGAAGAGGAGTTTTCTTGATTCTAGGACTGGTGCTCTGTCCACTGCCCCACATAGCTGCCTGTTGAGTACCATAGCTGAAATAATCTACATGATGAGATTTCTGGTGATAACTTTATTTATCCTAGGGGGAAAGAATGAAATTTGTTCACCTCTCTGGCAATGAAAACCAAGCATAGTTGATGGTGGGAAATGAAGTATCTATGCCAGTCAGATCTGAGATTTCACAGAACACAGGCAATGACGCACACTCAGTTGAGCTCCAGAGTTTATGGAATAGCCAAACTGCATGGACGCACTCATTTTTAGGAGTGTGTAAAGAATATATGAATTCTACTTCTTTGCCATCTGGTCCCTGTTTTTTCTGACTTGGGGAAATGAAGGTGTTCTAACTGTTCCCAGGAATCAATCAACAAGCATTCATGCCTACTATGCTCCAGCTGCCATTCTAAATGCTAGGGATACAGGTCAGGTGGTCTAGAATAGAAAGTATGTGAAGGAGATAATATGTAATGTAAAGGGGAGCTGGAGCCTGATGGAGGAAGGTTTTAAAAGCCAAAGAGGAATTTGTATTTTCTCCCATAAGCAAGAAGGAGCCTCTGGAGCATTCTGAGCAGGGTAGTGTGATGGTTAGACCTGTGTTTTTGGAATATCATTTGGGTAGCGGTATAGAGGAAGTCAGGAATTCAGTTATATAGAGATAACCTTACCAATAGACAGCCCAAAGGTGTTAGGGGCTATGTGGTTTCATTCTAAGGAAGACAAAAGGGGATAGACCTCTTTACAAATGTATTGGTCTAGAATGGGTTGGAACAGGCTAAACACAGGGGTTAGTAGAATTCATTTGGAGTCAGAGGTTGTCCTCATGGCTACAAATACATTCAAGATCTCCCTTGCTACAAGCCCCATTTCCCTTTCCTTTAGATTATAAAACTTCAACCTACCATCATTTGAATATTCTGAAAATTAACATCAACTTGTTTTTCAGTATACAGTTATCTCATAATTAAGTATCTGTAAATCTGATAACGGACAGATAGAGAACCCGTATTATATTTCTTTATGTATAAAAACTATGAGCCAGAAAACCTAGATTCAAGTCCTATGTCTGATATATACCAACCTGTGTGACCCTGGGCTAATCACTTAAACTTGCAGTACCCCATAGGAAACTCATTAAGCCTAAATTACAGAGGAATTCAGTCTGCATTGGCAGAGAAAGTATCTATAGATTATTACACCACAGGTCTGGACCTTCCCAATAAGGCAGAAAACTGTGCACATTCTTCTTTCTATCAGGCTTTAGAGGACTGTTTCTATTCATCATTCTTTGTTATGCACCAATATCATAGGTATTTAGCACTTTAGAGTTGACTATTCTTGCTCTAATCTTCATGGATCAAACATGCTGAATAAATATATCAAGGATTTGTTGCTTCAATCAGTATAGGGACTCGCTTTCAGGTTCAACTTTGAATATTAGGGAGTTGTCTATGGGTTAAGAAGATTAAGTCACTTGCTCATGGTAGGTCACCTAATTATTTTTTGTTGTTCAGTCATTCAGCCATATCCAACTCCCCGTGACCCCTTTTGGGGTTTTCTTGGCAAAGATACAGAAGTGGTTTGCCATTTTACAGAAACTGAGGCAAACAGGGTTAAGTAATTCACCCCAGTTCACACAGCTAGTGTCTGAGGCCAGATATGAATCCAGGAAGATGAGTTTAGGGATTCCTGGTCCAGCACTCTATGCACTATGGTGCCACCTAGCGGTCCACCTAATTGGCACATGAGATAGAATTTGAATTCATGCTTTCCTCACTCTAAGGCTGACTCCATCCATGTACGACTCTTGTCTTTCATTATATAAAAATGGGCTACCAAAAAAGTATCCATTTTTTCTGTGATTATTTTAGAAACTAAAGTATTGGAGATAAAATTCCAAGGGCATCATGATATGAATAATTGGATTGTAATAAAGTTAAGGGTTATACATAATTTTGCATATTATTTCCATCCCTATTACTGATTGATAGTTCTGATGAATCTCTGCTACAAAAATGCATTATGGTGCTCTCTGATGGTAACAAATACATTGTATTCCAGAGGTTCTTAACTTGTAAATTATGACAACTTCTTTTTAATGTAAAGAAAGAAATTATCCAAAAGCCTCACAATAACAGTGGTTATTAGTATCCCCTGATTAGAGATAGTTAGGTGGCCCAGTGGATGGAGCCCTGGGCCTAAAATCAGGAAGATTTTAGTTCAAATTTGACCTCAGACGCTTAATATCCGTGTGATGCTGGGAAAGTCACAATCTGTTTGCCTCAACTTCTCCAACTGTAGGAGGAGGATAAATAACTATGCCTACCTCAAAGGTTGTGAGGATCATATATTTGTAAAACATTAACATAGTGCTTAGCACATAGCGTTACATAAATGCTTATTCCTTTCCCTTCTCATTGAGAACATACACTGCCAAAAAGCTGTCATGAATCCAATAAAGCTTACAATTCAGTTTGTATTTTATTAATCACAATATGCATTTGAAAAAATAGCACTATATATGGGAAATACATTATTTATTCAGTCTGTTTGGCAGACATATTAATTCACAGAAGGAGTCCTTGCAATGACTGTGGTCCCATAGAGTCTGTGACTTACGGGTTTGGAAACATTTCTTTATACTGAAGAAAATAAATGAAAAGTTTTTTCAACCACCTTAACTTTAGGGATATAATTCCTTTTCATATCATGTAAGTACTTTAAATTTCATTTACCCCTCTATTATAGTATCTAAGTAAATTGACTGGCATATAGTTTACTTATTAAAAAAAAATATTTAGCACTTACTATGTTCCAAGTACTGGGCTAAGCAAGGCAGCTAGGTGACACAGTGGATAGAATGCTGGGCCTGGGGTTAGGAAAACATGAGTCCAAATATGACCTCAGACACTTGCTAGCTTTGTGACCCTTAGACAAGTCACTTCACCCTGTTTGCCTTGGTTTCCTCATTTGTAAAATGAGCTGGAGAAGGGAATGACAAAGCACTTCTAGTATCTTTGCTAGAGTCAGACATGACTGAACAACAGTTGTGTCAAGCACTTTACAATTATTATCTCATTTAATTCTCACAACAACCCTGGGAGGTAGGTGCTGTTATTATTCCCATTTTACAGATGAGGAAACTGAGGTACAGTGAAGTTAAATGACTTGCCCAGGATCACATAGTTAGGAAGTGTCTAAGGTGGGATTTTAACTCAGGTCATCCTGACTCCAGGTCCAGTACTCTATCCACTGTGCCACCTACCTGCCCCTGGGCAGCACTACTGCTGGAAGAGGGAAGTACCCACATCAAAGAGATAGATTACAGATCCATTTTACTATTGCTATTGTAGTGACCAGACCTGTGATCTCATTTATAGAAGGAATTCATAAGGAAACGCTCACTCATCAGTGCCTGCTCTTCAAAGTAGCTTCTCAGAGAGTTGTAACTGACACTGAGAGGTCAAGGGATTTGCCCAGGGTCACAAAGCCAGCTTGTGTCAAGAGGCAGGACTTGAACTCAGATCTTCTTGACTCTATCCACTACATCATGCTCTCATTATAAGTGTTCTCAGAAGTAAGTTGATCAAGTTCACACATCTTCCCATTTATCAAGGTGAATACAATTGCTTTAAAAAACCCTCTAAGATTTTTACTTTTTCCTATATTTCCTCCTTCTATTAAGTCAGATTCAATTACTTGGATTTCAAAAATATATCCTTACTTCTGTTTGGGTCCAAGTTGCAGAGAGACAGATGTTGGCTCAAAATGACCTAGGAAAAAAAGATACCTAACAGTGGAAAGGGCTGCCTTGGGGTATGGAACTTACTTCTTGGGTAGAGGATTTTGAGTGAGGGGGATTATCAGCACTTTGGGGGAAAGTTATGGGGATGGGGTAGAGAGAGGGATTCCTGATCACGCATGGGCTCTACCAGCCGACCCTGAGTTCCCTTCTGCTTCTGCAGTCTGACCAACAGCTTTTGCTGAAGTGGCCTATTCACACTGGGTCAATGTACAGCTGTGGTACATAGATCTGAATTGTATCCCTTGTCACTACTGTGGTATAATTCTTGTCATCTGCTTTGTGAATTGAAGGTTGATGGTCCTTTAAGTCCACTCTTGACATCCATTCACTTGGTAGGGCCCCTGCAACAGAGGAGATGGAGAAGCATGGTAGTAGTATGAAACTAGAACACAGTCTCAAAGCTGAAAGGAATCTTAGAGGTCATGAAATTCATCCCTTTTATTTAACATATGAAAAAACCGAAGCCCACTTCAGCTACTTACCTAAGATTACACCATTAGTACCTAAGGCAAGATTTGAATTCAGGTCTTCCCAAATCCAAGTCCAGCATATATTCCCCCCACACATACACACTCTCTGCTTCTCATGGTAATCTGCAGTAGCAGGAAAACGTGTCTAATTTAAATTTGGGAGAAATCATCAGTAATTACCACATATACAGAAGTAAAATATAGTGGTGAAAGACCCAGAGCTTGAAGTGTTACCATATGTTTTAATGAGCAAAAGCGTGGATTACAGGTGACCAGTAATGTAAGGTAATAACTCACTCTATGTTACACTTCTGAAAATAAGGGCAAAAATATGCATTGGCAAAATTTAATATGATGCTTGCCTCAACACTTCAAAGATTCATGATTTTGTTGAGATTCATGGTGTCTCAAATCATAAACTCACTGGAACTTGGTGTAAAGCCAAGCATAAGCAGCTTTCCAGAAGACTGCTGCTATGAAAAGCTTTCAAGATTCTGATTTCATAGTACAGAGAACTCTCTATTTATCCAATAATAAATCAGAGCAAAACATTCACAGAAACTCAAAATACAGCATTCACCATGTCACGACTCAACAACTTATCACTAAAATGGGCACATGGTTTTCACCAAAGTGGTCACATAGTTTTAGACAAAGTACAATCATTTAGTAATTCAATCATTTAGTAACTCAATCATTCAATCATCCTTAAGGGACACATAGTATAAAAGTCAAAGTCCTCCACCCCTAGGTCACAAGTAAGTAATAATTTCATCAGTCACTACTCAGTACCCTATTTCATCAGTCACTACTTAGACAAGTTCTTCAGTCACTACTCAATACCCACGGAAAGATCTTTTCATATTGACTCCAGGCAGGCTTTTGCTCCTATGCAAATCTAAAGCAGACAGTTCCCAGTTCCTTGTCCAGCTCTCTGTGTAATTCCTGCTCCACATTAGAACTCACAGTGTCCAGTCCACCCCAAATCCTTCACAGTCTCTGTTCCTGGGACGACAAGGCTTAACAAAGCCACAATTAATATTCATACATATTAACAAAGCCACAACAACATTTGTACAAAGTACCGGCACCATAGTCATGCTTCCCTAGTCTTTGGAAGCTCCAGGGGGCCCCTGGAAGTCTTCAGCAGCTCCCAGAAGAAGTTGGTAGCTCCTCAGCCTGCTTCTCAGAAGAAGTTCTGCCACCACAAGTCTGAGTTCTGTGTCAGTTCTCAGTTCTCATTTTTCTTCTCAATTTTCAATCCAGCAGTAGCAGCCCAGCCTCCAGATGCCTGCTGACAGAAATTCCGTCTCTATCTCTGGCAGTAACTACTGTGCCTTCATGATGCTTGCCCCAAGAAATTCTGACTCTCTCAGCTGGGGCTTTTCTTTGTATATGGTATTAGCTCCTCCCTGTTCAGCCCCTTCCTGTTACATCAGTAACATGGGTTCATTCCTTCTATTTCTTTACAGAGGGTTATTTTGAAACTAAGTGCTAAGTACCTGTTAGCTTGTCAATACAAAGGGATCTTCAAATTTCATTACTATTACACTTGGCAGCATTTGGCAAGCAAGCAAGCAAGAGTGGTCCTTGGACAATGTTTGTATATGTATTCCTTTGCCAAGTCTAAGGCCAAAGTATTTCTAGCTTGGGACAATCTGCCTGAACTTATGGCATAATGGATAGGATGCTGGGCTTGGAGTCAGGAAACTTGAGTTCAACTCTAGCCTCAAACACTTACTAGCTTATGTGACCCTGGGCAAGTCCCTTAGCTTGTTTGCCTCAGTTTCTTCATCAATGGGGATAATTAATAGCACCTACCTCACCAAGTTGTTATGAAGATCAAATGAGATAATATTTGTAAAGCATCTAGCATGGTGTATAGTAGGTACTATATAAATAATAATGATGATGAGGCACTCAGCCTCTAAGAATACAAGATCACTTATAGCACCAGGACAAGCTTTGGATTGGGTTATCAAATCACTCAAATCAATCCATTCTAAATAAATCACACACTGCTTTCTTGCAGCACAGTAAGAAGTCTTTAGAACCTAGAGCCTTCTTTGATTCAATTCAAACCATAAATACTCAAGTGGACCTGTGATCTTATTGATTGGAGGTTTCTCTCCAATGATGCAAAGGGCAATCTGTTCATGCCTGCATTTCCTAGGGGTCTCTTATCTGCATTATCTCAAAACTTTGCCACAAGATGGCCCACCCAACATGCTACAAGGCCTTCCAGGCTTTCTCTCAGTATTTCAAGAATACTAGTGGGGCACCTGTCATCCCTTACTCTTGCTATGTGGTCAATCTATCTCTTCTTACTGGCATGCAATCTCTCCATGATATCTTTACTATTGTTCTTCTGGTTGCTTGTGGGCTATAGCCCTCTCACACTTACCATCTGATCCTCTCATCTTTAATTCTCTGGAGGCAGTGGTGTTCCATGTCTTGGTACCGATATTGATGGCCATTTGCTTTAGGAGGAAGCTTAGAATCTTTAAAAAGAGCCTCACAATTTCCCAGAAGCAGTTCAATCTGCTTCCTTCCTCCTGTTCAACTCTATGCCCAGCTTACTGTCCATCTATACTGATTGTCCCAGATATACATATAAATACACAGAGACAACTCTACTGGGTAGCAATCCAAAGGTGGACAACAGACATTTTTCATCTACTTGGACTTTCCTGTGTGGACAGAATAACCAAAGTTCTTTGAGTGATTACAGGTATCTTCTAAGAGGCTTTGTAACACCTGTAAAGCCAATCATGAGCAGCTTTCCAGAGGACTGCTGCTGTGAATAGCTTTCAAGGTTCTGATTACACAGTATAGTAAATCTCTACTTATTCAGTAACAAATGAATTGCCAGTTAGGTTCCCATAGTGCTAGCTCCTACACAAAGCCTCTCACAAGGCCCCTCAGGGGGCACCAGAAACCTAGCGTAAAAGTATGACCATTGTGAAACCTCACCCTGCACCTGCCTTGTAACCAAGATGTAAGTAAAACAAAGATCTGCCCTGTTAGCTTACAGCACCGCCCCCCTTAGTTTACATCCCTATGTAGCAATAGTTGCCTTGCTGACCACTGTTTGTTTCAGGAAGTACTTTTTCCTGTATAAAAGCTTGCTGGACAGACTGCTCAGGGCTGCCTTCCCTTCTGGGAGACAGCTGCTGGCTTAATAAAAGCACTCCCCAAAATACTAATTGGCTATGCTGTCCTGTATCTGCCTCAATTGTCCATTGCACAAACTAAGACAAAACATTCAAAGAAAATCAAGGTACAGCATTCACAATGTTATGACTTGTCACTAATATAGCCACATAGTTTTCACCAAAGTGGTCACATAGTTTTAAGCAAAGTACATTCATTTAGTCAATCACAAAATCCTTAATTCAATCACAAAGTAAAAAGTCAAAGTTCTCCACCCATGGGGTGCAATTAAGTTACACTATCATTGTAGTGGAAAATACACAAGGCCATACACCCCTAGGTCACAAGTAAGTTACAATTTCATCAGTTATCATTCAATACACAAGGAGAGGTCTTTTCATCTTAGTTCGAGGCAAGCTCTCGGCCTCTATGGTTCCTCTTCCATGGTCCTAGCTCCTGCCCCAATCTATCCCACCGTCATCTGAGTTCAAGCTCAAGTCCCAGCTCCCAGATTCTTGTCCAGCTCTCCATGAAGTTCCTGTTCCATATTGAAGCTCATAGTGTCTAATCCACCTCAAGTCCTTATTCAAATACCAGGAAACTGAGTCCCAGAACCAGAAAGTCAAAGTCATTACAGTAACATTACATTTAGTTGGTACACATGGTTAATGCAGTGAACACCTACATTCTCAAGCCTTCACAACAGAATACGTTCCCTGAAGCAGGGATCCTCCTCTTTCACTCTTGGTAGCTCCTCAGCCTGGTTCTCAGAAGCTATCAGCAGAAGTTCCCAGAAGAAAAGTCTCAGTAGAAGCTCTGTTCTCAAAATCAAAATCGCTTTGTGACCTCTCCTCCTCAGCCTCCATGCAGCTTGCTCCAAGAAGTTCTGTCTCAATTCTCAGTTTTCATTTCTCTTCTCAGTTCTTCTCAATTCTCAGTTCAGTCCTCAGTCCAGCAGTAGTAGCCCAGCCTCCAGATGCTCACTGAGAGAAATTCTGGCCTCTCTGAGCTTGGACTTTTCCTTATATAAGGTATAAGCTCCTCCCTGTTTCACCCCTTCCTGTTACAACAGGAAGTTCCTCCCACTGTAGAATTCACAAATTCTGGATTGGAACATTTTATACAACCACACTTGAAACAAGGTGCTAAAGTGCTTTCCAATACAAAGGGATCTTCAAATTACATTACTATTACAACACCCTAGGGCCTGGTGTAATTGTAATAATGTCACTCACAAGCAGGAGCATTGGCAGACCTCATCATACAGAGAGGATACTCTGTGCTGTATCAGTTTCATCACAAGCTGACTATCCTTTAGGGTTAGGGTTAGGTTATCATTACGCTGTGAAATGATTAAGAAGTGCTTGATTGTTGAATATTGCTTGCAAAAGCCTCTTTATTCCTTATCCTCATCAAGGACGCCTTCAATTATATAGATGATGACTTTCATAAAGATTTTGTACAGATGGATGAATAGGTATATAGGCCAGTTGATACTGAGTTCGTAGTCACATTTTGGGGGTATTGATAATAAGATCCAAGATTCCTTTTTCCATATCTTTGGTATCCTCTGCTCTTTCACATACCTTCTATATCAGTTCCCCAACCATAATAGCAACTATTTATTCAAATCTCCTATGTGCCTAGAAGTTTAAGGATGCCTTTCACAGCATAAAACAAATGTTTCCCAAGATTGTGCCATTCATGTTACAAGGATGTTTTTTATAAAGCCATGTGG
This sequence comes from Gymnobelideus leadbeateri, assembly GCA_011680675.1. Lineage (NCBI taxonomy): Eukaryota > Metazoa > Chordata > Mammalia > Diprotodontia > Petauridae > Gymnobelideus > Gymnobelideus leadbeateri. The sequence continues at coordinate 127,367 of WOXC01011212.1, forward strand.
CAAGTAGGGTATGCTCTTAAAGTTAGAAAACTGGTTCTAAACCCAGCTCTGTCAATGTATGGTCATAGGCAAATCGTTTCATTTATCTCCACTAGTTGGCCATTTGTCAGTCAGTCAACTGATACTTATGAAACATCTTGTATGTCCCAGACACCGTCCTAAGTACCAAGATACAAAAAGAGGCAAAAGATAGTCCCTGTCTTCAAGTGGTTCACAATATAATGCAGAAAACAATATGCAAATATATACAGACTAGCTATACACAGCATAAATTGGAAGTAATTTACAGAGGGAAGGCACTAGAGGTAAAAGGGGTTTGGAAGGTTTCATGTAGAATGTTTTAGTTAGAACTTGAAGGAAGTCAGGGAAGCCTGGAGGCATTGATGAGGAGGGAGAACATTCCAGGAACTAAACAGAGCCAGGTAAAATGCCCAGAGTTGAGAGATGCAACAGAAAGGTGGCCAGTGTCACTGGATAGAAGAGTATTGCCTGGCAGCAAAAGTGAGAGATGAGAGAAATGTAAGGTGTAAGAAGAATGGAAAGGTGTGTATATGTGGTGGGGGGGTAGGTTATAAAGAGTTTTGAATGTCAAAGAAAAGATTTTGCTTTTGCCCCTGAAGGTGATGGAGAGCCACAGGAATGTATTGAGGAGGGGGTGACATGATCAGACCTGCACTTTAGGGAAAAGATTTTGGAGGCTGAATGGAGGGTGAATTGGAATCAGCAGATACTTGTGGCAGGCCAAACCATTTGCAGTCATGAGGTAATGAGGACTTTCATTAGCATGGTGGCAGTATTAGAGCAGGGGGCTTGTTTGAGAAATGTTGCAAAGATGGAATTGACAAGCCTTGGCAACAGTTGGATGGGGGATGGATGAGAGAGAATGAGGACCTAAGGGTGACACTTAGGTTGGGAGCCTGGGGAACTGGAAGGATGATAAAGTCCTTGATAGTTATTGGAAATTTTGGAAGGGGGGGGGGGATTTATAAGTAAAGATAACGAGTTCAGTTTGGGACCTGTTGAGTTTAAGATGTGTAATGGACATTAAGTTCAAGATGCTTGAAAGGTAGTTGGAGGTGTAAACCTGGAGTTTAGCAGAGAGGTTAGGGATTGATAGGGAGATTTGAGAATTGTCAGCATGGAGACGATAATGGAAGTGGATGAGATGACCAAGTGAAGTAGTAGAGAGGAAGAAGAGGAGCCAGGCAGAGCCCTCTAGGATACCTATGTAGTAAGTGGTTAGTGGTGTAAGATAACAACAGTGATTGGGAGGAAGAGAGAACAGGTGGACACTATCATATTTCCAGTTCATCCTCAGCTTCTCATCCTCTCCACCCTCCCCCATCCAATCTGTTGCCAAGGCTTGTCAATTTCATTTTTTACAAGATTCCTTCCAAGATTCCCTCCAACTTTGATAGTATCTGATTTTAAGTAGCCTTTGTGAAGTCTTCTGCTACTTAGCACTCATAGAAAGAACACACTACATTTACTTCTCCTTTCAATGACAAAACTATGTCCAAGGGAACTGAATCCTAGTGTAATATCTGAGAATTCAAACACATGTTTACTCAGTTTGGGTATCACCATTCCATGATAAAGTTAAATTGTCCTGAGATGAAAGAATTATTAATCTGCTTGGGAAAGTGTGGCTTGGAATGGAAAAATGTGTATTAAGAACTTATTCTTTACCAAGCACTGGGATATAGACAGAAAATTTACTAAATAGTGCTACATCATTGCTAAGTTTATATTCAAAAGAAAACCAAGAATAAAGGGTCCTATGTGTACAAAAATATTCATAGCAGCTTTTTTTGGACTCTAAAAAGATGTCCAACAATTGGGGAAGTCTGAATAAGTTGTGGTATATAAATATGATGGAATACTATTGTACAGAAGAAATGAGGAAGCAGATGACTTAAAAAAAATAGAAAGACATGAATTGATGCAGAGTGAAATGAACAGGATTAGAAAAACAATTCAAACTATAACATCAATGGTATAAGAATGAATAATTTGGAGAACTTTTATAAAATAATGAAGAATGAAAGAAGTAAAACCAAGGGAATGATTTATACAATTTTACAACACTGTAAAATCAGCTTTGAAAGCTGTAAGCACTATGATAAATACATTGACCAGTTATGATTCCAGAGGTTGAAAAATGAAACATGCTATTCATTACAGAGAGGAGATGGATTTTGGCTTTAGACTCAGATTTTTGTATTCAGCCACTGTGGAAATTTTCTTTGCTTGACTATACATATTTATTAAAAGAAATTTGTTTTTCTTTAATTTTCTCTTTCGATGGGGAGGATTGAGGAGAGAAAAAAGCAAGTTATTTATTTATCTTTTGCTTTTTGGAGGGCAATTGGGATTAAGTAATTTGCCCAAGGTCACACGGCTAGGTTTTTGTTTGTGTGTGCGTTAAGTGTCTGAGGCCGGGATCCAAACTCTGGTCCTTCTGACTCCAGGGCACTCTACTCACTGCGTCACCTAGCTGCCCCTAGCTAATTCTTTTTAAAGGGGATAAGTAGCAGGTGCTACAGATGTGAAATGTTACATGCACTTTCAGATAAGGTCACTGTATTATTAGTTTTACTTAACTTTTACTTTGTTACAAGAGACCTCTCACAGAGTGATAGTAATATGTAAATGTATGCAATATAAAAACAAAATATATAAATAAAACTGAAAGTGACTAAAAAAAAGTTAAATAGGACTTGCTGTCAAAGAGCTTAGATTAGTTAAGATGGTATATATAGGAGGGTTCAGTTGCAGGATAGATGGAAAGGCCCAGGAGTCTGGAGGGTAAAGTTGTAGAGTAGACCTTTGGGAGTAATGGCCAGGGTCCCTGGCTGATGACAATTGGGAAATGAGCAGTGATTTTGAGGGTTGAAGTAGGGTAATCAACTCAGGGAGGCATAGGAATGGGATTTAGCACCCAGGGCTTAGTGGCAATTGGGATTGAGTCCTCTGTTGCCTCTTGGCATCTAGGGAGCAGAAAGAGTAGGACAGTGGGGGGCAGGGAGAACCCTGGTCTGGAAAAGCAGGTAGCTCCAATAGTAATAGAGTCATAGAGTCAGAAACAAGGCGGGGGGGGGTCATCTAGTTAAACACCCCCCCCCCCATGAGGAAACTGAAGATCAGGGTACTTTAGTGATTTCTCAAGGTCATATAGGTCAGTGGGTATAAGAGGCAGGATTTGAACCTAGGTACTCTGACTGTCAGAGCCAGTGCTCATTCCATTATACCATCTGCCTCTAGATAAATTCAATAAACATATAAGCTTCTATTATGAGCCAGAAACCATGCTAAGTGCTGGGTGGTCCTCTTAGATGGCTCCATTGAGTAATTATTACAAGATGAATCCCAGGGTAAAAAAGGGACTATTGTTAAAATGTTAAATTCAGTATCTTCATACTAATCTTCCTGATTTTCTATTCTTTTACCATGATGCAACCGACAAGTTCAAAGTGGCTGTATGTTCCTCTATATAAGGAGATAATGTATCCAGGCTTCTTTGAAATTTTGAATGAAAGGAATTTAAAGTATTAGTCAATTAGAATTAGAGTTTCAATGGGGTCATCAATATAGGAACTTTAAAAAAAAAAACGAGAATATCTCTCCTTTATCTTTTACTTTTAAATTTTGTGACATTTATATAATAAGTAATTTTTACTTGCATCAGCTTCTATAACTATCAAATTAAATCAAATCAGGTAAGGAGGAATATTCCATGCCAACATTAAAGAGATAAATGAACACAAACTATTAACAGGCATTTTACTTACAACAGAAATGTTTCGATTGAGATTACAGACCATTCGTAATATTAGTGTCTCCATCAAAATCAGATCCTGTCTTCAGGTTGCCTTTAAAAATCACAGAGGATAATAAAAATGGGGAAAGGACCCACATGCACAAAAATATTTATAGCAACTCTTTATGTAGTGGCAAAGAATTGGAAATTGAGGTGATGCCATCAATTGGGAAATGGCTGAACAAGTTGTGGTATATGGATGTAATGGAATATTCTTGTGCTATAAGAAATGATGAGTGGGCAGACTTCAGAACAACCTGGAAAGACTTATGTGAATTGAGGCTGAGTGAGGTTAACAGAGCCAGAACATGGTCCATAGTTCCAGCCACACTGTGTGAAGACCAACTCTAAATGACTTGGCTCTTCTCAGCGATGCAAGTTTCTAACACAACACCAAAAGGCTCACGATGGAGAATGCCATCCACATCCAGAAAGAGCCAAGGAGTCTGAATGAAGAGCAAAGCATACTATATGCTCTCCTTGTCTTTGGTTCTTTTGTTTCTTCTTTCTTAAGGCTCATACCACTGGTTCTAATTCTACTTTACATGATTAATGTGAAAATGTTTAACATGAACGTACATGTAGAGCCTATATCAGATTGCACACTGTCTTGGGGGAGGGAAGGGAGGCAGAGAAATTTAAAAACTCAAAAGCTTGTGGAAGTGAATGTTGAAGACTAAAAATTAAAAAAAATATATATTAAATCCTGAAAATGATGAAAAATATGCTAATTTTTGTGGAAAAAATAGCAAAAAAAAAATCACAGAGTAAAAGGAACTATCAACACAGAGACATAAAACCGACAACACTTGCACTCAACTGTGTATTTGTGGAATTTTTTAGTCCATGAGATTATATAGTACAACTTTATTTCTTGTTTCATTGCTCCATCTGTTGGCAATATCCCAGAACATCTTTTTCACCTCAAAAAATACGCTCTAAAATGGAAGGGGGGACTTACAAGAAGAGATACTCTATCTTGCTAAGAAACAAAACCATCCCTCTTTGAAAAATCCAGTCATCTGCACAGGTATTTCTCATTGCACTTTTCTTTGCCATTACACAGGGTGTCCCTAAAACCTGGACACATAGGGCATCTCGTTAACTATGCATATTTTCAAGAAATGAATGAAATTTTCAACATTTTATTTAATTAGCATAAATTTTGGCCATGACAATTTCATATGGAATAAAAGCTTTCATTAGCTATTGGGGACTGTTTTCCATATTAATGAGATTAATTTAATTAATTGAGATTTCCTATGTGTCTCCTATGTCTTCCTAGGAAATCTCATTTATGCTAATTAAATAAAACGTTGAAAATTTCTTTCATGCATAGTTAATGAGATTTCCTATGTGTCCAGACTTTAGGGACACCCTGTACAGTACCTAGTTAAATATTCGTCTGAATTCCCATAGCAATAACACAGTAAATGCTAAAGAACTGAATCAGGCCCAGGGTCTAGAGCTCAAATAAACCTTAGACATAATCTAGTATAGGGTGGCTAGCTGGTGCAGTGAATGGAGCACTGGCCCTGAAGTCAGGAGGACCTGAGTTCAAATCTGACCTCAGACACTTAACTAGCTGTGTGACCTTGGGCAAGTCAATTAACCCCAATTGCCCTCCAAAAAAGAGGCAAAAAGAAATAATCTAGTCTATCTCTTTATTTTACTCCTAATTATATTAGGAGATAATCTTGATCTCCTATTCTGCCAAGGTGTTCAGCTTCTGTTATCCAGATGACAATCTCCTATCCTTCCATCTTTCCTTCCTCTTCACTGTACCTAAGCCTGTTCTCCAAATTGAAGGCAGCTAGGTAGGGCAGTAGATAAAGGCCTGGGTCTGTTGTTAAAATCTGGCCTCAGAAGCTTCCTAACTGTGTGGGCAAGTTTCTTAAACCTGTTTACCTCAGTTTTCCTTATTTGCAAAATGAGCTAGAAAAAGAAATGGCAAATCATTTCAGTACCTTTGCCAAGAAAAGCCCAAAAGGTGTTACAAAGAGTGTGACTGAACAAAGACAAAGCTAAACAGCTTGTTAGGAGCAGAATAGAAACCAAGGCCAGTGGTAGTGGTGTTTTTCTACCATGCTGATTACTACTTCCACACCATTTCCCCCACTGAACAGAGAGGAGTGAATTAGGAAGGGCTGGATTCTTCCCAATTTACAGCTGAATAATTTCTTCTGTTGCTGGTTATTGCTAGGTAATGAATACTTCCATTTGGAAACAACACTTTTCTATACTAACCTGTGAATTGTCAGGGTCTACTCAATGTATTTGCTGCTCTCAGCCACCAGAGAACCTGCAAATTCAAACACTATGAAGTTTTACTAAGAGGCAAACTCTTAAGAGTTACCCTGGAAAATGAAGCCTTGCTCTACACTCAAGAGAACACACAGGCCTGGAGAATAGCGGTGGGTGCACAGGTGGAGAAGAATTGTTGTGCTTGGTATGTGTCATTACTATTAGTAGGTATTTCATAGTGCCATAGGATTTAGAGCTGGAAGGAAGCTTGGATACCATCTACTCCAATTCTCCTCAAAGGCTTCAAGTGCAATTACATTCAATTCCCCAGGTGCACGTGTTCCCTTGGAAAAAGTCGGTTAGGTCTGGCACTAGTCACTTAGCCGGCTGGCTCCAGCAGAAAGCCTCCCACAACCCGAGGAGAACGCGTTCTTCCTGCCCCTCCCTACCACGTGCCCTGAGGAACAGACGCCCCCAGAGGTTCCAGGGAAACTAACAAGCTTTTCCTGTGTTTCCAGAACATACATAGTCCTGGTCCGACGCTGCCCGTGGTTCCTTGTGAGACCTGCAAGCCTCCTCAGTCTCTGCACCCCGAGAGGCTTTAACCCCAGCCTGGTCATGGCCACCCTTGACTCGATGGGACTTTCAGGTCTCAGAGGGATCGAGTCACACCAGTCCTGTCATTGGCAAGAGTCGTCCACCACCTTCCCTTACCGACCATGAGGTAAGCTTCTTTGCAACTCAAACGTGGGAAAAGCCCAGCTCTGCCCAGACTGAAATAGAACCCTGGGTCAATTTATTCCAGGGCTTTTTTCCAAGCTCCACCCCGGCTCTAAAGGATGCTCGAGGACCTCGCTCACAGCCCTGGGCAGCCAATGGGGCCAAAGTGTCCGCGGTGATGGTGGGCGGGGCTGGGAGATGGCCTCGGGCTTTCGTCACGTGCTTTTAAGGTCACTGGTCTTAATTAACGTTGAGTTTCAGACCCCTCCGCCCAGAAAAGGAGATCTCTACCCTCTCCTCCTCTGCTCAGTAGGTTAAGTTCTGGAGTCCCAGGACCAGCTTACAACGGAGGGGTCACTAGGGAGATTTTATCAAGGGAATACTGTAGCCCGTTGAGGCCTGGGGAGTGGGAGGCTGAAAACTGGCTGCGGAGGGATCGCACTGACCCCAGGGTAGCGGCTGTAAACTATAACCGTTGGGGCTCGGGGGGAGTCAGCCGTTGTTGCTCCAGCACCGGGTGGGTGTTGGGGGGGTCAGGTGGAGTCCACTGTGGAAGGAGATTAAGGAGTGTCGTGGAGAGGGACTTTTGCTGGTGAGAATGGTTTGCCACCTATGGAAATGCCCCAGTAACGGGGCTTCTTGGAGGGGGAGGTCTCGAGGAGGCTGGGTCTCCTCACTGTCTTGTAATAGAGCCATTTGAGTAGGTCTCGAGAAAGGGATGAACTCTGGATAGCCTTAAGCCCTAATTGCTAAGCAACTTAGTGGAAGCATCGCTTCCCTGCCATGGAAAAGGAGGGAGTGCCGGTCATTGCTGTGTTGTTACTGATTTTTATAACCCCAACAAAGTAGAGGCTGGACATCTTTGCGTCCCCAAAGATGATGAGTGAGTTTTCTCTCCATCTGAATGCTTACCTCTCCAGGGGGTGTTAAAGTAGGGTTTTTATTAGCGCAGCGGATCTCTCTTCAGCAGGCATTAGGAAGGGTGATCTTTTCCACCTGGCAATATAGATAAGGTGTTTGTTACCGGGTTCCAACCTCTTCTCTTAACCCAAACCTGCAAAACCCTCCTTGACTTGAGTGAATAACACTAAGTTTTTAAAACGCCCAATTTACACTAGGCCAGACAGTAAAGTGGAGAGCATATATTGAAATCAGTGATGAGCAGAATTCTGCTTGAAAAACTAAATCAGTTATGGCAAAGAATCATGTAAATTTAGTTTGAAAAACATTTTATATTACGGTAAATTTCCGATGCACATTTTAATACTTGGTCACTCAGGAAAAATTTAGAGCATTTAAACCAACTTTATTTTGTGTATTTAGAAAAGTTTTTAGAAAATTTTGGGGGAGCTTATTTTGACAATTTTTCAAATAAAGAGAACTTAAGTCAAGGTCAAGGAAAATCAATTAGTGTACTTAGAGCTTATTGCACATTTCAGATTTACACATTTTCAGAAAAAATGAGTGGACGTGCTCGAGCCAGAGCAAGAGGAAGGGCTCGAGGTCAGGAGACATCGCAGCTTGTGGGACCTGTAGCAGTAAGTGTGTTCTTCAGTTACTTAGGAAAGATACTAACTTCATTATTCAAAGTCAGCTTAATCTAATATAATGAATTAGTAGTCTGTTGAAAATGACTGAAAACTTCACCATATAAGGGAGGCATATGCTAAAGGCAAAAAAGGTTAAGGCGCTATATCCTATCATAATTATGGTTTATCCTATCATATCTAATAGTGAGGATTGAAGGAGTGGAAACAGCCTTGGACTTGGAGCCAAAAGAGATCAGATTTTGACACTGGCTTTAGGACAGTGGGCAAAGACCCTGACCTCTAGTTCCTCATCTGCAAAATAAAGAGGGAAATATCTTTAGTAGCTGCTTCACAGGATGTAGGTAGGTAGGATGAGGTACAAATGAGAGTGTATATAAATAAAGCACTGAGGATGTAAATGTCATCTATCCATGAGGACTGTAATCTTCTAGAAAAATTATTTCCCCATCCCTTTGCCCTAAACTGATTTGTCATGAAATCCAAAAGTAGTTTTAAAAGGCTTTTTATAACTTCAGACCAGTGTAATGATTTTTCTTTGGGGAGTCAGCCTTTTTAGTGGAATAGGATATTTGTTTATTTGGAAGATAAAAAGATAAACTTGAAAGACTTGTTTAAAATAAATTATAGCACTTAGTTGTACACATCTGTCCTCTACTTGCATGTGTAAGTTATGCTTTTAATTGCTCCTCTCCGCTCGAACAACAACAACCAAAACCTCACAGAGTCAGCAACCTGGATATTTGAAGCCGAAACCTCAGCAACCAACCTCGGAAGGTGAACTTGTTGGGCGTGGACGACAGAGAGGAGCACTAGGAGCAACAAAATCTCAAGGTGAAAGGAATAGAGAAGGGACAGTTATTTTTGTTGTTAAAGTTCTGTGCTAGTAACAGATATAAGTAAAAACTCTAGGTCAGAAATCCCTGACCATTACATCTGGATCAAATTATCTGATCATATTTGGTTGATTTCAAAGCTATTTGCTGTTATATACCATCTGCCCTAGAAAGTTAGCTTAAATTTCCAGTGGTGAGAAGATAGCCAGAAGCTAATTCTCCTATATCCAGATAAGGATTGTACTGTTACTCTATAAACAATTATTAAGTACCTACTATGTTCCAGACAATTGTGCTAAGTGCTGGGGATATAAAGACAAAAATGAAACAGTCCTGCCCTTAAGGAGTTTATGTTCTATCAGGGGAAACCTTTTTCTGTATAACTAAATCTATATGATGATTTTCAGAAAGGGCACTAGCAGCTAGAGGGATTAGGATAGGCCTCATGTAGGAATGGCACATGCACATTGGAGAGAGTTAGGGATTCAGTTAAGTGGAGGTGAAGAGGAAGTAAATTCCAGGATTGCAGAAAGTCTGTGCAATCATGGAGAAGGGAGATGGAATGTTGTACACCAGGTTAGTTTTTACTAGACTGAAGTTTGTGAAGGGGAACTATGTAATATATCTGGAAGGTAGGATGGATCCAGATGGTGAAGAGTGTGTGTGTGTGTGTGTGTGTATATTTTTCTCATATATGTGCAGATACTTGTATATGTATGTATATATGTTTCCCACACCCCCTTAGAGGCAGTAATAAGCTCTTGAATGTTTTTGAGTGACATGGTCATACTCGTGCTTCAGGAGTATTTCTATGCCAGGTCTGTGGAGGATGGATTGGAGTAGGGAGAAATAGAGAGGCTAATTTGGAGACTTAAAATAGGCTAGGTGAGATGTGATGAGGGACTTAAGTAGAATGGTTTTAGTATGGAAAGAAGGGAATAGTTGTGAGATACTGAGGTAGAATTTTAAAAATTGTTGAGTGAATGAGTGGGGAAAAAGATGGAGGAGTTGAAGGTGACCATCTTTTTGAACTTAGGTCACTAGATGGATGGTGGTATTCTCAACAGAAATAGGAAAGTTAGGACATATTGAGTTGGAGACATCAAAGGGACATGAAACTACCAATATGGTACTGAAGCTCAAGGTAGAGATTGACTGGATGTATAGATCTAGGAGTCATCTGAGATAATTGAAGCTCTGGGAATTTATGAGATCACCAAATGAGGGTGTAAAGAGAATAGATGTCAGTCCTGGATAAAGCCTTAGAGATATAACTACAGGTAAGAGGAAGGACATGATGGTGATACAGCAAAGAAGGGTTGAGCCAGCTGGTAGGAGAGCCAACAGAAAGCAGTGTCATGAAAATCTAGAAAGAATAGATTATTCAGGAAGAGAAGGTGGTCAAAAGCATAAAATGCTGTAGAGAAATAAAAAAAGATGAGGACTGTTCTTGGTTTTGACAATTAATAGATCATTGGTAAGTTTGGAGAGAGCAGGCACTCAACTGAGTGATGAGTCGAGAATGTCTAGATTGAAAGAGATTGAGACAAAAGTGGAGGTGCTAGGGATGGCTAGATGGCACAGTGAATAGAGTACTGGCCTGGTAATCAGGAGGACCTGAGTTCAAATGTGACCTCAGACACTTAACACAAAACTAGCCATGTGACCTTGGGCAAGTCACTTAACCCCAATTGCCCTGGATTCCCTCCTCCAGAAAGCAAAAAAAAAAAAAAAAAAAAAGTGGAGGTCCTTGACTGTGTGCTAAAGTTTTGGGATACAAAGAAAGGCAAAAGATAGACCTGCTCACAAGGGAGCTTTTACAGTCTTAACAGGGGAGGCATGTAAACTACTAAGTACAAACAAACTATAGACAGGATAATCAACAGAGAGGAAGGCACTACAATTAAGGAGAATCAGAAAGGTTTCCTATAGAAGGTATAACTTTAGCTAGGACTTAAAGGAAGCCAGGAGGTGGAGATGAGGAGGGAAAGAGTTCTAGGAATGAAGGACAGCCAATGAAAATATCCAGAGTTGGAGTATCTTGTATGAGGAAGAGCCAGGAGATTAGTGTCACAGGATTGTAGACTATATGGAAGGGAGGAAGTATATGGTGTAAAAAGGTGAATGGAGGAGGAAGGAGGCATGTTTTGAAAATCTTTGAATAACAAACGGAATTTCTGTTTGATTCTGGAGGTGATAGGAAGTCACTGGAGTTTACTGAGCAGGGAGAGTGACATTGTCAGATCTGCAGTTTAGGAAGATCACTTTGACAGCTGAGTGGAAGGTGTATTGGAATGGGGAGACTTCAGGCAGATAGGTAATAAGGATTTGTACCAGGGTAGTAGCAGTGTCAAAGGAGAGAAGGGGGCCATGTGTGAAAGATGTTACAAAGGTAAAACTGCTAGGCTTTGGCATCAGATCACAGATAAGTGGGGGGAGAGTGAGGAGTCAAAGATAAGATCTACGTTGTAAATCTGAATGACTGGGAATATGATGGTATAGTCATAGTAATTGATAAGTTAGGAAGAGGGAGGAAAAGATCAGGGAGAAAGAATGAGTTCATTTTGAATATGTTGAGATGACTATGGGACATTCTTTTGAGATGGCTTTTAGTTTGCTATGTAAGATGGGAGGTTAGCAGAGAGGTTAGGGCAGGATGAATAGATCTGAGAATCATTAGCATTGATTGTGGGAGAAAGGGGGGCTGGCAATGAGGGGTTAGCCTTGAACATAATATATCTTTCACTCCCTCTTTCATAAGAAATAAACAAAGGAGACGAGTATGACGGCTTATGTCAAGGGGTTCTGAGATGTAGAGTGGACAAAAGACTTGCATGGTATTTTGTTTTCTCAATAAAGTATGAGAATAGGGTTCCTTACTGAGCACGAGAGGTGAGGGGGTGAAATGGAAGGCTTGAGAAAGAATTAACTTCTTTTACCATTAGTAGTCTATTACATCTTTCAAGGCTTTGGGGAAACAAAAAGCACCCCTTTGGGCAAATAGGTGTGCTTAAGGCACTTAAAATCTTAGGGATCAAATTCTGAGTTACTACTAATCTATTTTTGATAAAACATGTTTCAACCATTATTGGATCTGAATTTTAAAGGATCTCAGGGGCAATCTAATAGAGGTGATTATATAAACAAAAATCATCCCACAAATGTTCATTCAGATTCTGCTTAAGTTTTTTCCTTATACTAAGTTCTAACCTGCCTATTATCTGCCCCTTATGTCATTTTCCCTCTTATTTCCAACCTCTCTTGCTCTTTCCTTTTTTGCCTTACTAATATTTAAACTTTCATTTGACCTGCTATATACTAAAGCTTTAGATATAGTTCTCTTCCCTTTCAAAACCATAATCCTAGAAAAATCGTTCTACCTCTTTTGCCTCCAACTTTCTCATCTCTCTTTCCTCAATCCTTTTGGTCTTGCTTTTTACTTCACCATTAAACTGAAAGTATTTTTCCAAAGTTTACCAGGGACCTCAGTTGCTAAATCTGATGGTCTTTTCCTGTCATAACCTAAATACTTTTGTAGATTTCTCTGGAACAGGGATTCTTAATACATTTTAGTTTTCATCTTGAGCTTTATTTTCTTTCTTTGTAGTAGCTTGTACTCACTGAGATTTGGCACCCCCTGATGATATAGCTTTCTTTGGCCACCTTTTCTAGCACTGGTTGAACTTCCACAAACATCCCCCAACTCATTGGTAATTATATGGGAACTGGGACATTCATTGTTCCCCATTGTCATTTAGAGGCATTCCTTCTACACCGTCAGTTAGTAATCTCCGTTGAGGTTCATTCAATCCATATTCGTTACCTAATCAAGATTCTAGTGAATGTTGTCTGCTGACCTCCAGGACATTGACTGCCCTTCCTTTTTCAGTGTGTTCAGTGCCTGAATCCCAGTCTCTCTTCCCCTCTCCAACTCCTGCCCTCATATTAGGAGACTTCAACATACATATCAATATACAATTAAACCCCTCAGTTTACTCATTTCCCATGGCCTACTTCTCTGTCCCACCTTAAACACCCCTCCCCACATGCACACACCCGGTTACCTTTGAACTTGCCATCACCCACAAATATACCACACCTCCATGGTCATGAACTCTGGAATTCCCTTATGGAATCATAATCTCTTTATTGGCTTTCTGTCTCTCCCTCAGCCTACCAATACTAAGACCTCTTCTTCTACCATGACCCTCAATTCCTTGCCCTTTTAGTTCTTTCCCAGACTATCATCATGCACTGGTTATATTCTCCTCCCTTATCCATTTTGACCCCTTGGTGAACAAGTTCAACTCTACACTGTCCTCTTCACTTGAATTCTTTAGCTCCTTTTTGTATAGTCAGTCTTCCTTAAGCCTTGCCTCACTCCTACACACATGCTATTGATCAAAGCTGTCTCAGTTTCCTAGTCTGTAAAATGAGCAGGAGAAGGAAATAGCAAACCATTCCAGTATCTTTGCCAAGAAAACCCCAAGTGGGGTCACGTAGAGTCAGAAACAACTGAAGTCCAATTTTCTGCAAGAATCAATCAATAACATTTATTAACTGCCTCCTATGTGCCAGGTACTGTTCTAAATACTAGGGTTACAAGAGGCAAAAGACAATCTCTGCCTTCAAGGGGCTCAAAATCTAACGGCAAAAACAAAACAGCAAATAAATTTGTACAAATAAGCTATATACAGGATAAACTGGAAATTTCTATGAACAGTGGGAAGGCACTAGAATCAAGAAGAGTTGAGAAATCTTCTTATAGATGATGGGACCCAGAAGGCAGAGATGAGGAGGGAGCAGGCACAGGACAGAAAATCCTGGCAGCAACTAGGCAGGAATGTCTTCTTTGTGGAACAGTAAGGAAGCCAGTGTTACTGAATTGCAGAGCATGTGGGGAATGTAAGGTGTAAGAAGACTGGAAAGGTAGGAGGGGCTAGGTTATTAAGAACTTTGAACAGAAAGCAGAGGACTTTGTGTTTTTTATCCTGGAGGCAATAGTTTGAGTAGGGAGGTGACATAGTTGGACCTGAACTATAGGAAAATCACTTTAGTGACCAAATTAAAGGTGGCTTGGAATGGAGAGAGAGTTGAGGCAGGCAGACCTGCCATCAGGCTATTGCAATAACTGACGAATGAGTTGATGGGGGCTGCACCACAGTGGTGGCAGTGTCAGAGGAGAGAAGGGGGTATCTGAGAGCTGTTTAAAAGGTGAAATTGACAGGCCTTGCCAACAACTTGGATATGAGGGTGTGAGAGATAGTGAGGAAGCTAGGATGACTTCTAGGTTGTAAGCCTGAGGGCTAAGAGGATGATGTTGCCCTCTACAGTAGTAAGAAGGTAGAGAGGACTGTGGTTTGGGAGAAAGATAATGAATTCTATTTTAGATGTAGTGAGTTTAGGATTTCTCTGGTACATCCAGTTCAGGATATCTCAAAGGCCCCTGGAGATTAGAGACTGGAGGTTAGCAGAGAGATTAGGGAAAATAGGTAGATTTGAGAATCATGACTATAAAGATGGTAGTTAAATCCTGGGAGCTTAATGAGATCACCAAGTAAAATAATAAGAGAGAAGAGAAGAGGGCCCACAGGACCCTGTGGGATACCTACAGTTAGAAAGCATGACCTGGATAAGGATCCAGCAAAGGAGACAGAGGCATGGTCAGAGAGGTAGGAGAAGCAAGAGGAAAGAAGCCTTTCTTGGTCACCCTTAATACTTGTACCTTCTCTCTCTTATCTCCAGTTTATTGTGTTTGTTAATATTATTTGCTTGCCCTCTCCCCTATCAGACTGGGAGCTTCTTGAGAGCAGGGGCCGGGCTTTATCCTTCTTCATGTCCTCTGTGCCTAGCATAATTTATGGCCTTTGGTAGGTCCTTAATGAATGCTAGTTACTGGTAGCCCAGCTACTGGATGTTGCCTGTATACAACATTTTATTTCTCACTCCTGGGCCTTTTGTACAGACTTGACATCCATGCCTGGAATGATCTCTGCCATTAATTCTGTTTCTTGAATCTATAGCTTCCATCCAGGTTTGGCTCAAATACTTTTTCTTACAAAAGATCTTTCCTCCTATCGCCCAACCCTACCCCCCAAAACAACCTTTGTTTTGTTTTACATATCCATGGGCATGTTGTTTTTCTTAAAAGAATCTATATTCCTTGACTGTATGTTCTTTTTTGTCTCTCTAGCTCAAGCACCTAAGACATGTCTATGATATAGGAAGTGCTTGATGTTAGGATTGTACATAATTTAATGTTGGTACTGAATGCCCTGGATTCTCTGGGTTTTTTTGGGACACTGCTCTATCCTGGTGCCTCTCTGGCTTTATTTTCCTTTATCATCTGTGTCATGCTTCATCATGTTTGCTCCCTCCCAAGACGTAATTGTGGGCCCTATTCTCTACTTCCTCTGAGTGATCTTATTGGCTCCCATGAGTTTTATTAATCATAACTCTGTATCTGACTCAGGAGTATATATCCAGCTTTAATAGTTCATGTGAGCTTTAGTTCCACATCACCAGTTTTTTTTTTGACAAATACTAGACATGAGCTATTTATTAGAGGTCATACTGATTCTTTGTGATCAGTGTTTCCTTTTCTAGATATTTGCTAACCATTCTTCATTTAATGCTGTGTTCTATATTTTTTTCCAGCAATGGAAATATTAACTTAACCTGGAGTTTTTAGATTAAACTATCTTCTGGGTTTTTTTTTTTTTGATAATCAGGATGACACTTGCCCTTCCCAGTGTGTTGTTGCCTTTACTGGCTTCCGTGACCTTTCAGAGATGATTGATGGTGGTCCAGTAATTACAGTTACCAGTTTTTTCAGTATTCTGGAATGTAATTCAAGCCTGGAGACTTGAATTCAAGAGACCTTGGGTCTTTCTATTCCCTAGTTATTCAATTCCCTATTCAATTTTATTGTTTCTTTTTTGGTTTCTTAAGTGTGTGCTTTAGAATAGAAAGACTTGGCTTAGATAATAAAATTATTTATAGGACATATTAAAAAAATCACTGATAAGGTATGACCCGAAACTTGGAATTTATGTTGTATACTTTTGGTCTCCAGCCAGCTGGTATTTTTGTGTCTTATTATTGCTTGCCAAGTAGATAGCTATCCTCATTTTGCTCATCATAAAATATCCACTAAGAATTTTTGATTTCAGGTTGGTAGAATTACCCTTTTTATGAGGAAAATCCTTATGTGAAATGTAAATTAGGTGTGTAATTAAGATGACATTTCTTAAATATGAGTCACTGTGACATAATGGAAGGAGCACCACTCTGGAGTGAGAGGTCCTAGTTTGAAATCCTACCTATGACATTTATTAATTGTATGACCTTGGGTCATTGTACCTTTGTGGACTATAGTTTCCTCATAAGTAAATGACTTTGGGTATTGGTCTCTAATGTTTTTCTAGCTGTAGATCTGTTTCTGTGACTTCTTAGCTTGCTTCTTCATCTACAGAATAAGAGAGGTAGACTTGCTTAATAGGTTGTTGTCCTTCAATCTTTAAGAGGACCAAAATGACATCACTATGCTAGAGTCAAGTTTCAGTGTGTCCAACTGTGGCTGATCAGACCAGTACGAGCTCAGAATGCTCTACCATAGGTTGGGCACAAATAGTCTGTGTGAACATTTTGGTTAGATACATCTCAATTCTGCTTTGCTCACAGAGCGCAGTACCTTCTCTGATGTGGGTACACCATGCTGAGTGGTCCTGTGCCAGTGTCTCTCATGTCACAAATCAGTTCCAAAGTTCTTAAGAGAGACCTTGAGAATGTCCTTATATTGGTTCTTCTGACCACCACATGCATCTTGCCCTGTGTTCTCCATAAAACAGTCTTTTTGGCAAGTATACCAACAGTGCCTTGGCAAACATTTGAACAATGTGGCCAGCCCATTGGGGTTATGCTCTTTAAAGCAGAGTTTGAATGCTTGACAGTTTAGTTCAACTAAGGACATCGGTGTCTGCTACCTTATCCTGCCAGGTGATCTTCAGAATCTTCCCAAGACAAATCAAATGGAAGTGATTCAGTTTCCTGGCATGGTGCTGGTAGACTGTCCAGGTTTCACAGACATACAACAATGAAGTCAGCAACACAGCTCTGTAAACCTTCAGTTTGGTAGCTAGTTTAATTTTTCTTCTCTCCCATACTTTCCTTTGGAGTCTCCCAAACACTGAGCTAGCTGCTCTGGCAATGCATGCATCAGCCTCGTTATCAGTGGTTACATCCCTGGAAAGTAAGTGACTTTATCCACAGCATTCAAAACTTCCATTTGCTGTAACTGATAGTAAGGATGTAACTGATGATATATAGATGGTGTGGTGGCGGTGGCACGGCTGATGGAGCACCTATGTTTTCTTGGTGTAAATTGTTGGGCCAAAATTAACACAAGCAACAGAGAATTGATCCATACTTTATTGCATCTCAGCTTCAGAGGCTGCATTGAGTGCACAATCATCAGCAAACAGAAAATCATGTACCAACACTCCTCCACGTTGGTCTTGGCTTGTAGCCTTTTCAAGTTGAAGAATTTACCATCAGTGTGGTAGCTGATGTTGGTGCCATATTCATCTCCATTGAAAGTATTTGGGGGTGGCTAGGTGGCATGGTGAATAGAGCACCAGCCCAGGAGTTAGGAAGACCTGAGTTCAAATCCAGCCTCAGACACATAACACTTATTAGCTGTGTGACCTTGGTCAAGTCACTCAACCCCAATTACCCTGCATTCCCCCCTCCAAAAAAAAAAGCAAAAAAAAAGTTTTTGACAATATGGATGAAAACATCATGCTAAAAAAAAGCATCAGAGCAAGCACACATCCTTGTTTCACTCCATTGCTGACTGGGAAGGCACAAGTATTGTCCGTTATCTATTATCCATTAACTCTAGTAAGCATACTGTCATGAAATGGAAATGCAGTGTTGAAGTGCTTCTCTCCAGGCAACAGAATTTTGACATAATTATCCATAAGCTCTCAAGACTAATGGTATCAAAAGCCTTGGTCAGATCTAGAAACGTTGTGAATAGATCTCTGAACTGGAAACAGCAACAGCAATGGTCACTTACTACTGAAGACTTGTGTATCTCATGACTTGCTTAATAAGATTGGACCTGAAGGACCAGGCCTAAATCCTGTCACTACAATTCAGACTCTTCATTAACTTTAGATTGTTAGTCATGTGACTCTTAGGGCTGTTGGGGTTGGTCCCTTCACAGGTGAGCAAATAGGCCACAGAGGGTCAGTGTGTCTGGTCCCATGGCGTGGAAGTATTTATTTAATATTTAATATGGCAGGTTTTAGGCTATATTGGTCAGGCCAATGCCTACTTCCCATTTGCCTTCAAACATGCTTAGATCTTGAAAATTCTTGACTCTAAATGCTCCTAAAAGGTCAAAAAGGTCTACTAATGACTATATCCAATGACTTTTTTTTTCCAAGTTCTCCTCCAATTAGTTTTGACACCACTGAATAAATCCTTCCTTAACTGGATTCTTTTGGCTTTCCTTCTTACTCTATCTTAAATTAAAAAAAAATTTCATATCACATCTACCAAAGTGTCCATCCTCCCACAAAGCCATCCTTTAAAACAAATTTAAAAAACAAGAATTCAGCAAAACTAACACAAGTCAAAAAAGTCTTGACTTTCTGCAGTGTTCCATACCTACTATTCCTCACCTGAAAAGAAAAGAGAATACTTTTTTGTATCTTTTCTTTGTTTGGATGTAGTTTCATAGCATTCATTTTCAATTTTTAAATTGTTTTTCTCCACTACATTGCTGTAGTTATTATGTATACTGATTTCCTGGTTCTGACTACTTCACTTTATATAAATCTTCCCATGTTTCTCAGTAGGAGTATGATGGAAAATATTTAACTGGCTCCCCAGAAAAAAAGGTGCTACCTATTTTAAAGTTGAATGTGCAGTATTAACATTTATCTCCATCACTTTCTTAAGTCAAGATGATCAACAAAATAATAAATTAAGCCATAATTTGTAGCATTTGTTGATTTATGAGGAGTAAAATATTCACAGTAAAATTTTAATAATCAGCTTTCACAAGCCATTATGAACTGTTTCTCTTTGTTTATCATCTTAGGTTTCCTATAATGTCATATTTCATTATATTTATATGCCATATTATGGTTAGCCATTACCATGTTGATAGGCACCCACTTTGTTTCTGGCTCTTTTTACTACAGAAAGTGCTTCTATAAATAATTTCGTGTAAATGGGACCTTTCTTAGGGTATATGCCCAGCAGTGGAATTTCTGGGTCAGAGGGTATGATCTTTCAGTCACTTCTTGGAATAATTCCAAATTGCTTTGAAGAATGATTGTACCAAATGCATAGCTGTACCAACAGTGCTTTAATGTGCCCATCCTTCTACCGCCTGTTCAACATTGGTTATCCTTCTGATATCTTTAATAAGGTACTTTGTATGAGCCAAAACCGAAGGGATATTTTGATTTAGCATTTCTAGGGTTAGGGTTAGATCATCATCATCATCATCATCATCATCATCATCATCACACACACACACAATATCTTATTGAAAACCATCATGTACTTATCTACCTGGTGATTTATAGCATTCTTTCATTTGGTGGTTAATAGTTGGCAGTTCTTTTGAGAACTGTTTGCTCAGATCTTCTGATCACTTAGCTACTGGAGAATTTGTTTTGGTTTTATATATCTTAGTTGTTAGTCAGTAAATATGTATTGTGACTATTACAGACCAAGAACCATACTAAGTATTGGGGATAAAAAGAGAGATGAAAGGCAGTTTCCACTTTCAAAAAGCTTACAATCTAATTGAAGACAACATTCAAATAACTTATGTTCAAACAAACTATAAATGGGATAATTGGAAATAATATCCAGAGAGGAGACACTAGAATGAAAGGGTTTTGGGAAAGGGTTTCTGTAAGGTAAGATTTTAACTAGGACTTGAAGGGAGCCAGGAGGCAGACATGAGAAAGGAGAACATTTTAGGAATGGAAGACAACCAGTAAAAATGCTGAGATAAGGGATATGGAGTAGGTTGTGTAAGGAACATGAAGAAGGTTAATGTCACTGGTTTGCAGAGTCTGGGGGAGGGCTGTAGTGTGGAAGGTGTAAGAAGACTGGAAAGGTGAGGTAGGGGATAAGGGAAAAATTATGAATAACTTGTCATGTCAAAGAAGATTTCATATTTAATCATGGAGGCAATAGAAAGCCACTGAAGTTTGAGTATTAGGAAGATAGCTTTGACAGCTTGGTAGGAGATGAACTGGAGTGTAGAGAGACTAGTGCCAAGGAAGCAATTTGTAAACTATTTGCAATAGTCTAGGTGTGATGTGATGAGGGTCTGTGCTAAACATGGTTCAGTGTCAAAGGACGAGAAAGGGGCACATTTAATAGATGTTACAAAAACTGCCAGACCTTGGTAACAGAAATCAGATGTAAGGGGACTAAGAGAGGTTGCAAGTCTGGGGGACTGTAAATAGTGAAGTTAGGTAGAGGGTAAAGTGTGGGGGAAAAGATAACTTTGTTTTGGACATGCTAAGTTTAAGATGTCTACAAGACATCTAGTTTGAGACATACAACATGAAGCTGGAGCTGCAAGTCTAGAAATCAGCACAGAAATTTGGGCTGAATAAGGAAATTTGATACACATTATCATAAAACTGATAACTGAATCCATGGGAGATCACCAAATCAAGTAGTACTCATATTGGGGTCCCATAACTGAATGTGGGGATTTTGCAAAAAATTTGGCAACAATAAAAAGTTCCTGAATATGCGACCAAAACTTAATTCAAAATAAAATGCCAATAAATCCGAGGAGTTTCTGGCAGTGCTTGCCATTGTGTTGCATTTCGAAACTTCCCTGCAGCCTTGGTTCTAAACCTACAACATTTGCACTGCACATGCTATCATGCCATGCAGTGCCAACAACTGCTGCCAGAAATATCTCAGCCCAGATCCGAGACTATTGTATGTTATAAATTGCAGTGTTTTTACTGTACATACAAAATCATTAGATGAATTTTGACTTGGGATTAGGACAGAATTTCCAACAATTTCTGGAGTGAACCTAAATACACTTCTTCCATTTTGTACTATGTATGTATTTATACAAAGGGGCACTCAGCATTGATGATTATAAAATCAAAATATCAATCAACTCTGAAAAATGTTAAAGATGGTCTCTGTCCTGCAAGTGTCAAATAGTCTGCCAAGATTTAATTCTTTATGTAAAAATAAATAAGTACATCCATCTCATTAGTATGCAAATTTGCTTTCATCTTTAGTAAATGGTAAAGTTACATGTATACCAAAGAATTTTTTAAACTAAATTTCTTTATGATTTAGTATTAGTAAATGTTTGATTTGTATACATATTTTATATACCTATATAACTAAGGTTATGTAAAAATTTCTCCGGTTGAAAAGGTGTTGTGAGTGAAAAAAAATTTAAGAAAACTTAGTATAGAGGGAGAAAAGAAAACCATACTGTGGGACGCCATGAAAATCCATCAAAGGAGACAAAGTCAGGAGAACGAGGATCAGGAAAACAGGGAGAAGAGAGTGACTGTGACTGACTGTCAAAAGCTGCAGAGAAGTCATTGAGGATGATTGAGAAAAGGTCATTAGATTTAACAGTTGAGAAATAACTAGTATCTCTGGAAAGAGTGACTTCAGTTGAATGATAAGGCCAGAATCCAGACTACAGTGTGTTAAGAAGAGTTAAGAGGATAGGAAATGGAGGCACTGATTGTGGATGGTTTCCTCAAGAAATTTAGCCAGGAAAGGCAGGAGAAAGATGGGGCAGCAACTTGGAGGAATGGATGGATCAAGCGAGAGCTTTTTGAGGTTAGAGGAGACATTTTTTTTGTTGCTGAATAAGTAGGTCTTGGGAGATGACTAAGTTGAGGAACCAAAGGCTAGGGTGTTGGAATGAGCTGCTTATATGTATCTTAGGTTTCAAGCCAATGCCTAAGATACAAAGTTATTTGTTTTTTTTTTCAGTTGACCCTTCAAAGTGGTGTTAATTTTCTTAGTGCTTGATTATGCAAAAGTTCCAATTTCATGCATTTCATTCATTACATATTTTTGTGCTTTCTAATCATTTTTTCACCATTTCACTACAAATTATGAGCTTAACTTCTCAATGAAGAAAGATGAGAATTGTATAGGAAACTCGTACCTTACATTAAGTTTATATTTAGCTTGGTGATACAGTGGGAAGAGCTCTGGGCCTGGAGTCTAGAAGACCTGAGTATGTATCTAGCCTCAGAGACTTACTAGCTCTGTGACCCTGGGCAAGTCATTTAACCCCAATTGCCCTGCCTTCTCCCCTCAAAAGAAAAAGGGATGGAGGTTATCTTTAATCAGTTTTTTGAAGTCATGATTGTGTTCATTGTGTTCTTAAGATCTCTGAAGTTCTTCACAATTGTTTTCCTTTACTTGATTGTGATTATTGTTCAAATCATTCTTCGGGTTTTGCTCACCTCAGTATCATCAGTTTGTGCAAATCTTCAAACTGCTTTGAATGCTTTATAATTATAATATCTTATAGAACTGCTCTTACACCATAATCTGTTCAGCCATTTCCCAACTTGACACTTTTAAAAGTTATTTATTACAACAATAGGTGTTCCTGTAAGTATTTTTGTACAGATGTATACTTTCCCTCTCTTTGTCCTCTTTAGAGGTATGTGTGTAGTAGTGATATTATAGGTCAGAGGATTTGTTTAGTTTAGTGACTTAGGGCATAGTTTTGAATTTGTTTTCCATTCAGTGTGGGACCAATTCAGAGTGGTATCAGCTGTGGATTAATGTGGATGTCCTCCCTAGCATGTCTCAGCAGTAGCCATTTTCCTCTTCTTGTCATCATCTGCACATCTGATGAGTGTGAGGTGTGGAACTAAATAATTATTACAATGTTTATTTCTATTGTTGATTTGTAGCACTTTTTCATAATTCAGTCATATTGGACTATCTTATTCTTCAACTGAACATGTCTGTCCTGTTTCCAAATATTCATGCAGGCTGTCCCCCCCATATTTGGCATGTATTCTTCTAAATCTGTCTTTAAATGAACCATAAAGGAAAAATAAAAGAATCTTAGGTGCTGCCTCCTCAGTGAAACTTCTGGGTTCCCTTTTATCCCAACCTCCTACTGAAAGCAGTTTTCTTCTACCTCACTTATTTCTAGAACGATTCAGATCTCTCCCTTACTCTCATACCTTCATCAGATTTCCCTTGTATTATTTATCTCACTCGTAATATATACTTATCTGTGTATATCATATTTTCCTCTGCTTTTCCTCAACATGGAATGTAAGATTTTAATCATAAGGACTGTATTACTTTATTTTTGTATTCCCAGTGCCTTGGACATTGTAATCCCTTACTAAAGGTTTGGATTAAATGAAACAGTATTGTATATGTAACTGAATCATAGGGGGAAGGGGAGAAAAAGATGCTTGGTATGAGGTGACTGTGATATGTTAACAGCACTGAAGTGACATAAACAATATTATCAAGGCTTAAAGGAGGTAGACTTATAATGTATTTGAAAGATGACAGTGATAACTTACGCTAAGTTGTGTTACCTTGGTTTTCTGCTACTTAGAAAACTACCATCCAGTGCTATCAACATAATAAATGTTTTCGTGGTATAATAAGGAAAATAATATATTGACTAGAAAACAAAACTTATAAAGGTCTAAGTAAGAGATGCTATCTTGATGATATTTCATATTTCTGAAGTTGTCTTGTAACAATTGAGAAATTCTTAAGGTTTGATTTTATTGATTATTTTGCCAACAGATAATTACTGTGTAGATAAAGACCAGCTGTATATTGCTGAGTAATTCAGCTGCTTTCAGGGACCTGTTTTTATATCATTAGGGAAATTAAACTTTTAATACTTATTTTTATTTGGGTGGCTTTATTTCTTAACTAATGTATAATTTTATTCTTCAAAATCATTAAGAGCTTCAGATTTCAGCTGGATTCCAGGAGCTATCTTTGGGGGAAAGAGGAGGCCGTCGAAGAGATTTTCATGACCTTGGGGTGAATACCAGGCAGAATTTAGAACATGTTAAAGAATCAAAAACAGGTATGTCAACTTTAAGGAATGTCCTTTTAGAAGGTTGCACCTTAAGTCTGTTACGGTACACACAAGTTTGGTAAGAATCTATTAAATAATAAAATTGGAGTATCATTTTTCTGTCATTTCCAGTTTCAATTTAATATTATATGCATTGCAAAGCAGACAAGATGGTATGAGGGTTTTCAGTTTGCTTTTATTTTTTTTTGTCTTCCCCTGTTTGTTCTGGGGAAAACCAGAATTCTCACATCTTATTTGAAATAAACATGTCAAAATGCAACTTATGGTTATGTGATGGTTAAAATTCTTTGTTTTGCCATTGGTTGTTTCTAATTTAGGGGGTTATTGGCTAGTTCTTTCATTATATAGTGAGAATATTTGGGAATTATATGTGTTAATAAATATTAGACCTTTGAGTAGGCTTAATCACTTAGAGAGTAAACTTCTGTATCTGCTTAGATAAATGGATGAGGTAGTGTTCTTTAAAGAATTGGTTATAGGGGCGGCTGGGTGGCGCAGTAAGTGGAGCGCTGGCCCTGGAGTCAGAGGGACCTGAGTTCGGATCTGGCCTCAGACACTTAACCCACACAAACAAAAACCTAGCTGTGTGACCTTGGGCAAGTTACTTAACCCCAATTGCCCTAAAAGGGGCGGCTAGGTGGTGCAGTGAGTAAGAGCACCAGCCTCGGAGTTGGGATGACCCGAGATCAAATCTAGCCTCAGAAAATGAGCACCCACACATAAATAATGACTAGCCGTGTAACCTTGAGCAAGTTACTTAACCCCAATTGCTTAAAAAAAATTGGTTATAGTTGAGACTATACTCTTGTTCTTTTTGCCAATTATTTTAAGGAAATTGATCTACTTATATTTTTATTTGAAGATTAAGCACTTTAAATATTTCATAGTTGGATATTCTCTCGCTCTGTTTTTCAGGTTCTTCAGGCATTGTAGTAAGATTAAGCACAAACCACTTTCGATTGACATCTCGTCCCCAGTGGGCTTTGTATCAGTACCATGTTGACTATAACCCACAAATGGAAGCCAGAAGACTCCGTTCAGCTTTACTTTTTCAACATGAAGAATTAATAGGAAGGTGTCATGCTTTTGATGGGACAATATTATTTCTACCCAAAAGACTACAAAATAAGGTTGTGATTATTTTTAATTCCTTTTGATATTAAAAGTACTTTCTTAAAGTTAGGGGAAATCACTAGTTGTGATACTGGATAATTCAGAATATAATATCCATTTAAGAGAATACCTAAAGGGTCCCAAATGGAGATTTGGAATTAAACTTAGGGCTACATTGTTTGGTAGTCCTAAATTTTTTAAAAGCCATATTGTGATATCATTGATATAGGGAATTCTCAGTTAAGAATCTCCTTCTATCTGGGGGTCTAGGTGGCGCTGTGAGTAGAGCATCGGCCCTGGAGTCAGAAGGACCTGAGTTCACATCTGGCCTCAGACACTTAGTGCACACACAAACAAAAACCTAGTGTGTGACCTTGGGCAAGTTAAGTAAGTTACTTAACCCCAGTTGCCCTCTAAAAAGAAAAAAAAGGATCTCCTATCAATGCAGATCAGTAACCCTTCTTCAACTTATAATTTTAAAGAGCTACCTAGGACATTAGGAGGTCAAGTGAGTTCCCTGATTATAATTTTCAGATATCAAAATTGAATTGCAATACAAATTTACCATTATTCTGGATTTTTAAAGGCAAAAGATTTATAGTACCAAAATGCCATTATTGATATTGGGGTTATACATTTTATGTTTGTATGTCATTCTTTGTTAACACTATGTTGAAGTACTATGCAAATGGGAATATATGGGGGTTTAGAGATTATATATATCCTTTCACATGAAAGCATGATTTTAAAAAGGCAACTCAAAAAAGAAAATATAAGAGAATCGTTTTTTTAGTAGTGGCTAAGGAAATCTAACCTTTAGATGCCTTGTAGTCAAGAATAACTCTATTTCTAGGCATTTAAAAGTTAACTGAACTAATATTGTGCTATAGAACTTTATTTTTCCTTTAAAAATTAACTATTAATAGAAGTGTTTCTAATTCCTTGCCTTCCATCCTATCCCCAGCCTAGGCTGTCCCTAGATCCATCCAGGGAGTTTGGATTGCAGGAAAAACTGCCATCATTAGGGGCACTCTGTTTCTTGCCACTTTCTTTTGTTCTTACTGTTTGACTTCACAGGGCTTGGATAAGTTGAGAGTTAATAATTTCATTTCTTTTTAAGAAATAGAGGACCACCAGGCCTTGCCACTTTCCTTGCCATTGCCTTTCCAGATACTCAATCTGCCTTGTAGGGCCCCCAGTATTTCATCTTAACTACATGTGTAACCTAAGTAACTACGGGCCCCACTGTTTTATCCTTTGGATTTGGGGGCCTGTCTTAGTATTGTGTGCTATTCTCTTCCCTACATCACCACCTGTGTTAGATTTTGAACTCCTAGAGAGCTGGGACTGTCTTTTTGCTGTTTGCATTCCCAGCACTTATGTATTATTCTAAGCCTATTTTAAGCGCAGTGTTTGGCACACAAAGTGAATGCTTAATAAATGCTTTTTTATTTATTCATGCTTCTTCACAGGTTACAGAAGTGTTTAGTCAGACCCGGAATGGAGAAACTGTGAAGATAACAATCACTTTAACAAATGAACTTCCACCCACCTCACCAACTTGTTTACAGTTTTATAACATTATTTTCAGGAGGTTTGTTAAAACTTTAGTGTCTCTTACTGACAATATTGAATCTTCAAGGGCAACTAGGTGGTGCAGTAGATAGAGTGCTGGGCCAGGGAATCAGGAAGACCTGAGTTCAAATAGTGCCCCAGACACATACTGGCTGTGTGATCCTGGATAGGTCACTTAGTCACTATTTGCCTCAGTTTCCTCATCTGTAAAATGGGGATAATAATAGCACCTACTTCCAGGGTTGTTGGGAGCATCAAATGAGATCATATTTGTAAAGTACTTAGCATAGAGCCTGGCACATAATAACATAAGTAAATGTTAGCTATTAGCTATTATTCATATTATATTGAAGAGAAGCTTTATATAGTTCTAAAAATTTTGTGTGGTATAGCTGTTTATATTTAAACCACTTTAAACACATAAAATATAACATTTTTAATCACTTAAGATTCTTTTTTCCATTCCAATTAATTTTCTAGTTGTATGTACTTGTGGGTTTTTCCTACTTTATATTATTTTTTCCACTTTATATTCTTTCCAGACTTTTATCTATTCCTTATGCTTACTGGTTTTAATTATAATTTTCTGTTACATTAATATACCACATCTTATTTATTTGGCCATTCCCTCCTTTGATGTTTAGGTAGATTTTAGGTTTTATAGTTACAAATGATGCTGTTAGGAAAGACTTTAAACAGATGACTCTTTTTGTTTGTTTTTGATAACACTGTCAGAGTGTATTCCCAATAAATGGACATGAGTTAAAGGGTATGATAATTTTTTGCCACATCCTGCTAGATTGGTTTCCAAAAGTGTTGTACGAGTTTTCAGTTAAAGTAATAATTAATGTATACCTGTTTTTTTCACAATCTCATTAGCATTTAGTTTTTCGATTTTAAATTACTTTGGCCAGTTTGATGGGTCTGAGGTAGTATCAGAGTTGTTTGAATCTGTCTCATTAGTAAGATTGATAGTTTTAAGATTAATACGTAGCTCTTTAGGATCTTCATTTGCCATGACAAAGAATCACAAAAGGTGGAGAGATTATGAGTTGAGTGCAGGAAAAAGGAAAGCTCACACACCAACATATATCCACCAGTATATGTAGGGTCGATGTAATTTTGGGTAACCAAAAATGACAAAGTAATACAAATGCCAGTAAAACTTTTCTGACTTTTTTATTTCTAGGCTTTTGAAGATCATGAATTTGCAACAAATTGGACGTAATTATTATAATCCAAGTGATCCGATTAATATCCCAAATCATAGGTTAGTATATATCTTCGATATTTTGAGATTGGAAATGAAAGTCTTATTTGATGGGTTATTCTACCCTTTAGATAAAAAAAACTCATATAAGAATCCTAGAATGTTAGAGCCAGATTAGAGTTAGACTAGCTAAATACTCCTTTAAAATTTTTTTTTCTTTTCTTTTTGGAGGGGGAAGGCAGGGCTTAAGTTAAGTGGCTTTCCCAAGGTCATATGGCTAATAAGCATTAAGTGTCTGAGGTGGGATTTGAACTCAGGTCCTGTTGACTCCAGGGCCTGTGCTCTATTCATTGCACCACCTAGCCATCCCACCAAATACTCCTTTTATTCAGATGAGGAAAAAGGCCCAAAGTACTCAAGTGTGAGCCCCAATGTCTTTTAGTCAGTTTCTGCTATAATAATTTAATGATATTTTTGACTTCCTGGTATACATCAGGTATAAAATCAGAAATCTTTTTTTTAAATCTTAGGTTGTTGATTTTTAAAATTTTAAATTAAATAATTTAATAAACATTTTAAAAAATGTATTCTTTTTTGTTGGGGTTAAGGTGAGAAAGGAATTATAAGGTAGGAAGAGCAGGAAAGGGTCTTTTAGGTTACTTGAAGGATAGTTTAATATTGCCAGTGCTAAATTTATAAACTCTGTAGCCAAATCTTATCAATTTTTTAATGTTTCAAGACAATACAGATTTAACAGCCCAAATCATCAGATACACAATTCATTTTACAAAGTCTCACGTTGCATAAAATTAAAGGCTCTACCAAAAGGCAACTCATACAATAGGTGTTAGATTTGAGTTGAGGAATGTGGGCTCAGATGGAATCTCAGCTACCCCATATATTCTGCTTGTGACCTTGGGGCAAGACAGGACATCTGTTTGTGCTTCAGTTGTCATATCTGCCCACTGAAGGGATTGGATAAACCTCTTGGGCTATAAATTAGTGATTTCAAAATTAAAAGAGGCCTTAGATCTCTCATCCATCCAGTTGACACCTGAACAGTCGTCATCCATTCCGCCTTCCCCTCTTGGACCCCCCACCTCCACAAACCACCCTAGGCTTGTGGTTGAAGACATTTAGTGAAGGAAAATTCACCACTTCTGAAGGTGGTCCATTTCCCCTTTGGGCACCTCTAATTTTGCTAGTAAGTTTTTCCTTATATTAATCCTGAATCTGTTTTTTTCTTCCTAGTTCTGTTTTATAGGACCAAGCAGAAAAAAAAGCTAATCCTTTTTGACATGTTTCCAGATATTGGAAGAAAATTATCATGTCTCTCAAATCTTTTCTTTCCCAAGCTAAATATCCTTCAACCAGTATAATTATAGTATGACCTTGAGAATCTTCATGTTTTTCACATTCTCCTGTATGTTCTCCAGTTTAGTGAATCCTTCTTAAAATATAGTGACCAGAATGTAATACTTAATATATGGTTTGACCAGGCCAGAGTAGAATGAGATTATCACCTGGACACTTAATGAGGGGGCAGACTTAACACTTCACTAAGTTCTTTTGGCTACTATAACACAATGTTTAGTCATTTTGAATTTTTAGTCCAGTAAATACTACTTTCTTCTAGTCTTTCAGATGAATGGCTAAACAGTTCATCTGCTATATATCCCTCAATGAAAATGATTTTAAAACAAGTTTAAGATAGTCTTCCCCCACCAAAAAACAAAACAAAACCCTAATGACAGTTTAAAGGGACTAATCAAATTACCGAATGAAACTTTGCTTTCACTGATTTTCTTTAAAGTTTAAATGTATAGCATAGAAAAGAAATGGAAGAAACCTGAATTGTATAATAGAACCTCTAAAAAATTCTTAAACTCTTTCACAGGTTGGTGATTTGGCCAGGATTCACTACCTCTATTCTTCAGTATGAGAATAACATTATGCTATGCACTGATGTAAGCCATAAAGTTCTTCGAAGTGAAACTGTTTTAGATTTTATGTTCAGCCTGTATCAACAGTTTGGTGAACATCGATTTCAAGAACAAGTCTCTAAAGAATTAATAGGATTAATCGTTCTTACCAAGTGAGAAAGCTCAATTTGTTTTTACTTTATAATTTTCTAAAGTCTTTATGTAATTCTTCACAGTAAGGGTATGTTGCTTTTAATATGTGTTCTTTATAAGTACAGACTGAACCTGTGATTGACAGGCCAGTTGAATTCTTAAGATAAGGAGACTAGGAGTAGGGGAGAAATAGTTGTCCCATTGGACCCATCTCAGAATTACATAGCTTTGTTTAAAGGATTGTCTTGCTGTACATTTGACCTATACTTTGAAGTGTAAAAGCAACATCACAGGAAAATCTTTAATGGCCTGTTTTTCTGGAGTATTAATTCACAGATGGCTACCTTTCTCAGTCATTCAGAACAGCCTTTTTGGAATGTCCCTTTCTAGGTCTTTTAAATAGTGTGTTTAGAGCTAAGTAAAAAAAAATTGTTCTAGAAAAGACCAAAGTTTTACTATTCTGTCACCCTCAGAACTATTAAATCAGAAGAACCATTTAATTTCTATTCATTCATTCTGTTATATAATCTTATTTATAGTAAAAATTTGCAGTTGTCATTTATGGATTATTGAAATTCCTGGAATTGCTTCACAGGTACAACAATAAAACCTATAGAGTAGATGATATTGACTGGGAGCAGAATCCAAGAAGCACCTTTAAAAAAGCAGATGGTTCCGAAATCAGCTTTTTAGACTACTACAGAAAGGTAGAGAAATAAGCTCTATTAAACTTATGTGGTTCCCTTTTTTTCTCATTTATGCTCTCAAGGTAGATTATAATGATACACACAGAATAAAAACACAGGTATGTACACCTCTACAGTAAGCAATAGTATCTTACTAATCTGAATGTCACCTGTCTGGCAGCTTCAGCTATTTTGGAAGAGGGGCGGCTGAGCAGCCAGAATCGCTGTGTTCTATCCATTGCACCACCTAGCTCTTTGTGGTGGGCAGTAGGAACTAGCATTAGAATTTTATGGGGTTTTTGTTTTGTTTTTTATCATGTCATCATGGGATGATGAGAAGGCCTCGATTTAAGGGGGTAATAGTAGAAATACAGAAGTGTTCCTGAGCTGCTCCTTTCCTCCCTTAATAAAACCTTGTCATTATGGCAGAGAGAAAGGTATGGGTGGTCTAGAAGGCATTTTGATCCTTCAGTCTCAACAGTTAGACATTACTAGTTCCTCAGTGGCTGAGAGTCTTTAGTGTAGGCAGCATTCTGACGTTGATGAACTGGAAGACAACCCAGATAGGATGACTATACAATAAAGAAATCAGGTGAAAAGAAGTAGGAATATTTTAGTTGAGGAAGGAACTACTTAGGGAAGATACTTGTAATCTTCAAGTATTTGGAGAATCTTTTCTGGAATAAGAATCAAATTTGTTTTATTTGTCTCTAGGAAAGATTAAAACTAGCTGATGTGTAGGTATATTTCATCTTTACATTAAGAAAACTATTTACATTAAGAATTAACTATTTAAAATATTTGATAGTGAGTAGTTTGTTTTTGGGGCCCTAGAGAAGCTAGATAACAAGTCTGGAATGTTGCAAATGGTATTCCTGCTCTAGGCTGATATTGTGTGACCTTTGAGGTCTTCTCCAACTTTGATGTTCTATAACCTGTGATGAAAGAAGAATCAGCATAGCATAGCACAGAGGTGTCAAACACATGACCCACAACACTCCCAACTGTAGTCCAAACCATATTAAAATAAAATTAGCAAAATTAATATAAAATAAAACACAACAAATAATATTACATTTCAAAACTAAGTCAAAATGTAGCCCACAGGGAGCCTAATGTACAGTTTATTTACCCCCATTTCTATTTGAGTTTAACAACACATATGTAGTGGACAGAGAACAGGCCTTGGAAAAAGTAAGACCTTAATTTAAAGCTTTGTCTCTGACAAAGTATGATAGGGCTCACTTAACCTCTCAGTGCTCTGGACAACTTTCTGAACTGTATGTTGCAGGAAAGGTACAATCTGCATTGGTAAAAAGAGGTTTTGCTCATCTAGGAATTTTCTTTAACAGTGAAATAATAGGAATGAAGGAAAAAGTAGTGCTTGGGTAGAAGGGGCTGGATATAAGGAATTAAGAACCATAAATAAACTTTTTAATCTCTTTCAACATGGGGTGAGACTGAATAGGCAGAACTAAAAAGAAAGGAGCACTTAGTCAAGTTGCTATTGGGGATAACTGATTAAATGTCTTGTAGAGAGTGTCATGTGAATCTGAACTGGGGTGGTGGGAAGTCAAGGGAAATCCTGGGAATTGACATAATACCATATGAGTAGTGATAAAAGTAAGGAAGAAAATATGGTCCCAGAAGTGGCTAGGTGGCACAGTAAATAGAGCACCGGCTCTGGTGTCAGGAGGACCTGAGTTCAAATCTGGCCTCAGACACTTAACACAAAAATTAGCCGTGTGACCTTGGGCAAGTCACTTAAACCCAATTGCCCTCCAAAAAGAAAGAAAAAAAAGTTTAAAAAAAGTGAAAATATGGTTCCTTGAGTCCCCTAAGTAGTTTGATACAACCACACAGAATAAACCACCAAAATTGCTAAAGGCATAGGAATTAGGTGAGGAACAGATACCTTAAATGGAAATTGAAGAGAATGAACAGGCATGATTTACCATCAAAAGCTACTATCTGGATTTGTCTTTGAAGATACCCTCAGAATTTAGGAATTATGGTTGAGAGAATCCAAGAGGAAGTTTGTCATATGAGAATTTAGAGAGATTCATTATCTACCATTAAAAATGGCTTTTTTTAACTTATAATAGGCCATTAAAATAGTGTGTAATTTATAATATTTACTTTTTATGATGCACATGTAATATTTCATTGCTCTACTTGCTTTAATGTACAGCATGGCTCTCTATTACAAGTATTAAAATGCCAATAACCTGGTTTCACAGCATAGACTCACTTAAAACAGCATTAAAGTTCTTTTTAGAGGTGCTAAGACTTTAATATGAATAGACCTGGGCAAGAAGAATAGTGAAGACTAAAACTTTAAAGTTTAATGTGTGACTCATGAAATAAAGCAGACATTTCTTAAAGATTTAGAGCTGGAAGAGACTGTCCAACTCTCTTATTTTACAAATGAAGAGGCAGCCCAGGGAGGTTAAGTAGGAATCAAACATAGATCTACTAACTACTAAGTCCAGGATTATTTCCATTATACCCACAAAGAACGCTTCTTTACATAACTAATATTATAGTTAGTAGTCTCAGTTTTCAGTGAGGCTATTGGTAAGAACATTCTAGTATGCCTTTGGGCCATGAAATTTCACAGGGAAAAAGGTGACATTATTTCCAAGACTAGATTTAAAAGTAAATAACTAAGATAGCTATTAGCATCCATTCTTGTTCTCAGAACTGTACTTAAGTTTGCTTGTTATTGTGACTATTACTAAGGATTATCATTAATGGTGACAGTTTTTCTTCCTTCTATTAAACAGCAATATAACACAGAAATCACTGACTTAAAACAGCCAGTTTTGGTCAGCCAGCCTAAGCGGAGAAGGGGCCCTGGTGGTGTCTTACCAGGACCTGCTTTGCTCATGCCTGAACTCTGCTTCCTCACAGGTATTAAATTTTATTTGTTCTGGAGAGAGATGACAGGCTTACTTTATAATCTTTGTACTTAATCAACATTTTCTCTAGAATAATTAACTCCTTCAAATTTTCTGGCCTCTGTTTATTTGAGAAACATGAATTAACCTTATTTGTGTTTCCTACTTCTCAGCTTCAGTATCTTCTGTGTCTCCTATTATTCCTTTATTCCCCTTCTTTCCCCCATTTTCCTTATTTTCTAAGTAGTTTTCTTTGTTTAAACATATCTGCACATATTTGCATTTAAAGGTCTAACCGATAAAATGCGAAATGATTTTAATGTGATGAAAGATTTAGCTGTTCATACAAGATTGACACCAGAACAAAGGCAACGTGAAGTTGGAAGACTCATTGACTATATTCACAAGTAGGTCTCCTGAAAAATATAATGGGCTAAATGACTTATTAAATAAAATTTTTATATTAATCAGTCATTACAATATGTGATAATCTGTCAGAATTTCATTAAATAGTCTCAACATATTTAGTGAATTAAGTATCATGTAAAATTTCAGAGTTAGAAAGAACTCAGTGCAACCCATAATTGAAAACATGTTCAACAAGACAAGTAGCTTTTGCAATAGCTATTCCATTTATCAAACCTAAATCTGACTCTTTGCATCTCCCATTCATTTCTCCTCATTCTTCCCTTGGGGTCAAGTACATAAGTTTGTTATATACGTGAAAAATCAAGTGTACCCGGAGTCCAGACTAAACTAGACTAAAATCCCCATGTCTTTTAGCCAGTGCTATACATGGCATGAATTCAAGGCCTTTCATCCCTTTGATTATCCTCCTTTGGGTCTTCCCCTTCTTATCAATGTCTTTCCTAATTTGTTGTACAGAATTGAATGTTGAGATGTGGTATGCCCAGGATGGAGCATAGCAGGGTAGAAAAGTAGAATTTATTTAAACAAATTTAGTAATTAAGCAGCTTTGCATGGATGATTCAGTAGAAGTAAGCAGCCTGAGAGATCAGAAGAATTCCATTAGAGAAAGCCAGATGAAAAAATATGATAGCAAATATATAAGGCATTTTTGTGGTTATTTCTGTAAAAATAATATCCTAAAGGGAAAAAAAGTCTAAAAATTCTGACTCTAAGAACTATTATAAAATAATTTACTTGGGGCTATAGTTTATTGTTTTCATTTGTTTTTGTGTGCCAATATTTTAAATTAACAGAGATGACAATGTTCAGAAGGAGCTTCGTGACTGGGGTTTGAGCTTTGACTCCAA
Source organism: Gymnobelideus leadbeateri (assembly GCA_011680675.1). Taxonomy (NCBI): domain Eukaryota; kingdom Metazoa; phylum Chordata; class Mammalia; order Diprotodontia; family Petauridae; genus Gymnobelideus; species Gymnobelideus leadbeateri. The sequence continues at coordinate 162,506 of WOXC01011212.1, forward strand.
TTTACTGTCATTCTCTGGAAGAATATTGCAAGCAGAAAAGATTCACCAAGGAGGAAAAACAGTTAAGATTGCCTAAGTCGCTTTCTTATGTTTGGTTGAAAGTAAAATAGTTTAATTCAGTCATAAACTTTACAAAGTGAGAAAATTATTCTTTAAGGACTAGTACCACATGAGAAGGGTGGAGGATGGGACATGGTACAGAAGGGACTATTAGAACTTTGTGGAGTAGATCTTTTCAAATAATGTGTCAGGAAGATATCCAGCAGGGCTCCCCTCTATACCTTGGACTCCTTGCACACTTTTGCCAAAAACATTGTTGATTTTGTGCCTTATAGTTCTCCTTCCTGCCTTTTAAATAAGGGTACAGACCAGAATGTATTTGGGCACAAGACTGATCTTTTAAATGGGGGAGAGTGATGTTTAAAAGATTTTGAGGAGTTGACACTTAAATCAGGATACTGACAACAAAGTTATAAACACTTTCATATGACATACAGTACTTTATGAAATTAGTTTGGCTTCTGTAAAATCTAGTGGTAAGTGGTTTGTTTTTTTAACCTAACAATTCTTAGTTGCTTTATGATATATGTAAAAGTGCTTTTGCCATTATTATTTTTATAATAGTGTATCAGAAAGGTCAATTTACAGAAATACAACAATAATTACTAAACCTGCATTGGGGACTTCTCAGGGCACCCTTTCTCAAGGATCATATTTTGTTGGGGTTTTTTAGGTGCTAATTTATGTTGTAAAACACAGGTTTTATATACCCTACTTAAAAAAAAGGAAAATGGTAGATTAGAAAAGCAAAAAGTTTTGTGACACAGTAAAGTCATAGTAGAATCTGGTAGTATTTATTCCCTCTACTCCAGGATTGAAAATTTTAAGTCAATTTACTAATTTTGTTGCATTATTAAATCAGTTTTAGACACCCTTAGGAATGAAATATTCTTTTGTAAACCATTATAACCATAGCTTTTTTAGGGTAGGGCTCAAATACAGCTTAGCTGGTGATATATAGCAGGGTTTTATAATCTGTTTTCAAACTTTCTCTTTTAGTTTGACTATAATCCACAATTTGCAGACTGGTCAAAAGAAACAAGAGGTGCTCCATTAATTAGTGTCAAACCACTAGATAATTGGTTATTGATTTACACTCGAAGAAATTATGAGGCTGCCAATTCACTAATACAAAACCTATTTAAAGTTACACCTGCCATGGGCATACAAATGAAAAAAGCAATAATGTAAGTATAGCTTCAAATAAATTCTAACTTTTCTCTTATTTTGGATGTTGACTGTTAGCACACTAAATTTAAACCTTAAGGGTAATTTTGCAGAAATCATTCTATTTGAATGAGGCTGAAGAATAGTGAAGGAAAAGTAACTGATTAAACGGTTGAGATTATAAATGGTTAAAGATCTGCAACCAAATCTAGGATTAGGCATTAATTTACTATAACATTTTGAATATATATTTAGGAAGGCATTTTCTGGTATTAGTAACTTGAAGAAATAATGGAAAACCTATTTCAGATATGTTTGAAAAGTGAGAAATATTATACTGATGTTTTGGAATTTTGCTTCCTTAAAGGCCTAGAGAAAACATTTTGTGTACCATAATACTAAAGGATTAATAACTTTTACAGAATCTGAAGTTCATGTTCCCTTTTCCCTTAAAACAAATGATTATCAGATATTATAAGCAGCATGTGTTAACCATCTATTGATATTTTGGTGGCAGTTCTTATATGTGAGCATTAAAACAATTATGTAAAGATTATATAAATTATATAGAGATTCTATAAATGCATGTTATGATTACTTCAATGCATATTATTTAATCTTCTAGTGATAAATATGAGAGGATGGCTGTGTGTGAGTATGAAACTGAATTGATAAAGTTTGAGTTGTTGAATGAAGGCTTAACTAGGTTAATTTTGTGAGCTTCTTTATTAGCTTGTTTTTTTAACTGTTGATGACATAAACTTGAATTATTTTGATCTTTTGCATACGCTATGAGAAGAGCTTGAATAAAAATGAATTCTCTACAATTTTCCCACTTAAATTTAAAAACAAAAATTAGCATCACCAGGAAGACCCTCTCTCTAAGTGGCCTTTGCTTCATCTTAGCAAGGGAAAAGAGAGACAAATTAAAGAAGGGCAATTTGCTTGTCATTGCGTGGGGAAAAAAAGAGGAAAGAATCAGTGAATAGCTCTTTCCCTTCTGTTAGGCCCTTCATGGTGTTAGGGTCCCAAACCACTGCCACCTCTAGCCCAGTAGAAAACTATGGGCTGTGTACCCATTAAAAAAAACAAACTTCAGCCCTTACAGATGTTCTTCTGTGATTTCTCAGTCAGACTGTGTCTGAAGTCAAATTGACTGAAAGGAAAAACATTAGATCCAAATACTTGTTAACTTTCTGTAATTCTGGCTTAGCTACTAGGAGGTGAACTGTTATTAGTTCTTGGACAAAAAAAGGAAATGAAGCATTTTAGACAGTTGTTGGAAGATAGTATGAATGTGGACAGGCTGGTACTCAGAAGTTCCTTATTCCTAACTGCAAGCTTATTTAGAAAAGGAGGAATGTGATGCTTTGAGAAGTTGTAGCATTTAAAGTGTGTTTGTTACTGTTATTAAATATTCATTTTTCGTAGTACTGGAAACTCTCCCCTCTCCTTTATTTCTAAGGCAATTAAAAAAAAGTCCCGTATTTTAGCAGCATTTGCTTTTGGCCACAGAGCACCCAGCCTGGAGTAAGGAAGCCCAATTTACTTGTCAATTAATCTGCTTCAGTTTCCTCAACTTTAAAATGAGGCAATAATAGCACTTAGCTTCTCAGTTTTAGCACAGTGCCTGGTACGTAGAATGCTATACCAACATTAGTTATTATTGTTGTTATTGAAGTTTGGGTTTGTGTCCTTAATATATTTTTTTATTCTTTTCAAATTTGGGTTTCATGGATCATTTCTTAGTATGTAAAATCTTAAGTTAATGTGATTTGTATGAATTCTACCCTCCCTACAATTACATGAAGCTTTAATTTTTGCTGCCTTCTGAATGTAAATAAATTCTTTTCCTAGGATTGAAGTGGATGATAGAACTGAAGCTTATCTTCGAGTCTTACAGCAAAAGGTTACATCAGATACTCAGATTGTAAGTAGCTAATTTATGTGCAGGCATTTTCTAACTGAAGTTCTGTTTAAGATTTAGCTATTGAGAACTTTAGAATGCATTTTTCCTCCAGATAATTGCTTTGTAATTGGAGATGAGGTTCCCAGACTAGCTTGGAAAAGCCTATTTAATTTAGTGCTATCCTATGTTCTTGAAGTGCTAAGACAAAAGTAATCTACAGACCATGCTCATATTTATCTGGAATGTTTTTATTCATGCTAGTCCTTTTTCTCTGTCTCATACTTCACTCTCACTCTTGTCTTTTTAAATTTTCCCATTCAAAGTTTAACACAAGCCTTAATTTATTCATAAACATTTCATCAAACTTCTTAGTTCTATTTATCAATATACTTAGCTCTGTCCCCATTCTTAATTCAACTGTATTTACAATATGTACCCCCTCCAGTTAGCAATAATTTATTAGTTTGTTTCCTATATATTCGCCTTGTTTCTCCAACTAGATAATTACCTCCCCACCTACCAAAGATTAGTACAGTATATAGTGTTCTAGAGTGAGAATCAAGAGTTGGAAGGAACCTTACAGCCTTTGATCACATGATCTTTTGGTATCCCCAGTGCCTTGAAAACAGAAAGCACCCAATTATTTCGAGTGTATTGAATCTAGTACATTGCTCAATTGTGGAGGTTACATCCAGATCTAAATCTGACTTAAAATGTTTTTCTGCTAGTTTTGTAAGACATGCTAGTGAGAGCAAAGAAATACTTGTTTACTTACTTTTATTACTTTAACTTAGATTCTTGAGAAAATTGTAGAAGTACTACATAGATGCCTATCCTTTCTCAAGTGCCTTTTGGCCAGTGGGCAAGTGTAGTATGTTGGGAGGATGCAAGCAACCCTTAGATAAAATGAACTTTGGGCTGGGGCATAAAGGAATAGGGATTGTGCCTTTCTAAGCCCTTGTTTCCTATAATTAAATGCCACCCTTTGGTTACTATTGCTATATTTAGCTGAATTGTGAAGGGGTACAAAAGGAGTAATGTTGGAAACAGTTTCACCAATCTGCAAAAGGAAACCTAAACAAACATTTACTAGTAGCTGTTGTGAGCTAAGTAATAGTGGAGAAAAAAGGTTAAGGAATAAGTCCCTATTCCTAGAATGCTCAGAATTGAGTGGCTCAGGAAAGATAGGCTAAAAATAAGTAGGATACAAAACTGGACATAAAGAGTGAGAAGAGGAATGAAAAACATGGTAAGTGATAATCATTACTGGGGCAAGGAAGGGGGACATGCCCATATGCAGATGGCTCCATGGAGAGGTGCATATGACCTGTAGGATGTTAAAATGAAGTGGAAAAAAAGTGTGTTTATTGCCAGCTATGAGAGAACAGTGTGATTAAAAGGAGGCAGGAACAGCTTGAGATCCCAGTTTGCCTAGCTACAGAGTATGGGATGTGTGGGTGAGGAAATTGCATTTTATCTTACTCTGAATTGTCTTTGTTATGTTAAATAAATAGCACTTAAAACTTCCTGTATGATTGCTTGTGAACCACTTTTCTCCCCCAACTGAATTTCATTTGAACATCCATAGTACTCAGATTCTACATGAATCTTCCCCACTTCCCCAGTAAGTTTTTATTGGGGCAGCTAGGTGGCATGGTAGGTCTGGAGGCAGGAAAACTCATCTGAGTTCATATCCGGTCGCAGTCACATACTAGCTGTGTGACCTTGGGCAAGTCACTTAACCCCAATGGCCATGTCTTCCCCCCTCCAAAAAAAGCAAAAAAAAAAAAAAAAAAAAATATATTGTTACTTCATCTATTACAATAATTTGTCTAGAGAAGTTGAGCTGAAATTATTTTATTTTTTGATTGTTTTTCTGTTTTTTTTCCCTAAGGTAGTTTGTCTGTTGTCTAGTAATCGGAAAGACAAGTATGATGCTATAAAAAAATACTTATGTACAGACTGTCCTACTCCAAGTCAGTGTGTGATAGCAAGAACCTTAGGCAAACAACAAACTGTAATGGCTATTGCTACAAAGATTGCCCTTCAGATGAATTGCAAGATGGGAGGAGAACTTTGGAGGGTTGATATGCCTGTAAGTTTGATTATATTGTATTTGTCTTGTTTTTGATGTATTTAATCTGAGTTTAACAGAAGTTACATAGAGATCTAAAATTTTACAATGGTTTTCTAAGCCACTTAAGTATCAGTTTGGTGATTAGAAGAGATGTTAATTTAGAGAAGAAATCCAGATGAAGTAAGTAAAAAAATAAAGGATTTAGGTAAAACTTTTCTATTGCATCTGACAATTTAAGATTAGTCAATTTTAATTATTCATATAAACAAAGAATGACTAAATATAGAAGGAAAAAAAACTACATAAAGCTAAATTAGTACTTAACTATTACTACTTGTATTCATTTTAAGAAAATATATCTCCTTGATTTTGTTAAAATATTTTTGTTGACATCTTCCAGGTTTTATATTGCACTGCCCCCATCATATCTCTTTGGACCCCAAGATTGGTCATTATTAATTTTTTATCATTTGGTTTTGCCTCTCCTTGATTTAAAATATTATACTTATGTGACTGAATTTGCTTTTTTTTTCTCTTAAGCTAAAGCTAGCAATGATTATTGGTATTGATTGTTACCATGACACTACAGCTGGGCGACGGTCAATTGCAGGATTTGTTGCTAGTATCAATGAAGGAATGACACGGTAAGGAAGGTTTTCTGTAGAGTGAATTTTACAAATAAAAGCCAGAGCTATGACAGAAATAGAAAGACACCAAACAAGAAGTCAAGGAAGAAAGGAGGATGAGTTGGTGGGTAGTGTTCTTTTCTGTGGCTTATGTCTCTCTGATCCTGTGGCTGTTTAGTTTTCCTTGGACACTCTTAGTGGAAGCCAAGGCCTAGCAAACTCTCACACACTAAAATCATCATCTAGAGGAACCAGAGAGAGACAGCTATTGGACTTTAAAAGTTGAGGAGAAGCAAGAAGTGTCACTGGTTTTTAGAATCATGCAGAAGACTTGATGACTAGGATCTAGGTAGAAAACTTGGGAGTTGTATAAAGTAGAGCCATTTGTCTTTTGGAAAGGGCAAAAATGGGTAACTCGTCTAGCTGCCTAATGGCCAAATCATTTTTTAAATACATTTTATTGATATTTTTTACTTTTATATCACCTATCTTTCCCATTGTACCTTTCACCTTTTCCCCATCCTACAGAGCCATCCCTCATAATAAAGAATAACAAATGAAAGAAAAAGAAGTTCCACAAAACAAACCTATCAAAGAACTCTTATCTGCAGTAAGAGCAGAGTAAGATGTCTCAAATTTCTTCTTTGAGGCCAAGCTTAATAATTTATAATTCCACAGCATCTAATTTTTTTTATTCCTTACATTTACATTGTTATAGTCATCAGGTATACTGTTTCCTAATCCTGCACGCTTTACTTAGTGTCAGTTCTCCTATCTTTTTGTGTTTCTCTGTATTCACCACTTCTTATAGCACAGTAATATTCCATTACATTTATGTATTGCATTTTGGTTAGCCCTCCCCTACTGATGGTATTTACTTTCTTTCTAACTCTGGAATCTCTGGGTCAAACTATTTGAATATTTCTTTGCATAATTGCAGATTACTTTCCAGAATGGTTATAACCAATTCACAGTTCTCCTTAAAATGCATTAATGTGCCTGTCTTTTCAAAAGTACTCCATTACTGGCTATACATCCCCTATTGTTTTGATTTGTCTTTCTTTAAATAGTTTGCAGTGCTTCCTTTGAGAATTGTCTGTTCATATCTTTGACCAAAATGTACTTGTAAGATTTAATAACAGAATAGACTACTTTTGAGATCATGGGGGTGGTAATTTCTGTATCTGAGGTTATATAGCCATTTCAAATAACTGATACTAATTAGCTGTTTCTAACTTTAAAATGGTTTTTAGTAAAGCATCCCCTTTGAATTAAAAAATGCCTGCTTCCTTACCACTGAATAACACATTTCAAGTAGAGATGATATGTAAAGAAAGCTATATTTGGAATAAGAGGATGTTTGTTCAACTCTTGGCTTCCGATATTGGTGGGACATTAGACAAATCGACTTGAGTCCCAAGTTCCTAATCTGAAAACTGAGGGCATTGAAATAATTTTGAGGGCACTGAAACAAAAAAAAAATTTTAAAAGATAAGCATTACAGTTCTAAATCAATGTTTCTCCAACTTACAGATTGTATTCCAAAATTATTTATAAATCTTGTTTGAAACTCTTGTGTCAATTTTCCTGTAAAATAAACTTCATTGCCCAACATTTTTTAAGTGCTTAATATTGTTTTTAATATGTTGTGAACTCCATTAGATCAGGGACTATGCCTTAATCTCTTTAGTTCCCCTAGCACAAAGCCATACACATAGATACTTAAGAAATGTTTAGTAATGAAGGTCCTTCTGCAGGAAAATGAGCTGAATTAGATATAATTATGTATTTATAATTAAGTACATAATGAGAAGTAATGGGTAGACATAGGGAAAGATTACAACCAGTTGGGGAGATAGGGAAAACTTCATGGAAGAGGTGGTATTTGAGTCTTAAGAGAATTTTCCCAGGTAGCAATGAAGCAAAACAGTGTGGGTTATACATGGGTGGGTGATGGGATAAATACTGTTCCAGATGAGTTGGAATATAGCACATATTGGTGGGAATGTATGTAAGAACTGGAAAAGTAGGGACTGTGGAGTGACTTAAATGAAGGGAGCTATATTGAAGGATTTTTAGTAGAAAAAGATGATTTAGAGCAGTGTGTTCAGAAGACTAGATCAGCAGTATGATGATGGATGGATTATTGTGGGTATGAAGAAGCCATGTAGTAATGTGAGCCTAAATAGAATGGTGGCTGGGAGAATATAAAAGGAATGATTGAGAGAGATTGGAATTCAGAAGTTACAAAATGTTCATTAGGTCTACAGGATAGCCCACAAGCACCAATTCAACTACCTGGAAAGCAGCCAAACTCTGTATTGTGTTTAAACTGGCATTTAGGGGTGGAGCTAAGATGGTGGTGTAGAAACAGGAAAACTCCGTGTGCTCCCCCCATAACCACCTCAAATATCTATTAAAAATGACTCTAGACTGGCATTTGTTGACTACTTTAGAATGTCATGCTTTTAAAAAAAAAGCATTTATTTTGGGGAAGGGGGAGAGGGAGAAATAACTTGTCAGTTACTTTAGAAAGAAAGATTTAAGTACATGAAATCACTGTTCTAAGGGTTAGGGAGATTTTGCAAATAGAATAAAGAGCATACGGCCTATTAATTACTCTGCTGCTTTATTATGTACAGCGTTGATTTGGGACTTTAACTGATCTCAACATAAAACATGAATAAAAAAATTTTTATGGTTTCTTAAGAACTAGGGCATCTAGATCCTTGCCAAACCTAGCCACCTTTGACTAATATATACATTTTTTAAACAAATGCTTTATTAACTTCTGGTTTACATCATTCATTTCCACCAGATTTTGAGTTACAATTTTTTCCCATTTTTCCCCTACCCACCACCCCAGAATAGCAGTCCCACAAGATATCCCCTCATCCAATCTGCTCTCTCCCATATCTTCTCCCATACCCCCTTTGACTTTACCGTTAGGGCGAGGTAAATCTCTGTGCCCCAATGCCTGAACATCTTATCTCCCACTTACATGCAAAATAGTATTAATAATAGTATTTATGTATATTTGAAACATTTGATTTTAAAACCTCGAATTTCAGATCCATTCCCTTCCTCCCTTGTCACCCATTCCCTCTGGGAAGATAAGCAATTCAGTATGTGTTGTACATGTATAGCTATGCAAAACATTACCATAGTAGATATATTATAAAAAGCTGCTTATAATTTCCTCCCACCCATCCCACACCCCACTAGTCCATTCCCTACTTTGATCCTGTCCCTCTTCGAAAGTGGGTACTTCTAATATATACATTTTAATATCTAATACGTACTTCTTTTTATGTCTTAAAATCACTAGCCTCTGTTGAGGTTCAGTTCAGGTGCTACCTCTAAATTCTTTCTGTTCTCTTGTCCCCCAGATAGATCCAGGCATTTGTGCTTTCTCCCTCCTACAATTACTTTTGATCTACCCATATGTTCACATGCTATTTATCTCCCCAATAGAACTGAAGCTTGAGGACAGGAATTGTTTCATTTTTCTGCTTCCCAAGCACATAGCATGATGCCTTCCTATGTTAAGCTTTATGAATAAACTTGAATTATGTAGTGAATGTATACTTCAGTAGATCTATGGTGTCATTATTGTGTAGGCGACTCCCTCCACTAATACAGATTACTGCCCATTTTGTGACTCTTTTCAGTGCTTTTCTATTGAAAATTACCCACAAGAGATGTATCCAGTAGGCAGAACTCTTCTTTTGGATTTCATGACATTGTAAGGATGCCTGCCTCTGGAGGCTATCCTTTGGTTATATGATTGGTCCATCTTTTCCACCAGCAGTATATTTCTGACATTATTACTCCATATGGCCTATGTAGTCCTCATTTATGATGTTTCTTCTTGTTTACATCCAGTGGTGATGTGACTTATGACAGTGGCACTTTGGGTAGTCAAGTTTCTTGAGGAAGATTATAAAATTCTATCAGCTCTATCCTACATGGCCTTTATTAACACCATTAGCAGAATACCGATTTTAAAAAATATGAGCTTCTGTTCCATAGAGAAGCTTGGGGTCATATCTAGTCTGCTCTCCTTTTTGGTTATGTGCACAGCTCACTGGACTCCATTTGCAGTGGTTCGCCAAGATTATGTGATGAGCCCTATAACATAAAGAGTGATGACAGTTTGCCAAAAGTTTTAGTTGGAGGGATTAATCTGTTCAGCACTGATAAATGTATGTAGATATTAGAGTAGAAATGCAATACTACATATGATAATTGGCTCTAAGCTTTTTTTGTTTTCATGTACAGTTTTCAGACATTAATAGTTTCAATTTTTCTCTGAAAAGCTGGTTTTCTCGCTGTGTCTTTCAAGATAGAGGGCAGGAGCTAGTAGATGGGCTCAAGGTCTGCTTGCAAGGTAAGGATCTGATTAGCATATTACTTTGGCTCTTAAAGGAAGTTATATTTAAAAGCAACGTCATTGAAAAATATTGAACCAGAATTTGTCAGAAATGCAAATTACTTTTCAGGCTTTTGTTCTTTTAAAAACTTTGTTGATTTTCTTTCAGCTGCATTGAGAGCCTGGAATAGTTACAATGAATATATGCCTAGTCGAATTGTTGTATATCGGGATGGTGTAGGTGATGGCCAACTGAAAACCTTGGTTAATTATGAAGTACCACAGTTTTTGGACTGCCTAAAATCTGTTGGTAAAGGTTACAAGTAAGCACACACAATATAAAAATGACTATCTTATTCTCATGATCTTAAACTGTTGTAAAACTGTTTGTTTTAACTATAGGTAAAAAAGAAGTATGTTAAACATAGTTTAAAATGCATAATCAAATGTTAATTGATGGTAGGAAGAAAAGGAACATATTTTCCCCTTTCTCGTTTTATCTTCTCGACAAAGCAGAGTAGGAATGATAGAGTAAAACTTAAATCCTTTCAGGGAACAACTAAACTTTTGTTTTATGTTATGCTGCAGTGTTCAGGAAACTGAAACGTTTTGATTATAGCTGTTGCCTTGAAAGAATACAGCATGTGTATCTGTATCAACGTTCCTATTTTTTTTGTTGTTGTTGTTTTTTGGAGCGGGGAAGACAGGGCACTTGGGCTTAAGTGACTTGCCCAAAGTCACAGGCTAGTAAGTGTTAAGTGTCTGAAGCCAAATTTGAACTCAGATTCCAGGGCTGGTGCTCTATTCACTGTGCCACCTAGTCACCTCGAACATTCCTATTCTTACCATCCCTATTCTTTTCCCTTTGGAATTCGACCTATTTTTTCCCTTTGAACTTTTTATCTATACCATTGGTTTAGCTACTAATTAGATACATTTGACTAAATTTTTATGATTAAAACCTCAGTATTTTCTTTTTGTTTTAACTCACAATTCCCAAATGGTAAGCTCCCTAAATGCAGGGACTGGGCCTCATTTTTTTTCTTTGAGTGTCTAGCCAATAACCTGTACATAATAAACATTTTGTATGGTTCCTTGGGGTATTTTGGTTGAAAATCCCAGAAAAGGTTTGTACAAGGATTTTTTCCCCCGCTAAGCAAAATTGACAACTGCTATTTGGCATTTAAAAGGAAAAGTAAGGAAATTGCTATATGGCCTAGACATTACTTTTATTCAGCCTTTAAAGTTGATCTAATAGCAGAAAAGTACACCACAGCCCTAAGCCTATAAGGAACTAGATAATCTTTTTCTCTGTAAAATGAAATATGACACTTGCTTTCCACATTCAGAAATTTTAAGTTTTTATTCATTTGAAAGTTGGGGGGGGAGGAAAACATTTTAAGTCTACGACCAACAAAAGTATTATTGCCTCCCTATATTGGCTGCTATTCTTCTCTCATGTACATATACACACGCTCGCTCTCTCTCTCTCTCTCTCTCTCTCTCTCTCTCTCTCACACACACACACACACACACACACACACACACACACACACAGCAATATTGAAAAATTAGGCCTTTACTTGGTAAACAGCTTTTCTTTTTGCTATTGATTCCTTGTCTGCTAGCAATCTGTTTGTTTTCCCAACTCTTTTAACATTACATATTCTCATCTCCTTTTTTTACTGCATTGTCCAGGTTCTTTAGTAGTTTTAAAGAGTTAAAATCTCACAAAAGCAGCAAGGCATGTATGTCATATCTGATGTACTTTTTTTCTCTGATCATACAAATACTATTTTACCTGTGCATTAGCTGCTTGGGAAACCTGGAAGTATAGTATACATATAGTACATATACTATACATATAGAACATATGCCAATGTTAGCAATATCTCCTACTTTATTTCAGTAGGTCTTTTGAAGCTGTTAGTTCACTTAGGCAACTGGGATAATACACTAGTTACTTTGGCTTTAGGCCATACAGGAGGGATGATATCCCATCCTCAGCAAATAGACAACCATTAGTGTCAGTTAACATGCCCATTTGAAACAGAAGAAAGTGGCACTGAGGATCAGAGAGTTCTAAGGTCTGGAAGTATAAGTTTCCTATCACAAAGACTTTCCTCTGAAGTCTTGGCACACAAAAGGAAAATAATGCTATAGGGAGAGAACTATTCATAGCATGTAGGACTGAAGGACCATGGAGTTGATTGTCAACTGACAACAAAAATAAAACAAAAAAATACTGAGGAAATGTGATTTTACATAATTTAGAGATCCTTTTAGAAATACTAATTTAAAATGGGCTCCAAGCAATTGTGATTTGTTCATTTCAGTCATGTCTTACTTTTTGTGACCCCATTTAACAAAGATAGTGGAGTGGTTTGCTTTTCCCTTCTCCAGCTCATTTTACAGATCAGGGAATTGAGACAAAACAGAGCTAGTAAGTGTCTGAGGCTGTATTTAATTCAGGTCTTCCCTGACTTCAGGCCTAGCACTCTATTTAAGTGTGTACCTAGCTGCCTCTTATGCACAATGTTTTCCACTGAAACATGGCCAAGTGTGGTTGAATTAATGTCTTTTTTTAATGACTCAAAATAGTTTTTATTTTATTTTTTCCCAAATGCTTTATTAAATTGTGGTTTACATCATTCATTTCTGCCAGATTTTGAGTTACAATTTTTCCCTACCCCCCACCCCAGAATAGCAGTCCCAAAGGATATCCCCTCATCCAATCTGCTTTCTCCCATATCTTCTCCCATTCCCCCTTGACTTTTTCAGTAGGACAAGGTGAATCTCTGCCCCAATGCCTGTATATCTTATTTCCCAATTATATGTAAAATAGTATTAATAATAGTATTTATATATTTTTACACATTTGATTTTAAAACTTTGAATTCCAGATTCATTCCCTTCCTCCCTTGTCACCCACCCTTACTGGGAAGATAAGCAGTTCAGTATATGTTGTGCATGTGTAGCTATACAAAACATTACCATAGTAGATATATTGTAAAAGGATGACTATATTTCCCTCCCTCCTATACCACCTCCCACTTGGTCTATTCCCTACTTTGATTCTGTCCCTTCTCACAAGTGGGTGCTTCTAGTTTCCCTTCCCCCCTTGCCTCCCGTCCTTCCTTCCATCATTCCCCCTCTCATCCCCTAACCCCCTACTCTCCTGTAGGGTGAGATACCCTATTTAGTATGTATGTCATTCTCTCTCTGATCCAAATTCAACGAGAATAAGGTTTTGCCTTTTTGCCTTCCTGTTCTTCCCCTCACTTGTAACCATTTCTCCTTGCCTCTTCTATATGATAGTTTACCTCATTCTGTCTCTCCCCATCTCCTCTTGTTATATTCCTCTCTCACCTCTTAATTTCACCTTTTAAGTATCATCCCTTCATATTACATTCGACCTGTGTCCTCTATCTATGTATACCTGTAAATACATATACACACATTCACATCTGTATTCATATGCCATATACCCTTCTTCAACTATTTTCATACTGAGAAAAAATTCATCAGTTACAGTTATTGTTTTTCCATATAGGAATGTAAATAGTTCAACTTTGATAGGTTCATTATGATTTCTTTTCCCTGTTTACCTTCTCGAGCATCTCTTGCTTCTTGTATCTTAATGTCAAATTTTCTGTTCACTGTTTTTTTTTCCTCAGGAATGCTTGAAAGTCCTTTATTCCACTGAAGGACCAAATTTTCCCCTGAAACATGATACTCAGTTTTGCTGGGTAGGTGATTCTTGGTTTTAATCCCAGGTCCTCTGCCCTGTGGAATATTATATTCTAAGCCCTTCAGTCCCTCAGTGTAGAAGCTGACAGATCCTGCACTATCCTGATTGCATTTGCACAGTATTCAAATTGTTTCTTCCTGGCTGCTTGTAATATTCTCTCCTTGATGTGGGAATTCAGGAACCTGGCTATAATATTCCTAGGAGTTTTCTTTTGGGGATCTTTTTCAGGAGGTGATTGGTGAATTCTTTCAACCTCTGTTTTACCCTCTGATTCTAAAATTTCAGGGCAGTTTTCCTTGAGAATTTCTTGAAGGATAATTTCTAGGTTCTTTCTTTGACCATAGTTTTCAGGTAGTCCAATAATTTTAAAATTATCTCTCCTGGATCTATTTTCCAGGTCAGTGGTTTTTCCTATGAGATATTTCACATTGCCTTCTATTCTTTCATTTGTTTGTATCTGTTTAACAGCATCTTGATTTCTCACAAAGTCACTAGCTTCCCTTTCATCCATTCTGAATCAAAAGGAAAGATTCTCCTCAGAGAGCCTTTGAGATTCTTTTTCCATCAGGTAAATTCGACTTTTTAAGGCATTCCTCTCCTCATTGCCTTTTTCAGCCTCTTTTGCCATTTGAGTTAGTCTATTTTTTAGGGCATTGTTTTCCTCAGTAAGGCTGTTGATTCTCCTTTCATAATTTTCTCACATCACTTTCATTTCTCTTTCCAATTTTTCCTCCACTTCTCTTATTTGATTTTCAAAATCCTTTTTAAGCTCCTTTCTTTATGGCCTGTAACCAGCTTGTATTTTTCATTTAAAGCTTTTGGTGCAGGAATTCTGACCTCCCGGTCCTCCTCCTATTCCATGCTTCGATCCTCTCTGCCCCCAAAATAGGAGTCTAATGTTGAATTTTTCTCTTTATTTTGTTTCCTTTGCCTAGGCATGTTGTCACTCAATTACTTGACTTTTGGGCTTGTTGCCACAGTAGGACTCTGCCACCAGCCAGGGGAGCTTCGGTCCCAAAGGCTGGGTTTTCTCAGCTGCAGGAGGTATTAGTTGGGTTGCCTCTCTGAAGCCTCCATACACTCTGGCAAGCTGATCACACACCCCAAGACCTCTACCCCAGACTGCAATCCAGATCCAAGAAGGGTAAAGCAAGAGTGATTACCCCCCAGACTGATCACCAGATCCCCTACAGTTAGTGGACCACGAACTGAAGCTACAACCTGTCAGTGGCTGTGCCGGAGCTCCTTAGTGGCTTCTCGCCCCCAGGGAAGGAGGCCACATGCTGTCCCAATTAATGAGTCCCAAAGTCCATACTGCGTTAACTTCTCACTTTGTCCATGGCATCTATGTGTTGGTAATTCTGGAAACGCCACAGCTGCTGGTGTTTTGGTGTCTCTCCAGCTGGCTGCTGGTCCGGCTGCCTTGGGGTTAAAACCTCTGACTCGTGTGGGCCCGGGCTCAGCTCCCAGAGTGCTGTGCTGGCTGCTCCCTGCCAGGCTGCCAGGCTGCCCTCAGCGGGAGGTTAGCTTCTCTGTGTCATTTTGTTGGTTCTGGAGCTCCAGAGGTTGTTCAGAGTCTCCTTTTACATGAATTTGGAAATTTTGGGAGCCGGAGCTTCGAGGAAGAGCTGTTTCTACTCTGCCATATTGACTCTGCCCCCTTAAAATAGTTTTTCATGACCACTATTCAAAGAAAAAAATTAGTACATTAAAAAAAAACTGGATGAAATTTATCTCCCTCCCTCACAATAGGATATCAAATTGCCCCTTTTACCTCCTTAGCTTTTTGCTTTAGTTTGAATGAAGCTAGTAGCTACTCCTAGGAAACTAATGAGATTATTTTGATGATTTTTTAAAGTTACTAAACAATAGACAGGGCATTGGATCTGGAGAAGGAAGACTTGGGTTCCAGGCCCTCTGGGTTTCAGTATCTTTATTTGGACAGAGGAATTAAACTTGAGTCCCCACCAGCTTTAAAGTACTAATTATAATCCAACCCTTCTACTTGGTTTCTAAGGCGTTTACAAGTATATCTAGGAAGGAAGGTAGGAATGGTAGTAGAAAAGCTCACTATTTCTTTAATTGGCTTTCAAGAAAGTTCTTTGGGCGGCTAGGTGGAGCAGTGAATAGAGCATCAGCCCTGGAGTCAGGAGGACCTGAGTTCAAATCCAGCCTCAGATGCTTAACACACACACACACACACACACACACACACACACACACACACACACACACACAACTAGCTGTGTGGCCTTGGGACAGTCACTTAGCCCCAACTACCCTCCAAAAAGAAAAAAAAAACAAAAAACAAAAACAAACAAACAAACAAAAACCTCCATTGTACCAGAGATGCCTTTCTCTTTTTCTATCCACATGCATTATTATTATTGTGGGGTCTTGTTTAGGTTTCTGTTTGCAACAATGGTTTTCAAAGTTGGTCTTTATGACCACTTTGTGTAGGACAAAGAAACCTATGAGGTTTATGCCCTATTCACTTGCCACTGGAGAAAAAACCTCAAGGAAATATTGGATATTTACTGTGTATATAATATAGTTCTGAGTGCAATGAGGATATGATAGCATAAGAAACATTCCTGTTTAAAGGTGCTTTATGTCATGTTGTAGATTTAACACTCAAAATTTAAAAAAACTGACAAGGTAAGTGCTAAATGAATGTTTTATATATATAAAAATAACAAGTGCTATTCAGAGGTCAGAGGAGAGAAAAAATCTGTTCCATTTGGGGTTATTAGGAGGAAAATTTCACGTATTATCACAAATTTTGTATACATTGGGACAGAGGATACACAACTTTACTAGAGCAGATGCTCTGTTGAAGGAGAGTAGCAGAAAGTGTGTTGTACAAAGCTTAAAATAACATAAGGAGTGCAGAATTTATCTTGGTAGGATGGTAGTGAGCCACTGTAGGACTTTGATTTGAGACCCAAGAGGGGTAGATAATACTTATATAGCACCCATTGCGTGCAAGGCACTATGCTAAGTTCTTTTATTTGGGATTTGGATCCAAAATAGGCAACAGGACAAGATGCTGGAGTTAGGAAGTAGAGTTAGAAATTTAGGTCCTAAATTTTAAAAGACATAAAAAAATCTCTGCTCTTTATGAAAATTCAATGACATGATTATTGTTTTATTATTCTCTTTGGAAACAAAGTCTACATGTCTCCAAATTATAAAATGTAATCAAAAGCTTATAGATTATCCTCCCCCAACCTCCCACATGTTTGGACAGTAATCATAAAAATAAAAGAATCATAGGCATAACTGGAATTGAGGTTATCTGGTTTTGAAGTACTTTTAAAAAGGAGATTTTAAATGTGTGATAGACATGCAGTGATAATACTAGGAAAGGAAGAACTTCTGAATACTACTATTTTGCTGTTTTTCACCCTGCTATCCAATAATTCCTTCTTCATTGTGAAGCTTAATATTATTTCTGGTAGAATTAATGCCCATAATACCATGCAAGTAATATCCTATATAGCTTACAACTAGTATAGGGTGTTTAATTTCATGGTCCTTTTTAAAAAATAAGAAAATATAAGAATACTTTGAAAACTTATCAAACTTTATGATTAATGTCCCTGTGTTTTATTAATCCTTAAGCCCAAGACTAACAGTAATTGTGGTAAAGAAACGAGTGAATGCCAGATTTTTTGCACAATCTGGAGGAAGACTTCAAAATCCACTTCCTGGGACAGTTATTGATGTAGAAGTTACCAGACCAGAATGGTAAGTTCTGATAGAAGATGACTACACTGGGAATCCAATAAAGTAGAGAGACTTCCTGGATAAAATCTTAACACTATTGCTGTACTTCTTTTCTGTAATCTCACTTTATGTAGACTTAATAAATTCACGCTTTGATTTATGACATTTATCTTTATAGATTCTAGGTTCATTATGACCAATTTGTCCTGTTAAACTCAACACAGACCCAATTGTACATTGCTTTGTATGTACCTTTTACCCTACCTCCACCCCAGCTAAGTTTCTAAGATAACTAAGACCCTTTCCGATGACATTTTTTGTGATTTATTTATTTTTCCTTAATAATTTTTTTCCAATTACACATGTAGTTTTCAACATTCATTATTGTAAAATTTTGAGTTACAAATTTTTCTCCCTTCCCTCCTGCTTCTTCAACAGAGCAAGCAATCTGATACAGATTATTCATGTACAATCATGATAAACATATTTCCACATTAGAGAACTAATTTTCTAATCCAAATTCTTAAAACCCCACTTATTTAGTGTTCATATTTCTTGGAGTTTCAGCTACGTGTAATCTGGAGATTTAGAACAAACCTGTTGTTGGAGGGAAGGGAGAACCTATAGGCAATAAAGCCTAATATATCCAGAGCCATCTTTTGTTCATCAGCTCGACAATTGTTTACAAAGTATGAAGCCGATTAGAAACAGTACATTGATGAGGAAGGAAAAAGCTGCATGTTCTTATATAAAAAAAGAGTAGAGCATTCTGTGGTCATTTAGTGTATGAATAAAAATGTACATTAAGTGCCTGTTGTGTGCTTAAGTATTGTGTTTAAGATAGGAGCAGGGAATACAAAGACTAAAAATTACCCTTACATTCTACCAGGAGGAAACTTAGTGTTCACAGATAATAAGTAAGGCCCCTCCCACCTTGGATTTAATTCATTATCAAATAACTTCAAGTTTAATTCAGCAATCATTTATTCTATATTCTAAGCTCAATCCAGTCAATGAGTACAATAACCCATAGTATTTACACATAAAATAGGTTCTAACCAGTCCTAAACACTCAACAAATGTTAAATAGAAGCTGTTAGGCAAGTGAGATCTCCTGACCAAACATAACACCTGGTAGCCAGGAGCCTTGAAGTCTGGCCACATATGGACATCTATCTAAATCTACAATATAGCTGATGGGAAATTAACTTGGATTATAGCTTGATAAAATTATTTATGCTCATGTTGACCCAAAATCATTAAGGGTTAAATTATATTTTGCATATTGTTTTAACAAAAGGAAATAAATGCACATGCAGTCTAGAAAGATGCGTTAGAATTAGGTGATTTTTCCAGATAACTAAAGCTTAAGTCTTTAAGCACTAAAACTTAAAATAATGTATCTTATTTCTATATAGTCAGCTATTACAATCCAAATCTAAAAATTACTTTTGTGATTTAGTTGGTAACATTTTAACTTCCAGTTTGTCTCTCAGGTAGATATTAATTTTCAGGAGGGTGGTTCAAAATGGCTCAGGGTGACAAGGTGAGACTTAGGAATACTGTAGCCACACAGCCTTAATTATTAAGTTCACAAGTTGTATTTGTGCTTCATTGTTAACACTGACAGAGACATTACAGAAAGTACTATTAGCATTTACTAATAGTTAACATCAATAAATGTCTGAAGTAGAGTAAATAAAGTGACTTGATAAGTATTTCATGCTAAAGCCCCATAACCAAGAAGATAAAAATAAAATATTCCTATTGAGTGACTTTACGCATCTCTTGTCAATTTTCATCAAACTTCTGGTTTAGCACTTACTTGAAATACTTTTTTCATGTTATAAAATATATCAAATCAGTTAAAATATTGTAAATAGTACCCTGAAAAACTTAAGAGTGTTTTATAAATGCTGAGATTATTATTGAACTGTTGCTTTGTCTGGTAACTTTTTCAGTTTTCAAAATTTAGTAAATATGTCTGTGTCTTATAATTTGCAGGTATGACTTTTTTATTGTGAGCCAGGCTGTAAGAAGTGGTAGTGTTTCTCCTACACATTATAATGTAATCTATGACAACAGTGGCCTGAAACCAGACCATATACAACGATTAACTTACAAGCTCTGCCACATATATTATAACTGGCCAGTAAGTATTTTCCATAATGACATTTTTTTCAAATTGGTGATTACTATTTTTAAAATTTCAGTCTACACTAGCTTGTATTTATTTCACATTAGTAAAATTTATAGCCTTATCAATAAATTTTATTTGAAATAACTTTTTATTCCCATCTTCTCCCCTAAAGGGTGTCATTCGAGTTCCAGCTCCTTGCCAGTATGCTCACAAACTGGCTTTCCTTGTTGGCCAAAGTATTCACAAAGAACCTAATCTGTCACTGTCAAATCGTCTTTATTACCTCTGAACTGTAGAAGAACACAGAAAGTAGTCTGAAAGACTAGCTTCATAGATTTTTTTTTCCTTTTTGCAAAGGAGCTTTCGGAAGTCTTCCTAGATGCAGCATTTTCCCCCCTTAACAACTGTAACATGGAAAGGGAGATAAGAAATGTGAGTTCTATTGCCAACTCTGTTATTGACTCATTGTGTGACTATGCAAGTGACTCATTTTACAGATGGGGAAACTACAGGAAGAACATTTATCTTGCTTTTTACCTCTCACAAGGATGTTATAGTGGTTTTGTGATAAAATGTGGATACAGCACTTGAAGCACCAAACAAAAAGGCTATTTGGGAAAACATTGGGCATTACTCATGTTGGATTATTTCTGGAAACAAGTGACATAATTGTAAAATATATAGTTTTTTTTAAACTGATATTAGGAATGCCGATATTGTGGGAGTTTTATTTTTGTTTTTTTAACCTCCTTTGTCTTAAAGATGTGATTTACCATTTAAAGATAAAAGCTATTATACAGGATGGGGAGAAGCTAGAAAGAGCAAACTGACATTTTAGAGTTGGAAGCTTCTAGTGATAGAAACAGTTTGGTGCCTTTCCACCAATGGAATAAATCACGGGCTATATTGGCATAATTTATGGGGTTTCCCCCCATCATTCTAAGTGTTGTTGAAGATTTTGAAATGTGACATTCTGTTGCCTATATTATGTTCTGACAAAGTATTGTAAGCAGAAGAGAACATTACAAGTCTAGGTGAATTTAAAACTAAAAAATTGGAAAGTACCTTCACTACTTATTTTCTCTGAGTTCATGTTGAAATATTCTGCTCAGCAGTTTAGAGAATTCTCCATGCCCTAATTTTTTCTTATCACTTAAGGGATAGGGTTTTAAAAAAACAAAACAAAACTAAGAATGATAGCATCTACTCAAAAGGGATATTGAAGTCTATTTTTTTTTTCTATCCACCCAAAGAAAACTTAAGAGGGAAGGAAAAGGCAACTCAATTTTAATTTTAAATGTCATCAGAGTGAAGCTAGATGTGTTTCTTAAGTTGGTGACTTGACTTCCCTAAACCAAAATTGATAGAGAATTTCTTAAATGGAGCAAACAAAAGAACAGTTAGGTACTCAGTATTTGAAGAATTAGTTCATGTTGAAATAAACAACTGTTCTCTCAACTTCTGTAAATACAATTTCAGCATTGTCGTTGAACATGGACAGCAACATAAACATAGCAACAGACACTGCAAATTTATGATATAGTTTGGTTTAAAATATATATGTTACTATTATATTTGCATCTTGTTTTGTTAGTTATACCTTCTGAACCTGTTGGAAAGTTTTGTTTTAAAATTCTCAAAGCCGATCTCACATCAGCAACACTTTTTTGGGGGGGTCGATTGCTCATGTCTAATTTCCTTCCCTCAAGTATTTTGGAAATTAGGGAAAAGAAGCAGTATTTTGTGAAACTTTAGAAGGAAAATTGATGCCCCAAAGCCCCAGGTATAAAAGATGGCTCAAGTTTGTCACAATATTAGAAGAGTATATTTGTGAGAGAAACTAACTTGAAAATTGTTGTCAAGGGATGGAATAAGTTCTGTCAGCTTGTAAGCTCCAAAGGGGCAGGAACTATGTCTTTAATTATTTTCGTTTCTCCCCTAGCACCTGCACAGTGCTTTGAATATAATAGGCACTTAAATAAATAGTTGTTGAATTAATGTTGTCTGTTTAACTTTACCTATTTATACAGATGAGCTAAATTTTCACTTGGGCAAGTACCAAAAACTCTATTCATCTTAGAGAATCCTGGGTAGGCTTTATTTATGTGAGTAAAAACTTGGTTTGTGGAAAGTTATTTTTAAAAGTTGGTTTTTAAGTTCATCTTTGTTCATGGAGTTTTGAGTTTTTCCAACTTACTGGAAAATAGTCTCCTAGACAAATTATGTGCAGCAAAAGAAATTGTTGTCACTAGCCAAAACTCTGGCTTTATCTATTATTGTCATGTTCTGGCATAGGCAAACATTTTTTAGCAGGCACAGGCCAATTGTTCAATCTGCCACTCATGAAACTTAATGTTTTCCCTTGTGTGCAAGGTTTATACAAATTTACCTTGTTCATATGCAGTCAGCTTTATTTCATCTTAAAATACTGAAATAAAAATAATAGCTGATACAGAACACTCTCAAAGAGTTTTATGTATCTTTTAACCCTATGAGGGAGGTACTCTCCCCACTTCATATGTGGGGAATTGAGGCTAAAAGAATCAATTAGCCTAAGGTCACACCTATTTCTTTTTTTTTTTAAACAAATGCTTTTTTTTGATGTTTTACATCATTTGATGTTTTACATCATTCATTTCCACCAGATTTTGAGTTAAATCATTTTACCCCCATTATTCCCCTACCCAACCTCCCAGAATAGCAGTCCCACAAGATATCACTTCCTCCAATCTGCTCTCTCCCATATCTTCTCCCATACCCCCTTCGACTTTTCCATTAGAGGAAGGTGAATCTTTGTGTCCCAATGCCTGTACATCTTATCTCCCAATTATAAGCAAAAGAGTATTAATAATAGCATTTATATATATTTGAAACATTTAATGTTAAGACCTCGAATTTCAGATCCATTTCCTTCCTCCCTTGTCACCCATTCCTTCTTGGGAGATAAGTAATTCAGTATATGTTGTACATGTCTAGCTATGCAAAACATTATCATAGTAGATATATTGTACAAGGCTGCTTATAATTCCCTCCCACTCATCCCACTCCCCACCTGGTCCATTCCCTACATGATCCTGTCCCTCTTCTATAGTGGGTACTTCCAACCTCCCCTCCCCCCAAGGATGCCCTCCCATCCATCATCCCTCTTCCCCCTATCCTGCTGCAGGTTGAGATATCCCATTTAGTATGTATGTCATTCTCTCCCTGAACCAAATTCAATGTGAATGTGGCTTTGCCTTTTTAGCCTTCCTATTCTTCCCCCTCCCTTGCAACCACTTCCCCTTGCTTCTTCTACATGAGATAGTTTGCCCTACCCTGTCTCTCCCCATCTCCTCTTGCCACTTTCCTCTCTCACCTCATAATTTCATCCCTTGAGTATTCTCCCTTCCCAACAAATTCTACCTATGCCCTCTATCCATATATAACTGTAACCATATACACACACATTCACATATGTATTCATATGACCACATACCCTTCTTCCATTGTTTTCATAGTGAGAAAGATATCATCAGTCACAGTTACTGCTTTTCCATATAGGAATGTAAATAGTTCAACTTTGATAAGTTCCTTTTGATTTCTTTTCCCTGATTACCTTCTCAGGCATCTCTTGCTTCTTGTGTCTTGATGTCAAATTTTCTGTTCAATTCTGGTTTTTTCCTCAAGAATGCTTGAAAGTCCTCTATTCCACTGAATGACCATATTTTCCCCTGAAACAAAATACTCAGTTTTGCTGGGTAGGTGACCCTTAGGTTCATTCCCAGTTCTTTTGCCCTCTGGAATATCATATTCCATGCCCTTCCATCCCTCAGTGTAGAAGCTGCCAGGTCCTGGGCTATTCTGATTGTGTTTCCACAATATTGAAATTGTTTATTCCTGGCTGCTTGGAGTATTTTCTCCTTGATCTGGGGATTCTGGAACCTGGCAATAATATTCCTGGGAGTTTTCTTTTTGGGATCTTTTTCAGGAGGAGATCAGTGGATTCTTTCAACCTCTGTTTTGCCCTCTGGATCTAAAACATCAGGGCAATTTTCCTTGAGAATTTCTTGAAGGGTGATTTCTAGGTTCTTTCTTTGATCATGGCTTTCAGGTAGTCCAATAATTTTTAAATTGTCTCTCCTGGATCTATTTTCCAGGTCAGTGGTTTTTCCCATGAGATATTTCACATTGCCTTCTAATCTTTCATTTGTTAACAGCATCTTGATTTCTCATAAACTCATTAGCTTCCATTTGCTCCAGTCTAATTCTGAAGGAATGAATCTCCTCAGTGAACTTTTGAGATTCTTTTTCCATCTGGCAAATTCGACTTTTTAAGGCATTCTTCTCCTCATTGCCCTTTTGGGCCTCCTTTGCCATTTGAGTTAGTCTATTTTTTAAGGTGTTGTTTTCCTCAGTCAGGCTGTTGACCCTCATTTCATACTTTTCCTGCATCCTTCTCATTTCTCTTTCCAATTTTTCCTCCACTTCTCTTATTTGATTTTTAAAGTCCTTCTTAAGGTCCTCTATGGCCTGCAACCCGCTCATGTTTTCCCCTGGGGCTTTTGGAGCAGGACTTCTGACCTCACAGTCCTTTTCCCGCTCTATGTCCCCAAAATAGGAGTCTAGGGTTGCATTTTTCTGTTTCCTTTGCCTTGTCATGTTGCCACTTAATTGCTTGACTTTTGGGCTTGTTGCCACACTATGGCTTTAAGGCCAGATAGAGGAATTTTCATCCCGAACGTGTGGGGGGCAACTTCCGTTTCTGGCAAGCTGTAAACCCACCCACGACTTCCACCCTAGATCACAATCCAGATCCAGGGAGGTTAAAGCAAGAGCGATTACCCCCCAAGACTGATCACTGGATCTCCCTACAATTTGCAGGCCGGGAGCAGGAGCTGCCTCTGAAAAACTACAAAATGGCGTGTCTCCTCAGTGGCTTCTAGCCCCCAGGGGAGGAAGCTGACGCATTCCCCAAATACTGGTCCCAAAGTCCATAGGACACTAACCTCTTACTTTGTCCTGGGCATGTCTATGTTGATAATTCTGGAGTTGCCACAGCTCCTGGTGTTCTGGGGTTCCTCCAGCAGGCTGCTGGCCCTGCCGCCCTGGGGCTAAAACCTCGGCTCAAGCGGACCTGGGCTCGGCTCGGCTCCCTGTGCTCTGTGCGCTGCCAGGTCCCAGACCACTGCGCTGGTCCTTCCTGCAGGGCTGCTGGGCTGTCCTCAGCAGGAGGTTAGCTTCTCTGTGTCATTCTGTGGGTGCTGGGGCTCCAGAAGTTGTTCAGAGTCCCCTTTTACATAGTTTGGGGGGAATCTGGGGGCAGAGTGGTTTGGATGAGCTATTTCTACTCAGCCATCTTGGTTCTGCACCCCCCCCGCCGCCGTCACACCTATTTCTGAGGCAGAATTCAAATCCAAGTAGTCCTGACTCCCAAATTCACAATATCCATTCTGCCACTAGCTACTAGTATATGCTTTGCTTAAGTTTATCAATTCGTTAAATATAGTACCCAGGGAATATGCTGTATTTGCAAGTGAAAGACCAGAGTTTCATCACAGTACTGTCACTTGAATTAGCTGGGTGACCTTGGGAAAGTCACTTAGTCTCTCTTCCTCAGTTTCCCATTTATATATAAAGAGATTAAACTTGGCTTTTAATAATATCCCTTACAGCTCTAAATCTATTCTTCTGGCAACTAAGCCATTAGAGAGATTTTTCTTTTTAAAGTATAGATTGCTCTAGGAAATATGCCATCAGATATTTTAGTTTTTATCCTTAAGGTGGATGAATATTTTGATGTACAGCTAAGTGGCAGTGGCTAGAGCACTGGAGTCAGATCTGGGTTCAAAACCTGGTTTCATAGATACTTGCTGTATAACTGGGCAAGTAATTTAATCTCTAGCTGTTTTAGTTTCCTTACTGGCAAAATGGCAATCATAGCACCTACCTCATTGTGAGGATAAAATATTGTAAAAATTTTGCAAGCCTTAAAGCATTATATTAAAGCTAGTTATTAATAGTCATATAAATTACCCCCTTCCCAAAGTGAAGCTTATGACCATTTGATATCCTTGAATTTACCCCAAGGGAAGACTATATTCAAAGGTATATGACAATATGAGTGAAGACCATAACTGATTGTTTTGATTTAATATTTGAGGCATCAGTGATTAAGTCTGTGTGGGCATTCCCTGCACTAATGCATACGGCAACCCCCTTTATTGTGCCTTCATAAACTGCCTTGGAGTTACTATGAAAAATTAATCATTGTGAAGCCATCTTGGGAATGACCCTTTCCCAGCACAAGATTAAAGTGGTAGCTCTTGACTTAGTACATCAAGAAGCTCTGGATTCAGTTGGTTCAAATTCTACTTTTGACAAGTTGTGTGACATAGGATAGTTGCTTTAAAGATTATTTCCCCACCCAAAATGGAGATAACCATATTTCCTATACCACACTGCACAGTTCTGAGGACTTGACAATACATATAAAGCATTTTTCAAATTATTAGGCTGATTCTTGGATGTCAATTAAGTCTGTTCTTTTGCTCAACTTTTAACTCTTCCCCAGCCCTTTATTTCCCATTAGTCTTGGTGGGAATATGTCTAAGTTCTGTGGTAGAAGTTCAAAGACTGTACCTGTGTTGGAATCAGAAAGGACTTAAGTGAAGATTATCCTTTTATGAAACTACTACATAATGGGCATTCAATAAGTTAAATTTGTCTCTAGGAGTTATTTAGCAAGTGGCTAAGAGACCACTGTAAGAAAAATCTAAAGCTACTTCAATGAATGAACAAAGTCAATAATTTATCTTGCACATGTGCCTTGTATATACAGCGGGTATTTATTAAATGTTAAATACTACTTGTGTTTCTGTGTACCTACTCATTTCTTAAGGCAAACTCTCTGTTTAGTGCAAAAGTTATTCATACAGCATAACCCCAAAATAACATGGTTAGGGGTCTTTCTGCTCACTATGTGAAAACTCAAGGCTTGTGTGTGCAGTTTCCTTACATAGTGGCTAAGAAAAGGCTTTCCAAACAAAGAATAAACTGCATTCTATAAAATATATTTTTTATTTAGATTTGATACACATGCACACAAAACCATGTTATGTAACTAAATACTTTGGCCACTAATTGAATTTTTTACATTTAGCACAATAGTACTTTCAGAAAAATAGGAGAGCTTTCTGAAGACCCAATGGGAAAAGCTTTGATTATTTGTATACTATTTTCATATAGTACAAAAAAGTTATAAGTGAACGAGAATTACAGAATAGTAACTGCTAAATAATCTGCCAGTAAATTGTAGTATTACTTTTGTTTGGGGCGATGTTAAAAGTAGGTTCAAAGAGACCTTTGTGTCTAAAGGTGCCCAAATGTCATATCTTAAAGAAGAAATCTCTCATTCTCTCTCTCCAACTGACCATGGCTATAACCTTCTAGAAATAACATGGGGCTATTTTCAGGAGTCCTGGAATAAAATTTTAATGCTCTGTGTTAGGAAATGTAAAAGAGGGGGCAGAGTCAAGATGGTGGAGTAGAAACAGGAAATGTAAAAGAAATAGAACTTTGCTGATTCTTTTTCCCAATCTGGAAAATAAAAGGACTACAATAAATAGGGAAATAGATTCCTTTTGCTTGGATGCCAGTGCTAAAAATGAATAGAAGCGTGTTAGGTTCCTAACTTTAGACTTTATATTCTGTGCATGATGGAAGTTTTATTACACATGTGCTAACAATCATTGCTTAGCTCACTTAATGTAATAATATCAACATCAATAATGTTTTAAAATAGGCAAGACTAGAGTTGAAGTGACAAATATCTTATGGCAAATATTCTAAAAATGAATTGCAAGTCATCCCTCTTCCTATAGAAGAAATGTACAAAAGACTACAGTTATAGGTAGGGAGCAAGTTTCATAAGTAGCTATCTAACCTGTCCTTAAAATTTCCCAATATCAGACTTTAGAAAATCAGAGTAGATAATTGGCAGCAATAACTTGGGGAGAAATTTTTCTCTTTACTAAATACTATTATGAAATTTCTCCCTTTTATCTTGATTTGGTGGTAGGTTTAGAGTAATTGCAACAATATCTGAAGACTACTAGTTGGTTAGTGAGGTTTTTATCCAATGTTAGAAGTTCTCTTCTACCTATACAACAGATGGCTGAGATATCACTTGAATGAGAGAAAACAGAAGAGGACCTTTTAGGCCTGGTAATTAACTTTTCAGGCAAGTTTCACCACTCCCACCATTCATTTGAGCATTCAGACTTGAGCCTTCCAAAACTCTGTCCCCAAAGTTAGGCTATTTAATAATTACAGGCTGCCAGTACTACTAATGCATGTTGGAGTTGTGAACTGGTTCAACCATTTGGAAAAGCAGTTTGAAATAGTGCAAAGAAGGTAATTAAAATTTTCATAACCACTGACCAAAGATTACACTACTAGATATATATACTCAAGGAGGTCAAGGACAAAAAAGTCTTTATAAATACCAAAATATTGTGGTAGCACTTTTTTTTGGTAGCAAAGGATCAGAAAGAAAGTATCCCTAAGGAAATGGCATAAACTCTGGTACATGAGATAATGAAACTATTGCCCTAAGAAATGAAATGAACTTAACAGACCCATGGAAAGACCCATGAGTTAATGTAAAGTGAACTATGCAAAACCACAAAAACTATAACACAATGACTACAACAATGTAAATGAAAAGAAGTAAAAGACAAAAAAAAACTAAAGGCATGAAATTTTAATGACCAATCTTGGACCCCAAAGGAAAAATAATTCACTTCCCTTCCTCTTCTTTGCAGGGGTGGGAAACCACGTCCACGGAACACCACATTTAACACACTTCTTTGATAGGTTTTTAAAAATTTTTTCTTCCTCTTTTTTTCTTTTAAATAGCTGAGGGGATAGAGGAGGTATACAATAAGAAAGTTAAGGTAATATAAAAAAAGATCAATAAACATTTATGTTAAAAGAATTATAAGCCGAGAGCCAATTATTCATTTGGGATATTGCTACACTGCGCCATTAGAAACTATAAATTTCACCCACCCATTGTGTCTGTGGTTCACTAGATGAAAGCTTCCATGCCCCTGGAAGCAGGGTAGGTTGTCAGGGGTGTGTCAGAGTCAGCTTTTGCCAAATGACTTAAATTTTTTTCAATGTGAGCATTTACATTTCAGAAATTGGTAAATGCTACAAATTTGGGCTAGATTTATTGTCTTGTGGACTGTCTAGGCTTAAAGGGATGGAAAAAAAAGGTTAATAATGTAGATTAAACCTAAAAAGAAGTGTGTGCAATTTTTTTTTCCCCTGGGAATTATTAAACATTTACCAGCACACCCCTGGGGGGTAGGACTTTTATTTCATTCCTGTCAGTGCTGCCACTGCCTGGAAAAAAAAATCTCCAAAGGGAGGGAAATAGTGGGAAAATAAAGGAATATTTGCAGGTGATACTTTCTCTCTCCCCTTTACATGCCTCTCTGCTTCTGTTCAGCCTAGCACACCCAGCAGCAACCCTTCACCATGGCCACAAAGTTGTGATCCAATTCCCTAATCTATATGGAACTTGTTAGCAGGATTTAGTAGACTAGAAGAGTGACAAAAAAGAAAACAAGGAGAAGGAAGGCCTGGGGACCCAGTTGCAGTTAAAGGAAGATCTGTGGGTTATTGTAAATTGATAACATTCTTATAATGGTAATGGGGATTTGAAGATCTTCCCTGCCCCTTATGATGGCAAGCAAACAAATACTTAGCAACTAGTTTCATTTGAGCCTTGCAACTGTAAAATCATTTAATAGTTTACTTCATATGTAACCATAGACCTGTATATGTGTTATATTTGTATATGCAAGCCTTTCATGCCTTCATAGCCCATATTCATGCTTTGCTCTGGCTGAAAAAAAAAATCGATATAAGTGTGCATTTTGAAAAAACAACTCATTTGAGGGAGAGGAAGATACTAGTTTTGGAAAACAATCTTTTTACCTAAAAAAGACATTTGAAAAAATCTAAAGTACTAACCCATAAGTTTATTTTCCCATCTCTACAAATACCTTTGAGAATGATGTATATAAGGGGAAAGAGGCCCCACCTAAAGAGAGTAACAAGGTTTAAATCCCACAGTTCTGCCCCTTAATACCTTTTTGACTTTAGTCAAGTAACTTCTCTGAGCCTGTTTCTCTCTTCCAAAAAGGAGAGAGAACTGAAAATCTCCAAGACTCCTTTCAGCTCCAAATATATGAGTTTATGATGAAGCCCCCAAATTTAGCTGGGCAGTTTTCTAATCTTTTCCTATATCTTACAGTTTTTACCAGAAGAATAATTAGAGAGTTATAATGCCAGTGTGATATTCACAGTGCCCACAGAAGCTATGAATATGCTGGTGTAGTTGTGAATCACAAAATGTAACAGGCTCTCCACATGGAGTGGAGGAATCAAAGCATTTATTCAAATATCAGAAAGCCAAATCCCAAAACCAGAAAGTCAAACTCATCATAGTGACCACAAAGTTCGTACACACAACCAGTACAGCAAACACCAACATTCTCTCCATCAGACCTTTAAAGCAAGGCTCCCTTAAGCAAGAATGTCTCTCATTTGCACTAGCTGCTCAGCCTCCACACTGCTTGCTCCCAGCAGTTGTGGCTCTCTCTCAGCTTGTTTTTTTTTTTTTTTTAATCAGGTCTTTAGCTCCTCCCTGTTCCTGTCTTTGGCAAGTCCCTCCCACTGTGGATTTCACAAGTTCTGTTTCTTAACAAAGAGTTGATCTAATCACAAGCAAATAAGCAAAGTTCACAACTATCCCTTCTCCACAATGATTTAGAAAATGCACTAGTTCAAATTCTGATCAGGATAGCTAAGAAAAAGTAACAGTTAATCACTTCTCCAAGCTTGGAAAGTTTAGGGTCTGTAAGCACTGGGGACAAGATCTGTTCAGAAGCATCCACTGAGCAGCATAAAGGGAGCATTCCCGGGATCAGGGACAGACAGCAGACCAAGACAGGACAACAGGGCAAAAAGGAATCCCAGGGAATCCCTAAATTAACATTGGGTACAAGAACAGATGCTGTCAGGTAGCTCTATTGCCCATTATCCAATTTTGGTTCACAGATCTGGGGCAGAGAGGAATGATCAGGAGTGTAGGCCCTAGCTGTATACTGAACAAGAAACAAACTCAAGAAACCTGAGTGACTCGGATCTTAGGAGCAAAGTGTGACAGTTTAGCCTTTAGACCAGCATCTAAGCCTGAAGTAGAATAACCAGACCAAAGAGGAGCCAGCAGTTCATTCATCCTGAACCTTTAGAACCCCTAGCTGGGCTAACAGTGATCGAGTACAGCAGTCTACTTAAACACAACCACAAGTCAGGTATCTGCAGAGCTCAGCAGGAGGGTAGTAAACAGCTCTTCCTGGATTATGCCTATCTGGGAGTACTGAAAGCTTGTAGGACTCCAAATTGAATTGTAAAAGCTGTAGAATGATATAAAAGTACAGACACTCTGGCCAGTCATTTACCCAAATCCTAAGAAATGTACAAAGTTCAAAGTCAAGAAGTAGGCTGGAAGAATGAGCCAAAAAAACAAACAAAACCCCCAAAATTCCCACTCACTATCATGACAGGGAAGCTCAAGACAAAATACAGAAGAGAAGGCTTGAAAACATCTACAAGCAAAACCTCAAAAGAAAAATGTAGCTTTGAATAAACAACAAGAATTCCTAGAAGAATTAGAGTTAAAAGCAACAACAACAAAAAAAAAGATTTTAAGAACCAAATGAGAGCTTGGAAATATATGGAAAGAGAATTAACATCTCGGAAGAAGAGGTACAAAACCTAGCTAAAGAAAACAATTTCTTTAAAATTAGAATTAGCCAAGTGAAAGCTAATGATCCAATGAGACATGAAAAATTAAGAAAAAGTCAAAAGTCTGGGGGAAAAATAGAAAAAAATGCAAAATACTGTGTAGGGAAGAATATAGATTGCAGAGAGATAATTTAGGAACCAATGGACTATCTAAAAGCCATAAAGAATAAAGAGTTTAGACATATTTCAAGAAATCATAAGAGAAAACCACCCAGTTTTTAGAACAAGAGGGCAAAGTAGAAACTTAAAAATCCACCAGTCATTCCCTGAAAGAAATTCCAAAACAAAAACTTCTAGGAACATTAGAGTCAAAATTCAGAACTCAAAGGACAGGCAGCCAAAAAGAAAGAATTCAAATATTGAAGAGCCACAGTCAGAATCACACAAGATTTAGCAGCTACAAAGAATGGAGAGTTGGGAGTATCATATTCTAGAAAGCAAGGCTCTAGTTAACCTACCCAGCAAAACAATATAGAGACAAAATAGACATTCAAGGAAGTGGGGGACTTCCAAGCACTTCTTATGAAAAGATCAGAATTGAGCAGAAAATTTTACATACAACACAGGACTCAAGAGAAGTATGAAAAGGTGAACTTGAGCAAAAAATCATAAACTACTTATAATCTTATATAGGGTGATAATGAAATCTAAATCCTCTGAATTTTATCATCACTAGGGTCTTGGAGTCCACTTAAAGAGCCTACATATGATTCTATTAGATTTGGATGATCTAAAAAGAATGGAAGGGCATGGAAGAGGGATTAACTGGGAGAAGGGAAGGAAGAGGAAGAAGGCGGGAATTATTTCACATTAATGGAGTGCACAAGGAGTAGTTTATCTAATGGGTGGAATGGGGGGAGCAGATGACACTTGATCTTCACTCTCATCAGAACTGGTTAAAGGAGTGATGAATAGACATATACACGGTTGAGTACCAAAATACATCTTACCCAATAGGCAAATAGGAAGGTAAAAGACTAAGGGGGGAAGAGGGAAAGTAGATTAAAGAAGGAAGTAGTTAGAAGCAAAACAGACTCTTATAGAGGGGACAAGAGGGAAAAAGAAAAGGAAAAGCATAAAAATAGGTTGGAAGATAAATCATAGTTAATCATAACTGTGAACATGAATGAAATGAACTCACCTATAAAACTGAAGAAGATGGAATGGATGAAAAACTAGAATCCAACAATATGTTGTTTGTGAGAAATACACTTGAAATTGGAAGATACGCAGAGCTAAAATAAGGGACTAGAGCAGAATCTTTTATGCTTCACCTTAAATAAAAAAGGTTGGGATAGCAGTCATATCAGACAAAGAAACAGCAAAAACAGATCTAATTAAGAGAGGTAAACAGGGAAACTACATTTTGCTAAAAGGTACCAAAGGCAATGAATTAATATCAACAGTAAACATATGTATCAAATGACAGAGCATTTACATTCTTTTTTTTTTTTTTTGCTTTTTGGAGGGCAATTGGGGTTAAATAACTTGCCCAAGGTCACACAGCTAGGTTTTTGTTTGTGTGTACATTAAGTGTCTGAGGCCGGATCCGAACTCAGGTCCTTCTGACTCCAAGGCCGGTGCTCTATTCACTGTGCCACCTAGCCGCCCCCATTTAAATTCTTAAAGGAGAAATTAAGTGAGTTATAGAAATAGTGGTGAACCTCAATTTACTCCTCTCAGGCCCCAAATAAATCTAATGATAAGATAAGCAATAAGTAAGGAAGATGATGAGAATTTTAGAAAAGTTCTATATACTAGATGTCTAGAGAATACTGGATGGGAATAGAAATGAGTATACCTATGCTCAGCTGCTCATGCACCTTCACAAAAATTGACCATTTATTGGGGCATAAGAATATCACAAACAAGCAGAAAATCAGAAATATTAAATACATCTTTTTCTGACCATAGTACAATAAAATTTTATTAACTAAAGTGCCTCTGAAGCAAAGATTAAAAATTAAGTCAAAATCAACTTAATCCAAAAGTGTGGGTTGGTAAAAACAAACAAACAAATTTTTGTTCTATAGAAACAATCAATTATTATGACAACAATGAAACAATATACAAGTATTTGTGGGACACAGTCAAAACACTTTTTAGGGGGAAAATATATCTTTAAACATTGATACATTGACAAAAAGAGAGAAAGAGCAAATCAATGAACTGGGCATGAAACTCATGAAACTAAAAAAAATTAGAAACCCCCCAAATAAATACTAAAATAGAAATCCTGAAATCAAAGCTCCCCCAGCATTGAAGACAAAATGTGTGAAGACCAAGTGATTAGTAAATTCACCAACATGATGATGAAAGGAGGAAACAAAAGACTGTCCAGATACCTGATGACTGAGACTCTGGGAACCCTCAAGAGAAAGCAATTTAAAATATACCATAAAGTCACAGCCAAGAAGTGGGAGGTTATAGTGTATAACCTCTACACCATCTTCTACCAGGTCCTACACAACTGTCAGCCTGTTCTTGGCCTGGTCAGCACCCCAGCTCCTCTAACTGACATGTATCAGCATTTCTTCAAGAATGCTGGGAGAAGAAGCCCTGGTCAATGCTGATGTCAGAAAAGTTGTCTCATGAATTACTGGAGGCCTTTCATAACCAAGGCCCTGTGGTCAAGAAGCAGCATGACCTGCACAAGATGGTGGAGGCTAACCAAGCCTTTGTCCACTATTGCTGGTGGTAGAGAGTGGGAATGTTTGAGCCACAAAGTGAGAGTCTAGTACAATTGTTTGACCTCCTGCCCTTCTGCTTGTCAATCTGAGCAGATGAAAGTCATTGATTTTTTTACTGTTTGGGGGTTAGGGGATCACTACCAACAATGGAAGTTTCAAGTTAAAGAGTTGTAGAGTTTAGAATGCAATGTCTTCAAGCTTCCTCTCTTGTAGCCTTTCCACTATCGGCTGTTCTTAACAGAAAGTAAAGCATCCATTTAGTACTGGTTGGGAAAAAGTCAGGTAAAATGTGAGGAAGAGATATGTGAATAGTGCATTACTCAAGCTGTACTAATCCTGTTTTACTTCCCCCTCACCCCCATATTACATTTCCTTAATACAAAGGAAAGAACATGGGCTTGGGCTCTGCAGATGAGTTCAGCAAAGTTATATTTCCCTGAACATTTGGCCTTTAAAAAAAAGCAGCAGCATTCACTTCAGAAAGTTTAGTAGAAAAGGCCTATACTGGTTCATAATAAATTACTTATATATATATATATATCCATATATATATATATCCATATATATTTTTAAATCCCACACTGAACCAGTGTTTTGGTCAGTAGTTCATTATAACTTGTCTGGATAAAAAAGCAGTAATTAGGAGCTAATTCATTCAAATATATGCCAATAAAACTGACAATCTAAATAAAATGGATGCATATTTACAAAAATATCAATTGCCCAGAATAAAAGAACAGGAAATAGAATACTTAAATAACTATCACAGGAAAAGAAACTGCCTACAAATATGCTTATATCTTCCCTATCTTGGGGAAAAAATCCTCAATGAAGCCTTCTATCCTCATTAAATATCATCCCGTGTCTCTTCTGCTCTTTACATATAATCTTCTCAAAAAGGCCATCTCCAATAGGTGCCTCCTCTTTCTTTTCTCTCACTTTTTTTTGGAGGGCAATTGGGGTTAAGAAACTTGCCCAAAGTCACAAGCTAGTTTTTGTGTTAAGTATTTGAGGCCAATTTGCACTCAGGTCCTCCTGACTCCAGGGCTGGTGATCTATTCAATGCATCACCTAGCTGTCCCTCTCTCACTTTCTTTTTAATCTTTTACAGTAAGGCTTCCAACCTTATTATTCCACCAAAACTGTTTTCTCCAAAGTTTCTAATTATCTCTTAGTTGTCAAATCCAGTGTTCTTTTATCAATTCTCATTCTCCCGTCTTCTCTGCACCCTTTGAAACTACTGATCACTCTGTAATGGCAAGCAAAGAAGTACTTAGCACCTTGTTTCAGCTACTTAAGTATTTATCACCTTGTTTGAGCCACTTGTGATTTGAAGGTAGGAGGAACATGCTGATGCAACAAGAAGAGATGGAATAGGAAGGGGAACCACCATATATAAGGAAGAGTACAACTGGGACAAAGCAGAACTGAGAAGGGGAATGGCTGTAGAGGCCAGGCACTTTGTTCTATTATGTTTGTGATACTTTGTATAGAAGCCCTGGGACCTTACTGGAAGCCCTGGAAGAGGATTTCCTTGTCTGTTTATAGAAGTCCTGGAGGAGGGTTTCAGAGGTCCTGGGACTATACTGACAATTTGTGTTGAGTTCTCAGGCCTCATTTATGGGTCTGTGTTGATTTCATAGGCAGACAGTGAATTGATGATGGTGTTGGCAATGTGCATGAATGTTGTTTTAGCTCTGTTAAGCTTTGTCTTCCCAGAAACAGAAACAGTGAAGGACTTGAGGTGAACTAGGCACTGTGAGTGTAAGCAACAGTTAAGTAGTGTCTGAACTTATTATAGGTAAAAGATTCAGTTTCTGAAGTATCTCTTTCTTCAAAATGAATATAATCAGAGGATAAACAAGCCTTGTGAAACAAGGATGTGTATCTACTATTCATTTGTAAGGTTCTAGTCAGGAACTTCTTTTGTCTATCAGCTTCCTGAAAATGCAAGCTACTACATTAATTTCTAATAATGATAAAGTTATCACTACTCACTCTATTTCTGCTCAAACTGCACCCCTTAATATTGTGTCAGATAGCAAATATTCAGTGTATATATGCCAACATATTGATACTGCTAAGCTTGAACACACACAGAATACAGATCCTTTTAACCTTTTTTCCAAGATTGCAAACTCTCATAAGATAGAGGCCACAACTTATTTAACCCATATTACAGCTCATTCTTAACTTCCTGGACCTCTTTATCAAAATAATGTGACTATTAATCAAAAAGTTCAAGTTTTCCAGCTCTTTTTCCCCAAAATATTCATAGAGCTATGTTATTTCACTCTTATTTTCATCAAAATGCATACTTTTTATATAAAGAATTCTATACAAACAAGCTACACAGATCATTAAAAACTACCCTCAGTGTGTTATCTATATTACTTGTAATCGCCATTATGATGTAACTCATTATCCTCCCTTTGGTAAATTATCCTATATACATGTATAGTGGCAAGCACCCCAACATCCCCAGGGGGGCTGCCAACACAGGGTCTTAGATCTGCTTTTGTAAAGGAAAGCAACTCAAAATCAGTTAACAAGCTCACTTTAATCAATCAAACATATATTACCTAGTTCAGGGGGAAAAGGTCAGCACCCCGAACTTCAGAGTACACAGACAGATCAAACAGACAGGCTTCCAAACTGTCCAACCATTACATCAATACCAAATCACAGTTACCAGAGAGGGAAGCATCAACATCTGGGTTTTCAAAGCTGGGGGGCTCTCAACCGCTGCCCAGAGTCTCATCTGGTCAAATCACACAACACTTCTCAAAGTGAGCCCCAAAGCAAAGCCTCCCATCAGAGTTTATATAGCCCTCTCCTGGCTCAGAGGATGTAACCACCCTCTTGACCCACTGCCCAATCGCCCCCCCACCCAGGTTGCAGGTGCACTGGAGCCGGGGGCAGGGAAGACCTTTAGATCTGCATGTCCATTACAACAAGTCACAAAGGATACTTTTCTCTCTTTTACCTTTGCTCCCCTTCTGACTGGGGAAGCAGTGAGCAGCGTAATCAGCCTAATGTTCCAACCTTTTGCTTCAATGGGAGTTCCAAAACTATTGAAAACTGATAATGCCCCAGCCCACCCTGACAATTATTTCAATCTTTTTCTGATCATTTTCAAATGAACTTAATTACAGGTATAACCCTTCTAATCCCAGTCAAACTATAACTGAAAAACTGGATACAGATATAAAAGCCTATTTGCCTATTTACAAACATAAAAGGACTCATATGCCACAATCGCAATTAGCTTTATACACCCCGGATTTTCATATATCACTGAAACTGACTGTACACCAGCAATAAAACGATTTGAAAATGTGCATACTCCCAAAATGAAGGTGATGTAGGGATTTACTACTGTGGGGGTGAGGCTGTGCTTATGTTTTTCCAGAAGCTGCTGAATAACCAAGTGAGGGTGCCAGAACGGAATGTCCTAGCATCTTCCACAACTCACACCCACATGCAGAAACTGAGAAATCAGAGACAGGATCAGGCGATCCCTTGCACAAAAACAACCCAAGAAGTGGCTCAGTATCTTACCTTTGTGCAAGATGATACTACCTTCCAGTGGAACGTTACTCGTTTAACTTACACCCTTACACACTGTACCAGTGGTTATGATGTCACTGTACTGTTTGTAGAACCACACTCTTCTGGTTTCAGACTTGGGGAAAACTGCACAAAAGTGATTTCTGGACTTTTAAGCACAGACCTAATTGCAACTATGTCTTCCATTTCTTCACTAAGTGAATTACAAAGTGCTCAACTCGCCAATGTATGCTTACAACCAGACTTCTCCAAAGTATTTATGGATATACCTGTCTATGTATGACTCCTACGTATAGAATATTACTTGCATTCACTATACTCTTACTCAATGTATATCTAGTAGGGATTTGTTGTCGTAATTGTTGAACAACCTTCATTTGCTTTTTCCAATTAATGTCACTCATGATTAGTATAGAATGTCAGGGGGATATGCATTACATAAAATTTCTGATCTTTTAAAAAGCGGGGGGGGGGGAAGGTTTGTCAGATTTCTTGTTGCTAAACTCATTGCCCTACTATTATTTTTTTCTATTATTGTTGATAATTTCAACCACTGTGTCTGCAATTTCTCTAAGAAAAAATCCAAACTGTACAATATGTTAATGAATTATCAAAAAATATTAATCCAAACTGCACAATAAGTTAATGAATCATCAAAAAAATATTTCTGTAGCCTTTATTACACAACAGAATATAGATAAGGCTCTTTTGTATAAGATCAATGCATTAGAACAATTAGTATTATATTTAGGTAATGAGTTATAACAGAGACTTTCAGCAAAAATTAGATGCTTTAAAAGAAATAGTAGAATTTGTGAGAGACAAGCTTGCAAGTTTTGTTGAAATGTGATTATCGTTTCTCTATGATTTCTGTTACACCTATACTTTATGATTCAAGTATGGTAGAATGGAATAAGGTAAAAGATCATTTGAAAGGTATGTGGCATAACAGTAATTTTTCAACTTCTCTATCTTTCTTGTCCATTATTACTTATGATATTGCTGAGAATCACTTTCCTGGGGCTGATCTGAAAACTCTAGCTTGAGAAATTTTGGAAAAATTGGACGTGGCAATATATTAAAAAAACATACCTGCCTTGGGATTTCATCTACTCTCTTGGGTAGCATTGATTATTATAATCTGCTTTGTTATTCCTTGTGCTACAAAATTTGCTACATCATGGGCCAAGTCAATAGGGACAGATGTCCACCACCTCGAGCTCCTAGTAAAACAAAAAGGGAGAGATGTAGGGAGCAACGTCAAGGGCTAGCTCTAAGGAGTTCCCCAAAGGGAACTTGTTCCCACCCTCTGGAGCTTTATTATCTTAGGATTTTGGCTCTCTGTCCTCTTCCTATCATCCTTCCATGCTAGGGAGGTTTGGAGCATCGTGCCTGGCACTTGTACCCAGATAACCAGAATAGAGAACAAGGCAGTCACATATGAGGTGGATGAGAACTAGGGTACTGGGAAGTGTCACAAGAAAGTGGCTCATGATGATTGTGAAGTTTTTCACTATATATACTGGACCCTCAGATGAATAAAATTGCTCAGTTTCCATTGGATCACCTGGCCCATTTTTCATTTCAACTCCTCCATGAAATGCCCACCTGCTGCTGGCAGCAGGCAATGAAGACATAACTAATAACTTTGGAGAGAGTTTTCATTTGAATGATTAGGTCAGAAGCAACACTGTTGAGAGTTGAGAAGAGAGTGAAAAGAAAGGAAATAGAGGTGCTGATTACAGATATACTTCTTTAGGAGGTTAGCCACAAAAGGGAGAAGAGATAACTAATGGGAATGGATGGATCAAGTGAGGGTTTTTTGAGGATGAGAGAGACATAGGCATGTTTATAGGCAGTGGAGAAGCAACCAGTAGACAGAGGTTGATTAATGAGAGAGTAGGGATGGATAGAAAGGACAATCTGCTAGAGAATATAGGATGTAGGGGCATCACTTGTGCATGTATTCCAGTATTGTATACAGGCTTCCCTTGATAAAGAGAAGGATGACCTCTTCATTTGAAAAAGAGGTAAAGCTATTTCATGTTTTAATGTTTAAATTTTGACCTCTCATAAGACTGAGTTATTACTTCTATCAGTTATTACTTAGTGTTTTGTCTTAATTTTCTTTCCATGCTTACTTGTGAGAGTTTGTTATGCTTAGCACTGCTATTGTGAGGGGGAAAGAGGTCCCAAACATGATTTTCACTATACAATGGGCATTTTTCTTCTTGCCTTTGGGGATACAGGAAACAAACTTTAAGGCCAAGTAATTTTTCCCTGAGGTGCTGTGGTTGGTGTAAAATGAGCCAAAGAGTATAAAAAAGGAATACAACCTTTATTTCTAAGGGGTCAGCTTCTCCTAGGTTTAAACCCCACTAAAACCATGTACCTAGATCCAAATCAGAGTTACTACTCCTTAGGATAAGTAGAGAGAATAAAGTGTATTTATTTCTCATCTGGCTGCCCTACTTTGGGACTCTACCACCTCAAGTACTTTCCTCATTTGTCTTTCCCTCCTCCACTGCTTTTCAAGCCTTTTGTCTGCTGTCTTCCCCCATTGGACTATAACCTCCTTGAGGGCAGGAACTTTTTATTTTTTTTTTTATATTTATATCCATATGGCTTATAACAGCTCCTGACACATAGTAGATATGTAATAAATATTTATTGAATACCACCCCTCCCCCACTCCTTGGCTTGGCACTCTCTAGTGTTAATTAGTATATAAAGTATAGACAAAATAAAAACAAGGTTTTGTGTAGAAGGCACTAGCAGCTAGAGGGATCAAGAAAGGCTTATTAGTAGTACGTGTTTCTTGATCTGAATTTTAAAGAAAACTATGGAATTTAACAGGGAGAAATGATGAACAACTGAATTTCAGGCACAGAGGAATGTGCAAAGTCACAGAGCTGGTAGATAAATTATTATGTGTTAGGTACAGTAAGAAAGCCAATTTGGCAGTATCACAGAATGTGGAAAAAAAGGAATGATGTTTATGTAATAAAGTTGGTAAGGTAGGCTGAAGCCAGTTTGTGAAAGATTTTAAATGCCAAACAGAAGTGTTTATATTTAATTCTAGATATA
Organism: Gymnobelideus leadbeateri; assembly: GCA_011680675.1. Classification (NCBI taxonomy): domain Eukaryota; kingdom Metazoa; phylum Chordata; class Mammalia; order Diprotodontia; family Petauridae; genus Gymnobelideus; species Gymnobelideus leadbeateri. Next base: position 203,543 of record WOXC01011212.1, read on the forward strand.
ATACTAGATTTTTTTCCCCCAGCAGGGAAGCAACATGGTCAACACTGTGCTTTAGGAAAATTACTTTGGCAGCTGTGTAGAGGACAGATTAGAATATGGAAAGGTTTGAGGTAGACATTAATGAGGAGGCTATTAAATAGTTCAGGCAAGAGATATTATAGCCTGAACTTAGGTGACAGTAGCCCTGTCAGGGGAAAGAAGGTGATGGATTTAAGAGATGTTGTGGAACTAGATAGGTACAATCATTTTGAGGGGAGAGAGAAATAATAAAATTTGGTGACCATCTAGATATATGAGGTAAGGGAGAGAAAGGACTTTAGTTTGTAAACCTGGGTGACTGGAAAGATGGTGATACCCTTCATGGAAATAGGACAGTTCAAAAGAGGGATGGGTTCTGGGGAATAGATAAGTTCTGGTCTAGACAGCATTTGAGGTAGTTATGGGGCATTGAGTTTGAAATGACCATTAAGCAGTTGGTGATACAGGACTAGAGCTCAGGAGAGAGAGAGAGACGCCTACTGAAAATAGAGAGATGGGAGTCTAGGATTTTTTTGACTTCTCTGGCTGTACTCATTTTTGTTTGACTTCACCATGCCTTCAAGTCAGGCACAAATGCATTCCCCCACCCCATACACACTTTTCAGCTTTCTTTTGTGTGTCTTCCCTCATTAAGTTGAGAAAGGGACTATCCTTTCTTTTTCATATTTGTATCCCTAGACTTAGCCTAGTGCCTGGTACATAGTAGGTGCTTAGTAAATGTTTATGACTATTGACTATCTGCATAGAGATAACTAAGCCATTAGGAGTTGATGAGGTCACATAAATTACTTCATGTTCTCATGTTTAAGCCTCAATATTCCCAGGAAAGGGGTGAGAGTACCTCAAGACAATGACTTGGTATATATACCCAAAGTTGCAAGGTGGGAAATAGATGATGATTTACCAAAGAACACTAGAAAAGAGCAGTCAGAAAGATGGAAGATCCAAAAGACAGCAGTGTCATGAAAACCCAGAGAAGAGAGAATATCCAGGAGAATAATCTTAGATTGCTACCTGGGAAACTGTGAAGTTGACTTCCCCATCCATGGTCACACATCCAGCCTGTGCCAGAGATGTAACTTAAATACAGATCTTCTTGCTACAGTCATAATCTACTGCCCAAAACCAGATATAATAATATTACGAATATGTATATTATAAATATCCATCAGGGCTCTTACCAAAATCACTCCATTCTCATGTAAATACCTTTAGCAGTCACAAGGAAAAAAACTATGTTGGGAGAAAGAGAAAGAGAACCTAATGCTATGTATTCTCATACTCAATAAATGTCCATAAATAATAACAGTTGAAGTTTTTGTTTGTTTGTTTGTTTTTGTTTTTTTTTTGGCTAGGGGTGAGGTGGGGAGAGGATGGAATAGTATATGTAAAAATTTATTTCTTACTTAATTGCTCCACCTGCTGGCAATATCACATAATAATCGTTTCTGGCAAAGGGGCTATTCTCTACAAGTTGTATAAACAAAAACAAATCTTTTTTTTTCCTTATTAATTCGGTAATATCTGACCCATATGGAACTCACTCATTGGTTCAATAAATATTTACTGAGTGCTATATTGCACCGAAAGATGAACAGCAAATGCATGAACTCAAAAGACATATTTGCTGGAACCATTTAGGCCAGGGACAAATATTATTCAATAGGCCTCTAGGGTATCACTGTTTTATAATATATTATATAAAGGAATGGTATATAAATAAATTATAAATATAAATTATAAATTAACCATATATAATATTATGTTACATACATAATGAATATAAAAATAAATATTAATAAACAATACACATCATTCATATAGCATTATATAATTTACCAAGGTGTTCTTCTCACCATAACTCTGCAAAGAAGGTATTTGAAAATCAAGAGGTCCCACTGGACACATGATCGAAGGACAGTAAGAGAAAACTGACAAAAGAGGATACACAGACTACAATTACTTGATAAAAATGCTCAATTATATTAACAGGGAAATGCTATTAGGTGAGGATTTGTCAGTTCAAGTTCAGTGCTGGGATGAAATGAGGCACTTGTGTATCACTGAACAGTTAAAAAAAGGAGATTTACTTAACCCTAACACTGAAAGGATATTCAACAAGGATGCAGTGGCTCTTGGGTACAAACAGTACACTCCTCTTCCCCATGTGAAAATGGGTCAGGAGGGGAGAGTGTGGTTACTTCAGTAGTTTCTTGACATGTGCCAAATCTGAAGGGCTCCAACCCAACATAGGTGTGTTCTTTGGTAATGAGTAAGCAAGCAATATCAATATGGCCAAATGTTACCTAATAATGGTATCCAGGAAGGCCTAGCCTGAGGTATCCCCAGACCAAACAAATCTAAGCATAGTCAGCTTTTAGGAAAAAACTAAACCAGGGGTGGGGAACCTGCTGCCTCAAGGCCACAAGTGGCCTTCTAGGTCCTTGGGTGTGGCTTTTAGTCTGCTTCCAAGATCTATAGAACAAATACTTTTATTAAGGGGTTTTGTTTAGTTACTAGACTAAACCATATTGCAGTGGGGATGGTAGATATTTGGTATATTACAAATGCAAATTAAAACAACTTCAAGGTACTATTTTATATTCATCAAGTCCTAACTCAATGCTGGCAGAATTGTGGAGAAAAGGGCATAGTAATCATATACCAATGATAGAATCACAAATTAGCAGAACCTTTTTAGAAGGCAATCTGATACTACAGAAGTGTTCTTGAGAACCTACCCTAAGTGAATTATCATAAAGAATAAAAGATTATCTCTTCAAAAATGCATATAAGCAATGGAGAGGAAAACTAGGAATCATAATAACTTCACAGTATATTGATGGTCTGACAAGGCAGAAATCTCCCATCATCTGGCCCTCAACAAAAAAACCTTGATTTGATCCATCCATCCCTACTAGTTATTGTCCCATATCTCCACCCTTTTGTGGCTAAACTCTTTGAAAAGGCTGTTTACAATAGGGCCCTCCACTTTCTTTCCACTCACTCTCTTTACTCTCTATAGTCTGTCTTTCATCTCAGCATTCAATCAAAACTGCCCTCCCTCCAAAGTTACTAGCCATCTCTTAATTTGGCAATTGAATGACCTTTTTTCAAACCTCATCCTTGATTTCTCTGCACCCTTTGATGATACACTCATCTCTCTAGGTTTTCGTGACACTGCTCTCTTCCTGCCTCTCCACCTACCTATCTTAACTCTCCTTTGCTGGATCTTAATCTAAGTCATACCCATTAAGTATGGGTGTCCCAGAGGGTTCTATCCTGTACTCTCTTCTCTTTTCCCTTTATACTATTTCACTTGTGAGAACATCAGCTCCCATGAGTTCAATGATCATTTCTATGCTGATTATTCTCAAATCTACTTTGTTGTTCAGTTCTTTTTCAGTTGTGTCTGACTCTTTGTTACCCCATTTGGGGCTTTCTTGGCAAAGATATTGGAGTGGTTTGCCATTTTTTCTCTAGCTCATTTTACACATTTTGAAAGTGAGGCAAACAGGGTTAATGGACTTATTCAGGATCACATGGCTAGTGTGTGTCTGAGACCAGGTTTGAATTCAGGAAAATTAGTCTTTCTGACTCCAGACCCAACACTTTATCCATTGCACCACCTAGTGCAGTTGTTGTATTTTATTTTGTTTTGTTGTTGCTGTCCAGTTGTGTCCAGATCTTCGTGACCTGATGAGCAAGATCATGTGGTTTTCTTGTTAAAGATACTGGAATGGTTTGCCATTTCTTTCTCTGGAATGTCCCCATTTTACAGATGAGGAACTGAGGCAAGTAGGAATTAAGTGACTTGCCCAGGGTGATACAACTAGTGTCAGAGGCCAAATTTGAACCCAGATCTTCTGGATTCCCGGCCAGTGCTCTATCTACTGTATCACCTAGCCCTAAACTCTCAGCTTGCCTCTTGTATCTCATATCCAACTGCCTAGTGGATTTCTCAAACTGGATATCCTGTTGAAATCTTAAACTCTATATGGACAAAACTGAACTCCTTGTCTTCCCTCCCAAATTCCTCTCCTTCCTAACATTGCTATAACTATTGATGGTGCCCCTATCAGTCAACAAGGCTCCCAACCTCACTCCTCATTCTCATCCCACCCCCCAACTCCTACTATAGTCAATCTATCATCAATGTCTAGTAATTTTACCTTTTAAAATATTTTACATATACCCCATTCTCAACTCAGACTCTACCACCACCCTAGGTCAGTCCCTCAAGACCTCATACCTGGGCTATTACAATAGCCTGCTTGCTCCATTCTATCCATCCTTCACTCAGATATCAAAGTGTTCTTCCTATAAAGTGCAGACCTGACCACGTCATGAAACTACTCAATATACTTCAAGGGCTATATCACCTCCTGGATCAAATATAAAATCCTGTTTGGCATTCAAAGCCCTTTAAAATCTGCCCTTTCCCCACCATTCTGGTCTTCTTATGTGTTACACTCCACCCCCACCCCTCTGGGATGACCTACTCTTAAATCCAGTGACACTGGCTTCCTGGCTGTTCCTCAAACAAGACACTCCATCTCTCAACATTGAGAATTTTCACTGGCTGCTCCCCACACCTGAAATTTTCTCCCTCTTTATCTCTGCCTCCTGGCTTCTTCTGGTTTCCTTCACATCTCTACTAAAACCCCACTTTATACAGAAAGTCTTTCTTGATTCCCCTTAATTCTAGTGTTTTCCCTCTGTTGATTATTTCCAATTTATCCCATATGTAGTTTGTTTATATATAGATGTTTATATGTTGACTCCCCCATTAGATTTTGAGCTACTTGAGAACCGGGACTTTTTCCTTTCCTTAGTATCTCTAGCACATAGGAGGCACTTAATAAGTGTTCCACTACCAAGAAATCGTATTTCACTTAGTCACACAAATTCCCCAACAAAACACTATTCATAATTACAAAAAACTGAAAAGGATATAAATGACCAATAACTGGCAAAAAACAGAATAAACTATAGATCATCAAGGTAACAAACTACAATACTATTAAATGATAAAAATAAGAAATATGGAGAAATTTTGAAAGCCATGAAGCAATATGGAAAGGGGGGAGTGGACTACTCATTTATTAAGTAACTACTATGTGCCAGGCACCATGTTAAATGCTATACAAATGCTTTATCTCATTTGATACTCACTACACCCTAGGAGATAAATGCTATTCATCCAGTTTTACAGTTCAGGAAACTTAAGAGAGATTAAGTGATTTACCAGAATTACACAGGTAGTAAGTATTTAAGGTCAGATTTCAACTCAGCTCTTCTTGACTCCAGGTCTAGCACTCTATCCACTGTGACACCTAATTGTCTAAAGGAATGAAGAAAGCAGAACAGCATACATGCTAACTGCAACCATACTTTGATATTTCAATACATCTATGATGTATTGTACACCACTGGTGCAGATAATAATAGCTAATATTTACATAGCACCTTAATGTTTACAAGATATCTTATGTATATTACCTTATTTGATCCTCAAAACAACCTTGTAACCACTATTATTATCCCATTTTATACATGAATAAATTAATGCTGAGAGGCTTATGTGACTTGCCCAGGCTCACACAGCTAATAAGCATCAGAGGTAGGACTAATGCTTTCTTATTTTGTCTGTGGTTCTTATCATCTTCCTCCTGTAAAATCTCCAAAGAAGATCTATTTAACACCTAGAGGGTCTTCCTCTTGGGTCTTTAACATTTCACAAGTACCAGTGTGCCATCCCTCACTCTGAATATACCTAGCCAGCCCACCTGTATCTCCTCAGTTGTTTTCTTGGCATATTTGATACCTCTTCTCACCAAACCTTTGTGTTGGTTGTCCTTATACTCAGGATGTTCTCTTTCCAAACCTGATTGTGAGAATCCCTGAATTCTTTTTAAGATTAAGCTCAAGTCCTACCTTCTATAGGAGGTTTTTATTAGTATCCCCAGCTGTTAATGCCTTTCCCCCTAAAGCTACCTTCCATATACTCTGTATTTATGTATTGATTTTATATATATATATATATATATATATATATATATATATATATATATATACTTATGTGTGTGTGTATATATACATGTGGTCACATTAGAATTTTAAGTTCCTCAGAACCAGAACAATTTATACAATAACAACATTGTAAGGAAAAACAACTGTGAAAGGCTTAAGAGCTGTGCTCAACACAATGACCAACAATAATTCTAGAAGACTGATGAAACAATCTACACACTGCTGACAGAGAGATGATGGACTCAATATACACAAATGAGTCACATAATTTGGACATGATTTTTAGGCTAAAGGCCCCCATAGTTCTCTGGGTTTTGATGAAATCAGGTTAGTATCATATATAAAAAGGATCTTGTCATTCAAAGGGAATCAATCTTTCATTTATATTCCATGCAGAGCATCATTCATGATAGTAAACACCTTCAGCAAGCATTTATCCATTTTGTATATTGTTTGATATTGATGATAAGATTACTGAACAAAGTCAAAGTTTTTCTGTCATTGTATCCATCAAAGAATCATAGTAATCTGATAAATAGGAGACACTGTTGAAAGATGCTCCATTAACTAATATTTTTTTAATTAAACAGATGCTTTATTAACTTCTGGTTTACATCATTCATTTCCACCAGATTATGAGTTACATTTTCCCCCCATTTTTTCCCTACCCACCACCCCAGAATAGCAGTCCCACTAGATATCCCCTCATCCAATCTGCTCTCTCCCATATCTTCTCCTATACCCCCTTCGACTTTGCCATTAGGCAAGGTGAATCTCTGAGCCCCACTGCCTGGACATCTTATGAAACATTTAATTTTAAAACTTCGATTATCAGATCCATTCCCTTTCTCCCTTGTCACCCACTCCCTCTGAGAAGATAAGCAATTCAGTATGTGTTGTACATGTATATCTATGCAAAACATTACCATAGTAGATATATTGTAAAAGACTGCTTATATTTCGCTCCCACCTGTCTCACCTCCCACCTGGTCCATTCCCTACTTTGATCCTGTCCCTCTTTGATAGTGGGTAACCTCTATCCTTCTAACCTCTAACCTTCTAACCTCCCCTCTCCCCAGAATGCCCTCCCCTCCATCATCCCCCCTCTCATCCCCCTTTCCCCTACTCAGGAGAGTGAGTGAGGGTAAGATATTCCATTTAGTATGTATGTGATTCTCTCCTTGAGCCAACTTCAATGAGAATATGCTTTTGCCTTTTTGCCTTCCTGTTTTTCCCCTACCCTGCAACTACTTCCCCTTGCCTCTTCTACATGAGATAGTTTGCCTTACCCTGTCTCTCTCCATCTCCTCTTGCCACTTTCCTCCCTCACCTCTTGACTTCACCCCTTAAGAGTCATCCCTTCCTTGGGGCGGCTAGGTGGCGCAGCGAGCAGAGAGCCAGCCCCGGAGCCAGAAGGACCCGAGCTCGGATCTGGCCCCAGACACCCAACACACAAAAAAAAACCCAGCCACGTGAACCTGGGCAAGTCACTCAATCCCAATTGCCCTCCAAAAAAAAATAATAATCATCCCTTCCCATCAAATTCAACCTGTGCCCTCTATCCATGTATACCTGTGAACATATGCCATGTACCCATCTTCAATTATTTTCATAATGAGAAAAGTTTCATCAAACACAGTTATTGTTTTTCCATGTAGGACTGTAAACAGTCCAACTTTGATAAGTTCCTTTTGATTTCTTTTCCTTGATTGCCTTCTCAAGCATCTCTTGCTTCTTGTGTCTGAATGTCAAATTTTCTGTTCAACTCTGGTTTTTTCATCAAGAATGTTTGAAAGTCCTCTATTCCACTGAATGACCATATTTTCCCCTGAAACAAGATACTCAGTTTTGCTGGGTAGGTGACCCTTGGGTTCATTCCAGCTCTTTTGCCCTCTGGAATATCATATTCCATGCCCTTCTATCCCTCAATGTAGAAGCTGCCAGGTCCTGTGCTATTCTGATTGTGTTTCCACAATATTGAAATTGTTTCTTCCTGGCTGCTTGTAGTATTTTCTCCTTGATCTGGGGATTCTGGAACCTGGCCATAATATTCCTGGGAGTTTTCTTTTTGGGATCTTTTTCAGGAGGTGATCTGTGGATTCTTTCAACCTCTATTTTGCCCTCTGGGTCTAAAAACATCAGGGCAATTTTCCTTGAGAATTTCTTTAAGGATGATTTCTAGGTTCTTTCTTTGATCATGGCTTTCAGGTAGTCCAATAATTTTTAAACTATCTCTCCTGGATCTATTTTCCAGGTCAATGGTTTTTCCCATGAGATATTTCACATTGCCTTCTATTCTTTCATTTGTTTGGATCTGTTTAATAGTATCTTGATTTCTCATAAAGTCACTAGCCTCCATTTGCTCCAGTCTAATTCTGAAGGAATGAATCTCCTCAGTGAGCTTTTGAGATTCTTTTTCCATCTGGCAAATTCGACTTTTTAAGGCATTCTTCTCATTGCCTTTCTGAGCCTCTTTTGCCATTTGAGTTAGTCTATTTTTTAAGGTGTTATTTTCCTCAGTCAGGCTGTTGACTGTCATTTCATACTTTTCTTGCATCTTTTTCATTTCTCTTCCCCCACTTCTCTTATCTGCTTCTTAAGGTCCTCTATGGCCTGTAGCCAGCTTGTATTTTCATTTGGGGCTTTTGGTGCAGGAGTTCTGATCTCACAGTTCTCCTCCATGCTTTGAGCCTCTTTGCCCCTAAAATAGGAGTCCAATGTTGAACTTTTGTTTATTTTGTTTTGTTTTCCTAGGCATATTGCCACTTAATTACTTGATTTTTGGGCTTGTTGCCACAGTAGGACTCTGCCACCAGACGGGGAGCTTCCGCCCAAACGTGGGGTCTTCACAACTTCCGCCAGTTGGGTGGCCTCTGTAAAGCCTCCACCCACTCTGGCAAGTTGGATACCCACCCAAAACTTCCCCTCCAGACCACAATCCAGGTCCAGGCAGTTTAAAGCAAAAACGATTAACCCCCAGACTGATTGCTGGATCTTCCTACAGTTCGCAGACCAGGAGCTAGAGCCACTGCTGACGCTGCAAAATGGTTTCTGTGCAGCTGTTTCTTCAGCAGCTTTTTGCTCCCAGGGGAGGAAGCCACATGTTTCCCAAATACTGGTCCCAAAGTCCATAGGGCACTAACCTCTCACTTTGTCCTAGGCACATCTGTGCTGATAATTCTGGAATCGCCACAATTGCTGGTGTTCTGGGGTTCCACCAGCCAGCTGAAGGCCCGGCCGCCCTGGGGCTAAAACCGTGGACCTGGGCTTGGCTCTGCGGGCTGTGCTGTCGGTTCCCAGTGTGCTGTGCTGCCTGCTCTCAGAGCGCTGTGCTGGCTGCTCCCTGCAGGGCTGCTGGGCTGTCTTCAGCAGGAGGTTAGCTTCTCTGTGCCGTTCTGTTGGTGCTGTGGCTCCAGAAGTTGTTCGGAGCTCCCTTTCACATTGTTTGAAATTTGTGTGGGGCAAAGCACATTGGAAATGCTGTTTCTACTCCGCCATCTTGGCTCCGCCCCCCATTAACTAATATTTTGATCTAAAGTCAAATAGTTATTTTGTAAATAAAAAAAAATAAATGTAACCTCTGGGTCAGAAACACAGTCATACATTTTCATATACCAGGTTAAATTCTGTGGGACTCCTTCCACTCCCCTCAATATTTTGAGAAAATGAGGTTTTCCAAAAAATAAATTTTGCTAATTTTGCCCGTATGGAAGATTTCTACCAGGAAAACAGAAAATGACTAGTGTCTAAGGCTCTACAAGGAAAATCCTTAGCTACAATGAAAGTATTTAAATTGTTATTTCAATCAATTTAGTATATATTTTGGGTATCAAACCTTTATCAAAGATATCTGATACACAGATCTTTATCAATCAAGTCTTTCTTTATATGCTAGTAAGATTGATTTTGCTAATTTAAAACATCTATCTTGCAATCAAACTTGCCTGTATTTTATTTTGTGATTTCCTCTATCACTTGGATCATTAAATTTTCTTAAACTATAGATCTTAAAGGTACTCCCTGCTCTCCTCTAGGTAGGTCTGTTTATTTTTATGTTAAGGTCATTTATAAAGTCAGTTTATTTTATATACAGCTTAATATGCTAGTCTAACTCTAATTTCTTTTTTTTTCCCTAGTAACTAAGCATTTTATTTATAATGCTAGTATAGGATCAATAAAATGGGTCAGTGACACTCTCAAATGTCAAAAACCTCTTATGGTACCCACTCAACACTTACATGCCCTCAGAAGGGTGGGTATTCACGAGGGTGGCAACTGAATCTAATTGGTTAAAAAGTAATGAGATAGAATGAATATTACAAAGGAAGGTGAACCTTTTCTAATGAAGGGCTAGGGGATATAACTCTGATTATGTAATTAACTTCTAAATTGTCCAGCCTTGGGCAATCTAATCAAATAATTTATCCCCACCCAAACCAATGTAGAACACAGTGGGCTTTCCCAGCTTAAATTCCTTGTAAAGTGGTAGGGTGGGTCTGAGCAAGATTGAGGAGAAAGTTAACTCAGTCTCATTATCAGCAATTTTCTTCAGAGACTGAGGATGTTAGATAAAGAGGGGACTCTGGATCTCCCCAAATTATTGGTTATTAATAATCATTTCCCTCAAAAAATTAGAAGAAACCACAGTCTCAATCTATTCCAACTTATGATTGGAACAAGAATACTTTCTTCAACACTATGAACACCAGTGGTCAAACTGTTTCTGTCTGAAGGTATCCAGGTTGTGAGTACACACTAGTTACCATAAGGGCCCATTCCATTATTGAATAGCTCAAATTCTTAAACAGTACCTTATAACTTTCTATATATGCCTCTTCATAACTTCTATCCAGTACTCCTAGTTCTGCTCTCAGGGTACAAATAGGATCAGTCTTTTTTTTTTTTTTAATGCTTTATTAACTTCTGGTTTACATCATTCATTTCCACCAGATTTTGACTTACAAATTTTCTCCCCTTTTCCCCCCTACCCACATCCCCAAAATAGCAGTCTCATAGGATATCCCCTCCTCCAATGTGCTCTCTCTCATATCTTCCCCCATACCCCCTTTGACTTTTCCATTGGGCATGGTGGATCTCTATGTCCCAGTGCCTATATATCTTATTTCCCAATTACATGTAAAATAGTATTAATAATAGTATATATATATTTAAACATTTGGTTTTAAAACTTTGAATTCCAGATTCATTTCCTTCCTCCCTTGTCACCCACCCTTACTGGGAAGATGAGCAATTCAATATAGGTTGTACATGTGTAGCTAATGCAAAACATTACCATAGTAGATATATTATAAAAGACTGATTATATTTCCCTCGCTGCTATCCCACCTACCACTTGTTCTATTCTCTGTTTTTTATTCAGTTATTTTCATACTGAGAAAAGTTTCATTAGTTACAATTACCATTATTCCACATAGGAATGTAAATAGTTCAACTTTGATAAGGTCCTTATTATTTCTTTTCCCTGTTTACCTTCTCATGCTTCTCTTGCTTCTTGTATCTGCATGTCAAATTTTCTATTCAACTCTGGTTTTTTCATCAAGAATACTTGAAAGTCCTCTGTTCCACTGAATGACCATATTTTCCCCTAAAACATGATACTCAGTTTTGCTGGGTAGGTGATTCTTGGTTTTAATCCCAGCTCCTTTGACCTCCTGAATATCATACTCCAGGCCCTTCAATCCCTCAGTGTTGAAGCTGCCAGATTCTGTGTTATCTTGATTGTATTTCTACAATATTCAAATTGTTTCTTCCTGGCTGCTTGTAATATTCTCTCCTTGATCTGGGAATTTTGGAACCTAGCTATAATATTCCTAGGAGTCAAGAGATGATTGGTGGATTCTTTTAACCTCTATTTTGCCCTCTGGCTCTAAAACATCAGGGCAGTTTTCCTTGAGAATTTCTTGAAGGGTGATTTCTAGGTTCTTTCTTTGATTATGGCTTTCAGGTAGTCCAGTAATTTTTAAATTGTCTGTCCTGGATCTATTTTCCAGGTCAGTGGTTTTTCCCATGAGATATTTTACATTGCCTTCTATTCTTTCATTTGTTTGGATCTGCTTAACAGTATCTTGATTTCTCATAAAGTCACTAGCTTCAATTTGCTCCAATCTAATTCTGAAGGAATGATTCTCTTCAGCAAGCTTTTGAGATTCTTTTTCCATCTGGCAAATTTGGCTTTTTAAGGCATTCCTCTCCTCATTGCCTTTTTGAGCCTCTTTTGCCATTTGAATTAGTCTATTTTTTAAGGTGTTATTTTCCTCAGTCAGGCTGTTGACTCTCATTTCATACTTTTCTTGCAGCTTTCTCATTTCTCTTCCCAATTTTTCTTCCACTTCTCTTATCTGCTTCTTAAGGTCTTCTATGGCCTGTAACCAGCTCGTATTTTCTTTTGAAGCTTTTGTTTCAGGAGTTCTAACTTCACTGTCTTCCTCCTGTTCCATGCTTTGCTCCTTTTTGTCTCCAAAATAGGAGTCTAATGTTGGAATTTTTTGTTTATTTTGCTTCCTTTGCCTGTGCATTTGTGCCACTCGGTCACTTGACGCCTGGGCTTTTTTGTCACAGTAGGACTCTGCCAGCAGACAGGGGAGCTTCCATCCTAAACACTGGGGTTTTCTCACCTGCCTGAGGCATTAGTTGGACACCCTCTCTGAAGCCTCCACATGCTCTGGCAAGCTGGTCACACACCCCAGGACCTCCATTCCAGACTTCAATCCAGATCCAAGCAGGTTAAAGCAAGAGCTATTACCCCCCTAGACTGGGTGCTTGGTTCCCCTACAGTCTGTAGGCTGGGAGCTGAAGCTGCCTTGTAGCTGTAGCTGCACTGGGGCTCCTCAGTGGCTTTTCACCCCAGGGGATAGAGGCCGATGCTCTAGAGGCTGACACTCTCCCAACTACTGTGTCTCAAAGTCCACAGGGCACTGACCTCTCACTTTATCCTTAGCATCTATGTGTTGATAATTCTGGAAATGCCACAGGTGTTGGTGTTCTGGAGTCCCTCCAGCTGGCTGCTGGTCAGGCTGCCCTGGAGCTAAAACCTTCTGGGCTGTCCTCAGTGGGAGGTTAGCTTCTCTGTGTCATTTTGTGGGTTCTGTAGCTCCAAAATTTGTTCAGAGTCCCCTTTTACATGGATTGGAGGAGCTGAGAGCCAGAGCCCCACTTAAGTCCTGTTTCTACTCTGCCATCTTGACCCCGCTCCTCCAACTCTACTTTCTACCAAATTGTTTTCCAATTTTCCAAGAAGTTCTTATTGAGCATGTAGCCCTTTTCTCAGTAGTCTTGTGTTCTTGAGTTTGTGGAACACTGGGTTACTATGTTCAGAATGTTTCTGAGACTTGTTTATCTAGTCCATTCCACTATTTTAACTAGTTAGTCCCAAATAACTTTGATAATTATATTGTTTTTGTAATAAACTTTGAGATCTGGTAATGTCAGCCTTTCATTCCTATTTTTCAGCATTTTCTTAAAATTCTTTACTTTTTGTTTCTTTCAATGAATATTATTATTTTAGCTAATGTTAAAATGTACGATGATAGTCTGATGGGCATAGCACTAAATCTGGAAATTAGTTTAGGTTGTATCATTATTTTATTATATTCTCTTGCTCTATTTAAGTATTCCTATAATATTATAAAAGTATCTTGGGGGTAATATTTACATGGGCCCTAGCCTCAAATACCTACTATGCACATATGCTCCTATCTAAGCAACAAGGAAGAAAAACTATTGGTTCTATGGCATGGAGGAAAATCTGACTTCATGGGTTATCTCTGAGTTTTTGCAGGAAGAAATCCATGATGCAACCATGGCATTAGATGGCTATACCATACAGGTAAAAAAGGAGCACAGAACAAGATTGTACATTAAAAAAGCATACTCACGTGAGAAATTCCAGACACCAGAAGAGGAAATCACTTGAATCCAGGTCAATGGAGGAAGAAAAACAAGCGATTTTTTTCATAGGTGTCTACTCTAGAACACGTGGACAAAAAGAGGAAATAGCAGTTTGGGAAACATCATGAAGAGTTACAATTAACACCAATGAGGGACTTCAATTGACCAGACACCTGTTCTTTCTCTGTCAAAAACAGAACTATTTATTTCCTGACCTGCCTTAATGATCTTTGTGTATTTCAAAGGTGAAAGAGCCAAAAAGAGGCAACTATATGGGATCTGATCTGGTTGCTGGAATGGAAATGCTGAGAACCCTGTTGGTAAGTTAACATTTCCTCTTAAAGTTGTTTTGATTGGGGAGAAAAATCTTCACATACTTTGATATGTACCACAGATCTGGAGGACATTTTGAGATTCAGAAAAAGGATAAGCAAAATCTCATGGACTAAAATTCTACAGGTAAAGTCAACCAGGAGAGATGGGAGATAGTAACAATAGCGAAATAATTCCAAAGAGGACGAAAAAAGTAAGGAATCTGAAGAGAGCAATGTATGTACACAGGGAGTTCCATAACTTAGATTATTTTTATTTTCTAAAATTTTGATTTTTTTTGTTTTTTAAATCACCTACAGTTCACAGTATAATTCTCACTTCCCTTATGATAAAAAATAAATTGGAAGAGTTTAAAAAAACAAATCAATATACTGAAAAAGTCTGACATCTACAATGTTCTATATTAATTCTCATCTACTTCTTCAAAGAAGAGAGGAACATTCTCACATTTCTTCTTTGGAACCACACTGGGTCATTAAAATTTAACAGCATTTAAAATCCTGGAACAGTCAAGCCAGTGGAAAGATGGAGTGGAGCAGTCTTTTGGGCCAGGAAATTTGGAGGATCAGCAAGAAAGGTTCATCTCACTTGGGTAAAAGTGGAGTGGATTCCAGGATATGAAGCATTCCAGCAAGCCAGCAGCAAGCCCCACATCAGAAAACCAATGGAAGATCCTGAGCCCCTATGTGGTAGAGCAGGTAAACACCAACACCAGGACCCACCAACATGCTTTAGCCAGCAGATTCCAGCTTGGAGAACCACCACATGCTTTAACAAAGCACCAAGTAGGCAGTTGTCCTCCAGGACAAAATTTCCATGTACTTCAGTGTAACCCCAGGGAAATGCAGAAAAACCCCACCTGGCCTCAGCACAAGCTAGACACCACCATTAGGACCCCAGCTCAGCACCAGGTAAGCTGTGAGACTCCTAGAGCCTCCAGCTGTCAGCACCTGAAGCCCCAGTGCAAAAGCCTGTGACTAGGCCCCTGGCCCACAGCACAAGAAGCTTGGGACAGTGCCCCTGTGCTCCAGCATGAAAGCTGAACTTTAAAAGTCAAGGAAAAAGGCAAAAAAGATGAGCAAGAAGCAAAAACTAACACAGACCAAAGAAAGTTACTAAGGTGACAGGGATCAAAACAGAAACTCAGAAGAAGACAACACTGTCAATGCACCTACATCCAAAACCTCAAAGGGAAATATGAATTGCATGAAAAAGCAAAACATCTTCTTGGATGAGCTCAAGAAGGATTTTAAAAGTCAAATAAGAGAGGAAGGAAAAAAATAGAAAAAGAAATGAGAGGTATGCAAGAGAGAGTCAACAGCTTAGAAAAGGAAGAACAAAAATTGACTGAAGAAAACAATTCCTTAAAAAGATACAATTAGCCAAATGGAAAAGGGGGTACAAAAGCTAACTGAAGGGGCAGGTAGGTGTCACAGTGAATACAGTACCAGCCCTCAAGTCAAGAGGATGTGAGTTCAAATTCAACCTAAGACACTTGACACTTACTAGCTGTGTGACCTTGGGCAAGTCACTTAACCCCACTTGCCTTGCCTTCCCTCATCCAAAATAAAAAACAAAAAAATGGGGGGAATAAAGCTAAATAGAGGAAAAGAGGAGGCTAGGCGACGAAGTGAAGAGTGCTGGGCCTGAAGTCAGGAGGACCTGAGTTCAAATCTAGCCTCAGATGACACTTAACACTTACCAGCTGTGTGACCATGGGCAAGTTACTTAATCCCAATTGCCCTACTTCCCCACTCCAAAAAAAAGTGCTCACCCCCCCCCCCCGCAAAAAAAAAAAAAAAAGCTAACTGAAGAAAGTAATTCCTTAAAAATTTGAATTGGCAGAGGGTGGAGCCAAGATCGTTAAGTGAAAGTAGTGACCCACCTCAGCTCCCTGAAAATTCCTTCAGTTACTGCTAAAAAGTGGATCTGAACAAATTTCAGAGTGGCAGAATCCACTAGAAGAAAGAGTGCATCACATTTCCAGCCCTAGTCAACAACATGAAGAATTCTCAGGTAGGATTTGTTGCACCAGATTGGGGTGGGGGGAGGGGGAAGGGGTTAAGGTGCAGAGCACTTCACTCAGAGTGCAAGGGCTACACCCACACAGACCTGATCCTAGAAAAGCCAGATGGAGCCCAGGCAAACTGACTCACTCACCTCAGGGGAAATTCCCAAACTTCTCTCAGCAGGACAAGGGTCTGTTGGAGCTGGGTAAGAGACAAGTGCAGGGCCAGCAATCATCCTGTAGTCTGGATATTTTAAAATCACATGCTTAAACTTCTGGTAGCCAAGATGGCAGAGTACACCATAGCTACTCTCTTCCCCTGCTTGGACCCTGAGAACCCCAGAGAATATTGTCCCAGTATAAAATCCAGAAATAGTGGAATCAGAGGCAGGTTTAGGAAACCTGGAGGAAAGGTGGGGCTGTGGTTATGCTGAGGCTAAAGTGCAGGCCAGGAGGTCTTCCAATAAGCCCCATCTCAGTCAACCACTGGAGATCCTGAACCCCAGGGGGATAAAGCCAGCAAGTGCTAACACCAGAACCCCGGATGTGCCTCTGAACAACCAGAGGAATGGGCAGACATCAGCAGGGCCCTGGCTGGCTTAGCCTGTCTGAGCTCTAGCCCAGGGGCGCAGAGGCAGAAACTTGAAGTGGCCAGAATACCCCTCCCCCACACCTCATAATGTGAGTTTTAGTGTAACAGGGAAAATGCCAAAAGTCCTGGCCTTGGCCTCAGTCTAGGCACTCAGAGGCCACAACACACAAAGTCAATAACTCCCAGCATAGAAAGTATGGGGCAGAGCCCTCCACCCCAGAAGCAGAGATCCACTTTAAAAGCCAGGAAACAGGTAATCACAATGGGCAAAAAGCAAATTGGAATAACAAAGACTTTAGAATCCTATTATGGTGAGTGAGAAGAACCAAATTCAGAAGAGGACAGCACTGACCCTATAGCCACATCTGAAACCTTAAAAGGGAATATGAACTGGTCTCAGCCCAAAAAGCATTCTTGGAAGAACTCAAGAAGGATTGTAAAAGTCAAATTAGAGAGGCAGAAGATAAGTTGATGAATTATTTAAAAAATACAATCAGCAAAATGGAAAAAAAAATTTCACTGAAGAGAACTACTTAAAAAGTACAATAATACAAATGGAGAAGGAGATTCAAAAATTAATTGGAGAAAATAAGTTCTTGAAAGTAAAATCTGGCCTAATGGAAAAGGAGATTAAAAAAGTGAGGAAAATAATTCTTTAAAAATTAGAATTGGACCAGTTGAAGCAAATAAGGCAAGACTCAAACAAAATATAAAAAATGAAAAAAAAATAGAAGAAAATGCAAAATATCTCAGGAGAGAGAATCTAAGAATCATTGGTCTACTGGAAAGCCATGATGAAAAAAGAGCCTGGACAGGATCTTCCAAGAAATAATCAAAGAAAAATGCCCTTAGGTCCTACAACCAGAGGGTAAAACAGTCATTGAAAGAATCCACTGTTCACCTCCTGAAAGAGATCCCAAATAGAAAACTCCAAGAAATATCGTAGTCAAATTCCAGAATTATTATGTCTAAAAGAAAATATTACGAGCAGCCAGAAAGAAACAATTCAAATATTGTGAAACTGCGGTCAAGATCACACAGGACCTTGCAGCTTCTATATTAAAAGATTGGAGGGATTGGAATATGATAAATTGTAAGGCAAAGAAGCTTGGACTACAACCAGGGATCAACTACCCAGTTAAATTGAGCATACTCTTTCAGGTAAAAAGATAATCACAAAATGAAATAAGGGACTTCCAGACCTTCCTGATGAAAAGACCAGAGCTCAATGGAAAATTTGATCTTCAAATATGAGACTCAAGAGAGACATAAAGAGGTAAATGGAAAAAAATAAATACACGCACACACAAAACAAACAAATAAAATAACCTTGTTATTCAATAAGAGCAAACTGTTTATATCCCTATATGGGAGGATGATACCTACTAATCTTGAGAATTGTAAAATTATTATGACACTTAAAAGGGCTATACATAGATAGAGGGTGTGGGTATAAATTAACTGATGTGATGATAAAAAAAAAACTAATTAAGGGGTACAAAGAGATTGTAATGGAGGAAAAGGAAGAGGCAGAAAAGGTAAATTACATCACATGAAGAGAATCATAGGTATTATAGTAAAGGGAAAGAAGGAAGGGAGATGAGAATTATATGAGCTTTACTTTCAGTGGTTTCCATTCAAGGAGGGAATAGCTTACTCAGTTAAGTATAGGCATTTAACATGAAGAAACACAAAAACTTAGTATAGTAGAGGGAAAGAAGGGACGGAGGAGAGCATTGTTTGAGATTTACTCTTATTGGACTTGTTAAGTATAGAAATGTAACATGCCCTACAGGCAGTACGAGGGGAAAGGGAAAGGGGAGAGTGTTAAGAAGGAAGGGAAGAAGTAGTAAGAGAAAAGGGTAGGTAAAGGGAAGGGGACTGATAGGGAGGGAATATTGAGGGAGGTGGTGGTTAAAAGCAAAACACTTTTGAGGAGGAGAAGGGAAAAGGGAGAAATAAAAGCATAAACTGGGGGAGGGCGGGGAATAGGAAGCAGAGAAAGACACTGATAGTAATCATAACTGTGAATGTGAATGGGATGAACTCTCCCATAAAAGAGGCAGATAGAATGGATTAAAAAACATAATCCTACAATATGCTATTTACAAGAAACACATTTGAAATGGGGATACACATAAGGTAAAGGTGAAAGGCTGGAGTAGAATATATTATGCTTCAGCTAAAGTAAAAAAACCAGGGGTAGCAATCCTAATCTCAGACAAAGCAAAAGCAAAAATAAATGTAATTAAAAGAGATAAGGAAGGAAACTACATCCCTCTAAAAGGTACCACTGACAATGAAGTAACATCATTACAAAATATATATGCAGATATGTCTGGTATAGCAGACAAATTTTTAGAGAAGTTAAAGGGAGTTAGAGGAAAAAATAGATAGCAGGGGACCTCAACCTCTGCCTCTCTGAACTTAATAAATCTAACCTCAAAAAAAACAAGAAATAAGTTAATGAGATGAATAGAATTTTAGAGAAGGTAGATATGACAGACCTCTGGAGAAAATTGAGTGGGGAAAAAAAAGGAATATATCTTTTTCTCAGTGGTACATGGCGCATACACAAAACTGACCATGTACTAGGGCATAAAAACCTCACAATTCAGCACAGAAAGGCAGAAATACTAAATGCATCTTTTTCAGAACACGGTGTAATAAAAATTATATGTAATAAAGGGCTATGGGAAGATGAACTAAAATCTAATTGGAAACTAAAATCTCATCCTAAAAATGAGTGGGTCAAACATCAAACCATAGAATCAATCAGTAACTTCACTCAAGAAGATGACAATAATGAGACAATTATTGGATTCAATGAAGGTGGTAATGAATAGAATTACAAAACACTTTTGACACAAATAAAGTCAAATCTAAGTAACTGGAAAAATATCAGTTGTTCATGGGTAGACTGAACATAATAAAATGACAATTATACCTAAATTAATCTACTTATTCAGTGTCATATCAATCAACTACCAAAAAAGTATTTTATGGAGCTAGAAAAAATAATAACAAAATTCATCTGGAAGAATAAAATACATAAAATATCAAGGGAATTAATGAAAAGAGATGCAATGAAAGATGGCCTAGCTATACTAGATCTTAAATTGTGTGATAAAGCAGCAATCAGCAAAACCATTTGCTACTGGCTAAGAAATAAGAGTGGTAGATCAGTAGAATACATTAGGCACATAATCAATGACTACAGTAATATACTGTCTCATAAACCCAAAGACTCAAGCTTCTGGGATAAGCTATTTGACAAAAACTGCTGGGAAAACTGGAAAATAGTATGGCAGAAACTGGGCATAGATCAACATGTTACTTTAAGATAAAGTCAAAATGGGTGCATGATTTAAAGGCTGATAACATAAGCAAATCAGGACAGCAATGAATAGCTTAACTGTCAGATCTATGGAACCGGGAAGAATTTATGAACAAACAAGAGATAGAGAACATTATCAAATAAAAAATGCATAATTTTGATTACATTTTTACACAAACAAGGCCAATGTAACCAAGATTAGAAGGGAAGCAGAAATCTGAGAAACAGTTTTTGCAACCATTGTCTCTGATAAAGGCATTTCTAAAATATATAGAGAACTGAGTCAAATCTGTAATAATAGAAGTTCATTCCTTAATTTATAAATGATCACAGGGCATAAACAGGTGATTTTTAGATGAAGAAATTAAAGCTATCTATAGTCATATGAAAAAATGCTCTAAATCACTACTGATTAGAGAAATGCAAATTAAAACAACACAGAAGTACTATACCACACCTATCAGATTGACTAATATGACAGGAAAGGAAAATAACAAATTTTGGAGATGTGGGGAAAATTGGAACACTAAATGCATTGTTGGTGGAGTTGTGAACCAATCCAACCATTCTGGAGAACAATTTGGGAACTATGCCCAAAGGGTTATAAAATTGTGCATACCCTTTGATCCAGCAATAGCACTACTAGGTTTGCATTCTAAAGAGATCATAAAAAAAGGAAAAGGAGCCACAAATGCAAAAATATTTTTCAGTTCTCTGTGTGGTGGCAAAATAATTGGAAACTGAGGGGATACCCATCAATCAGGGAAGAGCTGAACAAATTGTGCTATAGGAATATAAGGGAATATTATTGTGCTATAAGAAATAAGGAGCAGGTGGATTTTAGAAAAATTTGGAAAGACTTAACATGAACTGACACTGAGTCAAGTGAGCAGAACCAGGAGAACATTGTACTAAGTAATAGCAACACTGTGAGATGACCAACTTTGACAGATAATTAAATTAAAGATACCTATAAGCATATGAAGAAATGCTCTAAATCACTATTGATTAGAGAAATGCAAATCAAAACAACTCTGAGGTACCACATCTCTCCAGTCAGATTGGCTAAGATGACAAAACAGGAAAATGAAAAATGCTGGAGAGGATGTGGGCAAATTGGAACACTAATGCATTGCTGGTAGAGTTGTAAACTTATCCAGCCATTCTGGAGAGCAATCTGGAATTATGCCCAAAGGACTATAAATAATTTCATATTCTTTGACCCAGCAATACCACTCCTAGGGTTATATCCCAAAGAGATCATAGAAGTGGGAGGAAGACCCACATGTACAAAAATGTTTATAGCAGCTCTTTTCGTGGTTGCAAAGAATTGGAAATTAAAGGGGTGCCCATCAATTGGGGAATGGTTAAACAAGTTATGGTATATGCATGTAAGGAATACTATTGTGCTATAAGAAATAAGGAGCAGATGGACTTCATATTTACCTGGAGAGGCTTATACAAACTGACGCTGAGTGAGAAGAGTAGAACCAGGAGAAATTTGTATACAATCACAGACACTTCATATGTGTGATGACCAACTCTGACAGATTGGACTCTTCTCAGCAATGCAGTGATATAAGTCAATCCCAAAAGACTCATGAAGGAAAGAGATGCCTACATCCAGAGAAATAACTAGAAAGAACTGAGGTTGAATCCTTTTGAAAGCAAACTACTTGATCTTTTTCTTTTCATTGTTTGGTTTTATTTCCTCTTTACCATTTTTCATTCCATCTAATAAAATGTGCCTTTGTAACCTGACTAATGTTTAATGTGAAAGTATTTGTAGATCCTATACTAGACTATATGCCAGTGGGGGGAGGGAGGGAAGGGAAATATGAAACTCAAGGAACTATGGAATTGAATCCTGTAAACTAAAAATAAACAAAAATTCATAAAAAATTTTTTGCCTTCAATTAGTTATTGTAGTATAGGTTATATCCCCTTCTCTATCATTTGACTGTAACTTCCCTTAAGGCAGGTTTGTAATTTCATCTCTGTACTTCAAGAAGACATAAATAAGAGATGTTGAATAAACGTTTGCTGAATTAAAACTCCCACATTGTTTAGTACAATGATTTGTACAAAGCAGATACATAATGTGTAAGGCATTAAAAAAATGGAGCTTTCCATCTTTAGAAAAAAATCAGAAAAATTACCTAGAATCACAGAATTTCAGAGCTTGAAGAAACTCAGTTGCCATCTAGTCTAGGCCATTAATGAAAAAGAATCCTCTGTACCAATGTACTATACAAAGGATCATCCTGCTTTTGCTTATAGACTTCACTTTAGGGGCAGCACTTAAAACATCAAGCCTGGGGGTACAGCCAAGACAATGGAGTAAAAGCAGGAATTTGTTTGAGCTCTTTCCCGCTAATCACCTCCAAATGCCTGTAAAAAATGACTCTAAACAAATTGTATTTTGTTTTAAATTTATTTTTAGTTATCAACATCCATTTCCACAAGATGTGGAGATACAAATTTTCTCTCCATCATTCCCCTATCCCCCACCCCAAGATACTGAAAACATATGGAATAACCCTTCCCCCAATTTGGTTTCTCTTATACCCTCCCCCATATCCCGGTAACTTTCTAGTAGGCCAAGATGGATTTATACACCCCAGTGCCTGTATATCTTACTTCCCAGTTGCATGTAAAAAACAACTTTTTTAACATTTGTTTTTAAAACTTGGATTTCCAGATTCTTTCCCTCCTTCCCTCCTCATCAACCCCCATTGGGAAGATAAGCAATTCAATATAGGTTGTACACGTGCAATTATACAAAATGTTTCCATCGTAGTTATATTGTGAAAGACTACATTTCCCTCCATCCTATCCCACCCCGCCCCCCGCTTATTCTATTTTCTACTTTGATCCTGTCCCTCTTCAAAACATGTGCTTTGAGAAATAGGGGGCCGAGTAAAGATGGCAGAGTAGTAACAGCACTTCTGCAGGACTCTGGCCCACACCATTTCAAATTTATATAAAAGGGAACTCTGAAAAAAATTCTGGAATTACAGAACCCAAAAAATGACATGGAAAATCTAACCTACTGATGAGGATAGCCCGGCAGAGAGTGGCCAGCACAGCGCTCTGGGAGCTGAGCCCAGGCCAGCATGAGTTGTCAGAGGTTTTCCCCCCAGGGCAGCCTGACCAGCAGCTAGCTGTAGGGACTCCAGAACACCAGCAGCTGTAGAATTTCCAGAATTACCAACACACAGATGCAAAGGACAAAGGGAGAGATCAGTGCAGTACAGACTTTGGGAACTATTAGGTGGAAGAGCACATTGCGTTGCTTTAACCTTCTCGGATCTGGATTGCAGTCTGGGGCGGAGGTCTTGGGCTGTGTGACCAGCTTGCCAGCGTGTGTGGAGAAGTCAGAGAGGGCAGCCAACTAATACCTCAGGCAGCTGAGAAACCCCAGCATTTAGGATGGAAGCTCCCCTGTCTGGTGGCAGAATCCTACTTTGGCAACAAACCCAAAAGTCTAGTAATTGAGTGGCAACATGCCTAGGCAAAGGAAACAAAATAAACAGAAAAATTCAACATCAGACTCCTATTTGGGGGCAAAGAGAACCAAAGCATGAAACAGGAGGAAGACTGGGAGGTCAGAACTCCTGCACCAAAAGCCCCAAACGAAAATACGAGCTGGTTATAGGCGATATAGGACCTTAAGAAGCAGATAAGAGAAGTGGAGGAAAAATTGGGAAGAAAAATGATATAACTGCGAGAAAAGTATGAAAAGATAATCAGGGGCAGAGCCAAGATGACAGAGTAGAAACAGCTCATCCAAGCCACTCTGCCCCCAGATTCCCCCCAAACTATGTAAAAAGGGACTCTGAACAACCTCTGGAGCCCCAGCACCCACAGAACGACACAGAGAAGCTAACCTCCCGCTGAGGACAGCCCAGCAGCCCTGCAGGAAGGACCAGCGCAGTGGTCTGGGAGCAGGCAGCGCGCAACGTGCAGAGCGCAGGAAACGGAGCCGAGCTGAGCCCAGGTCCGCTTGAGCCGAGGTTTTAGCCCCAGGGTGGCAGGGCCAGCAGCCTGCTGGAGGAACCCCAGAACACCAGCAGCTGTGGCGACTCCAGAATTATCAACATAGACATGCCTAGGACAAAGTAAGAGGTTAGTGTCCTATGGACTTTGGGACCTGTATTTGGGGGAATGCGTCAGCTCCCTCCCCTGGGGGCTAGAAGCCACTGAGGAGACACGCCATTTTGTAGTTTTCAGAGGCAGCTCCGGCTCCCGGCCTGCAATTAATTGCAGGGAGATCCAGCGATCAGTCTTGGGGGGGTAATCGCTCTTGCTTTAACCTCCCTGGATCTGGATTGTGATCTAGGGTGGAAGTCGTGGGTGGGTTTACAGCTTGCCAGAAACAGAAGGTGCCCCCCACACGTTCGGGACGAAAATTCCTCTATCTGGCCTTAAAGCCATAGTGTGGCAACAAGCCCAAAAGTCAAGTAATTAAGTGGCAACATGCCAAGGCAAAAGAAACAGAAAAATGCAACCCTAGACTCCTATTTTGGGGGCATAGAGCGGGAAAAGGACTGTGAGGTCAGAAGTCCTGCTCCAAAAGCCCCAGGGGAAAACATGAGCGGGTTGCAGGCCATAGAGGACCTTAAGAAGGACTTTAAAAATCAAATAAGAGAAGTGGAAGAAAAATTGGAAAGAGAAATGAGAAGGATGCAGGAAAAGTATGAAATGAGGGTCAACAGCCTGATTGAGGAAAACAACACCTTAAAAAACAGACTAACTCAAATGTCAAAGGAGGCCCAAAAGGGCAATGAGGAGAAGAATGCCTTAAAAAGTCGCATTTGCCTCTGGAGGCCTATATTTGAAGATAAAATTTTCTGCTGAGTTCTGGTCTTTTCATCAGGAAAGTTTGGAAGTTACCTTTTTCATTGAATATGCATCTCCTCCTCTGAAATATTATACTCAACTTTGCCAGGTAGTTGATCCTTGGTTGCAATCCAAGGTCCTTTTTCTTACAGAATATCATATTCCAAGACCTCTGATCTTTTCATGCAGAAGCTGCAAGGTCCTACATAATCCTGAGTGTGGTTCCACAATATTTAAATTGTTTCTTTCTGTTTGCTTGCAGAATTTTCTCCTTGACCTGATAATTCTGGCATTTGGCTGCAATATGGCCTGGTATTTTCAATTTGGGATTTCTTTCAAGAGGGGATGGGTGGATTCTTTGGATGACTAATTTATCCTCTGGTTCTAAGACCTCAGGGGAATTTTCCTTGATGATTTCTTCAAAAATGTTGTCCAGGCTCATTTCCTGATCATGAATTCCAGGTAGACCCATAATTCTTAAATTACGTCTCCTAGATCTATTTTCCAGGTCAGTCATTTTTCCAATGACGTATTTTATATTTTATTCTCTTTTTTCATTCTTTTGATTTTATTTGACTGATTTTTGAAGTCTTATAGAGTCATTAGCTTCCACTTGCCCAATTATAATTTTTAACAAGTTGTTTTCTTCAGTTGGCTTTTGTACCCCCTTTTCCATTTTGCCAATTGTATTTTTAAACTTTTTAACTTCAACAGTCAATTTTTGTCCTTCTTTTTCCAAGCTGTTGATTCTTCCTTACATGCTCCTCATTTCTTTTTTCCAATTTTTCTTCTGTCTCTCTTTTCCACTTTTTAAAATCCTTCTTCAGTTCTTCTGAGAAGGCTTTTTGGACTTGAAACTAGTTCATATTCCCCTTTGAGATTTTGGATGTGGGTATGCTGATTGTCCACTGTTGTCCTCTTCTGAATTTTTTTATTTTATTTTTTTTATTATTTATATTTATATATATTTATATATATTATATTTATTTTATTTATTTTATTATTCCCTGTCACCATAATAATTCTCTATGGTCATTGTTTTTGCTTTGTTGCTTTCTTCACATGGTGTTTGCCTTTTCCCCTGGCTTTTAAAACTGATCTCTGCTTCTGGGGAATAAGGGACACTGTCCCAAGTTTCTTGTACTGGGGAGCTGGAGCCTGGTCACTGGCTTTTGTGTGCTGGGGCCTCTGGTGTTGGCAGATGGAGACTATAGGGGTCTGGTAGCCTACCTGGAGATGAGCTGGTGGTGGTGGCTGGTGTGTGCCAAGACCAGGTGAGGTTTCTGTAAGTTTCCCTGAGGCTACACTGAAGCTTGCTGGGTTGAGGAGGAGAGGGGAAGGGGATATAGCTGCTGGAGGACACCTCTTCACCAGGGGTGCACTAGAGTACAGGTAGGGTCAGCTGCTTATGGATACTTATCCACTCACATATGGTGGTTATCTGAGCTGAAGTCTTGTCAATTCCCCTGACTATGTCAAGGCATATAGGGAGTGGGAGAATAGGGAAGGGAATCCTGGTGTTGGACTGCTCCACTACCCTGGGGTTCAGGATCAACTCCTGGTTTGCTAAGGTATGACTTGCCCCTGGCTTACCAGGATGCCTCCCATTTTGTACTTCACCCCTTCCACTACAGCAAGAAGGACCTTTCCTGTTAATCCCTCAAGCCTCACAGCCTAAAAGATTATTGTACCCCATCTTCCTTTATTTTTTATTTTATTAAATGCTTTATTAACTTCTAGGTTACATCATTCATTTCCACAAGATTTTGAGTTATAAATTTCCTCCCCATCTTTCCCCTACCCATCACCCCTAAACAGCGATCCCGCTGGATATCCCCTCCTCCAATCTGCTCTCTCCCATATGTTTCCCCATCCCCCCTCCAATTTTCCAGTAGGGCACAGTGTGCCTGTACATCTTATTTCCCAGTTATGTGTAAAATAATATTACTACTACTACTACTACTACTACTACTAATATATTAAACATTTGATTTAAAAACCCTGAATCCAGATTCATTCCTTTCTTCCCTTGTCATCCACCCTTACTGGGAAGAAAAGCAATTCAATATAGGTTGTACATGTAGAGCCATGTAAAACATTTCCATAGTGGATATATTGTAAAAGACTAACTATACTTCCCTCCATCCTAAACCACCTCCCACTTCCTCTATTTTCTACCTTGATACTGTCCCTTTTCAAAAGTGGGTACTTCCAACTTCCCTTCCCCCCAGCCGGTCCTCCCTTCCATCATCCCTTTCCCCCACACTCTCCTGCAGGGTGAGATATATATTATTTCCCAATTCTATGTAAGATAGTATTAATAATAACATTTATATATTTTTAAACATTTGATTTTAAAACTTCGAATTCCAGATTCATTCCTTTCCTCCCTTTTCACCCACTCTTATTGGGAAGACAAGCAATTCAGTATATGTTGTACATGTATAGCTATGCAAAACATTACCATAGTAGATATATTGTAAAAGACTGACTATATTTCCCTCCCTCCTATCCCACCTCCCACTGAGTCTATTCCTTATTTTGATCCTGTCCCTTTTCAAAAGTGGGTGCTTCTAACTTCCCTCCCCCCAGCCTGCCCTCCCTTCCATCATCTCCTCCCCCCCCCACTCTCCTGCAGGGTGAGATACCCCATTTAGTGTGTATGTTATTCCCTCCCTAAGCCAAACTCAATGAGAATAAGGTTGACCCATTCCCTTTTGCCTTCTTGTTCTTCCCCTCCCTTATAACAATTTTCCCTTGCCACTTCTATATGAAATAGTTCACCCCATTCTGTCTCTCTCTATCTCCTCTCATTATATTCCTCTCACCTCTTAATTTCACCTTTTAAGTATCATCACTTCCTATTCAATTGGTCCTGTGCCCTCTATGTATACCTGTACACGTATATACACACTCACATATTTATTCATATGCCCACATACCCTCCTATATAGACATATTTGTATGTATACATACACACACATTTCTATTCCCTTCAACTATTCTCATACTGAGAAAAGTTTCCTAAGTTACAATTATCATTTTTCCATGTAGGAATGTAAACAATTCAACTTTGATAAGTTCCTTATGATTTCATTTCCCTGTTTACCTTCTCATGCTTCTCTTGCTTTTTGTATCTGCTTGTCAAATTTTCTATTCAACTCTGGTTTTTTCATCAAGAAGTCCTCTAATCCACTGAATGACCATATTTTCCCCTGAAACATGATACTCAGTTTTGCTGGGTAGGTGATTCTTGGTTTTAATCCCAACTCCTTTGACCTCCTGAATATCATATTCCAGGCCCTTCAATCCCTCAGTGTTGAAGATACTGTGTTATCCTGACTGTGTTTCCACAATATTCAAATTGTTTCTTCCTGGCTGCTTGTAATATTTTCTCCTTGATCTGGGAACTTCAGAACCTGGCTATAATATTCCTAGGAGTTTTCTTTCTGCGATCTTTTTCAGGAGGTAATTGGTGGATTCTTTCAACCTCTATCATGCCCTCTGTTTCTAAAACATCAGGGCAATTTTCCTTGAGAATTTCTTGAAGGATGATGTCTAGGTTCTTTTTTTGATCATGGCTTTCAGCTAATCCAATAATTTTTAAATTATTATTTAAATAATATTTATTTATAATAACAATTAAATAATAATATTATCTAAATAATATTTAAATTATCTCTCCTGGATCTATTGCCCAGGTCAGTGGTTTTTCCAATGAGCTATTTCACACTGCCTTTTATTTTTTCAGTTGTTTGGATCTGTTTAATATTATTTTGATTTCTTATAAAGTCACTAGCTTCCATTTGCTCCAATCTAATTCTGAAGGAATGATTCTCTTCAGTGAGCTTTTGAGATTCTTTTTCCATCTGGCAAATTTGGCTTTTTAAGGCAGTCTTCTCCTCATTTGGCTTTTTGGGCCTCTTTTGCCATTTAAGTTAATCTATTTTTCCAGGGAGGAGAGTTTTGTCTCAACTTTCTGGGATTTTTTCAGCTGCTGGAGCTATTAGTTGGGTGCCCTCTCTGTAGACCTCCATAAGCTCTGGCTCACTGGTGACACACCCAAGGACAACCCCAAACTGTTGCCTGGTACCCCTATAATCCACAGGCCAGGAGCTCTGAAGCAGCCATGTGGAGGCAGCTGCATGGCCATGGTACCTCCACCACTTTTTGATCTGTGGGCTGAGGCCGGACTGTACTTTGTCCCCCCCAATTCCAACAGAATTCTTCACTGATCTTTTACTTTTTCTTTGGCATTTATGGGTTGATCTTTCTGGAAACTGCCACAGCTGCTGGTGATCTACTCTCCTGAAGTCTGCTGCAGCTGATGGTCAGGCTGCCTTGGGCCTAAAACTGCAGGCTCACATGGGACTGGGCTGGGCTCTGCTCCCAACATGCTGAAATGAACCCTTCCTTTCCTTCTGCTGGGCTGCCTCCAGCAGGAGATTTGTTTCTCTCTGTCACTTTATGGATTCTGTAGCTCTAAAGTTTGTTTAGAGTCATATATTATAGGTATTTTAGGTGGTTATGGGGGGAGTTCATGGTGTTTTCCTACTTCTACACTTCCATCTTGGCTCTGTCCCCTCAATTTGTGTTTTTTTTTTTAGACACCTGGGATCCATTTTTTTCTCATAATTAAAAGAACTAAATATGTTTTAATTTTCTCAACATATTTTCACATTAGTCATCTCTTAAAGAAGAATTAGAACCAATATAAAAAACCATGATAAAGTAGAAACACAAGGGGAAGGTAGGTGGCACAGTGAATAGAGCACTGGCCCTGGAGTCAGGAGAACCTGAATTCAAATCTGGTCTCAGACTTACTAGCTGTATGACCTTGGGCAAGTCACTTAACCCCAACTTCCCTGCCTTCCCCTCTCCAAAGACAGCAAAAAAAAAAGATTATACTGCTTTGGGGGCAGCTAGGTGGCAAATTGAATAGAGCACTGGCTCTGGAGTCAGGAAGACGAGTTCAAATCCGGTCTCAGACACTTAACACTTACTGGCCATGTGACCTTGGGCAAGTCACTTAACTCCAATTGCCTTGCCTTCCCCCCTCCAAAAAGCACACACACACACACACACACAGGGAGAGAGAGAGAGAGAGAGAGAGAGAGAGAGAGAGAGAGAGAGAGAGAGAGAGAGAGAGAAAGAGAGAAAGAAGTTAATTGGACAACTTCTGGTCATCAAATTTTGTCTTCCTTTGAAGAGGAGAGGGAGAGGGAAGAGGGAAAGGACCAGTTGAGTTACCCAACTGACTAGATCCCCATTCAGGCAGCTCATTCTACTTACAGGTTGTGTTTGTCCTTTGTTTTTGAAGAGGATCATGACATCAGGGAAATGATGATATGACTTGCAGTTGATTTTGACTTGAGGTAGGGAGGACTGTGCAAGGTAACCAGACTGACTTTTTCCTCCAGAGCTATCTGGGCCCAGTGGCCAGATATTCATCAGGATGACTGGAGATGGCCAGGATAAAATGGGAGACCCTGGCCCTTTTAGGCTAAGGTCTTTTTAGGTAATCACTTAGAGTGAGGTTAATGCCCACTCAGCGAATAGGCCTCTTTAAGAAGTGAGCCCACTCAAATCAAAGTCAACTGCAAGTCACATCATCATTTTCCTGATGTCACAGTCCTCTTCAAAAATGAAGGACAAACAACCTGTAAGTAGACCAAGCTGCCTGAATGGGGACCCAGCCATTTGGGTAACTCAGCTCATCCTCATTCTCTCCCTCTCCTTCTTCTCTCCAAAGGAAGATATATATATATTTTTTAAACACATGCTTTATTAACGTCTGTTTTACATCATTCATTTCCACTAGATTTTGAGTTACAATCATTTCCCCCCCGTTATTCCCCTACCCAGCCTCCCAGAATAGCAGTCCCACAAGATATCACTTCCTCCAATCTGCTCCCTCCCATACCTTCTCCCATACCCCCTTCGACTTTTCCATTAGAGGAAGGTGAATCTTTGTGTCCCAATGCCTGCACATTTTATCTCCCAATTATAAGCAAAAGAGTATTAATAGTAGTATTTATATATATTTGAAACATTTAATGTTAAGACCTCGAATTTCAGATCCATTTCCTTCCTCCCTTGTCACCCATTCCCTCTGGGGAGATAAGTAATTCAGTATATGTTGTACATGTCTAGCTATGCAAAACATTATCATAGTAGATATATTGTACAAGGCTGCTTATAATTCCCTCCCACTCATCCCACCCCCCACCTGGTCCATTCCCTACATGGTACTGTCCCTCTTCTATAGTGGGTACTTCCAACCTCCCCTCCCCCCAAGGATGCCCTCCCATCCATGATCCCTCCTCTCATCCCCCTTCCTCCTATTCTGCTGCAGGTTGAGATATCCCATTTAGTATGTATGTCATTCTCTCCCTGAATCAAATTCAATGAGAATGTGATTTTGCCTTTTTTTTTTCTTCCTATTCTCCCTCTCCCTTGCAACCACTTCCCCTTGCTTCTTCTACATGAGATAGTTTACCCTACCCTGTCTCTCCCCATCTCCTCTTGCCACTTTCCTCTCTCACCTCATAATTTCATCCCTTGAGTATTCTCCCTTCCCAACAAATTCAACCTATGCCCTCTATCCATATATAACTATAACCATATACACACACATTCACATATGTATTCATATGACCACACCCCCTTCTTCCATTATTTTCATAGTGAGAAAGATATCATCAGTCACAGTTATTGCTTTTCCATATAGGAATGTAAATAGTTCAACTTTGATAAGTTCCTTTTGATTTCTTTTCCCTGATTACCTTCTCAGGCATCTCTTCCTTCTTGTGTCTGGATGTCAAATTTTCTATTCAATTCTGGTTTTTTCCTCAAGAATGCTTGAAAGTCCTCTATTCCACTGAATGACCATATTTTCCCCTGAAACAAAATACTCAGTTTTGCTGGGTAGGTGACCCTTGGGTTCATTCCCAGTTCTTTTGCCCTCTGGAATATCATATTCCATGCCCTTCGATCCCTCAGTGTAGAAGCTGCCAGGTCCTGGGTTATTCTGATTGTGTTTCCACAATATTGAAATTGTTTCTTCCTGGCTGCTTGTAGTATTTTCTCCTTGATCTGGGGATTCTGGAACCTGGCTATAATATTCCTGGGAGTTTTCTTTTTGGGATCTTTTTCAGGAGGTGATCAGTGGATTCTTTCAACCTCTATTTTGCCCTCTGGATCTAAAACATCAGGGCAATTTTCCTTGAGAATTTCTTGAAGGGTGATTTCTAGGTTCTTTCTTTGATCATGGCTTTCAGGTAGTCCAATAATTTTAAATTGTCTCTCCTGGATCGATTTTCCAGGTCAGTGGTTTTTCCCATGAGATATTTCACATTGCCTTCTAATCTTTCATTTGTTTGGATCTGCTTAACAGCATCTTGATTTCTCATAAAGTCATTAGCTTCCATTTGCTCCAGTCTAACTCTGAAGGAATGAATCTCCTCAGTGAACTTTTGAGATTCTTTTTCCATCTGGCAAATTCGACTTTTTAAGGCATTCTTCTCCTCATTGCCCTTTTGGGCCTCCTTTGCCATTTGAGTTAGTCTATTTTTTAAGGTGTTGTTTTCCTCAGTCAGGCTGTTGACCCTCATTTCATACTTTTCCTGCATCCTTCTCATTTCTCTTTCCAATTTTTCCTCCACTTCTCTTATTTGATTTTTAAAGTCCTTCTTAAGGTCCTCTATGGCCTGCAACCAGCTCATGTTTTCCCCTGGAGCTTTTGGAGCAGGACTTCTGACCCCACAGTCCTTTTCCCGCTCTGTGCCCCCAAAATAGGAGTCTAGGGTTGCATTTTTCTGTTTCCTTTGCCTTGGCATGTTGCCACTTCATTACTTAACTTTTGGGCTTGTTGCCACACTATGGATTTAAGGCCAGATAGAGGAATTTTCGTCCCGAACGTGTGGGGGGCAACTTCTGTTTCTGGCAAGCTGTAAACCCACCCACGACTTCCACCCTAGATCACAATTCAGATCCAGGGAGGTTAAAGCAAGAGCGATTACCACCTCCCCCCCAAGACTGATCACTGGATCTCCCTACAAATTCGCAGGCCAAGAGCTGGAGCTGCCTCTGAAAACTACAAAATGGTGTGTCTCCTCAGTGGCTTCTAGCCCCCAGGGGAGGGAGCCAACGCATTCCCCAAATACTAGTCCCAAAGTCCAAAGGACACTAACCTCTTACTTTGTCCTAGGCATGTCTATGTTGATAATTCTGGAGTCGCCACAGCTGCTGGTGTTCTGGGGTTCCTCCAGCAGGCTGCTGGCCCTGCCACCCTGGGGCTAAAACCTTGGCTCACCAGGACCCAGGCTCCGCTCGGCTCGGCTCGGCTCCCTGCGCTCTGCACACTGCCAGCTCCCAGACTGCTGCGCTCGTCCTTCCTGCAGGGCTGCTGGGCTGTCCTCAGCGGGAGGTTAGCTTCTCTGTGTCGTTCTGTGGGTGCTGGGGCTCCAGAAGTTGTTCAGAGTCCCCTTTTACATAGTTTGGGGGGAATCTGGGGGCAGAGTGGCTTGGATGAGCTGTTTCTACTCCGCCATCTTGGCTCTGCCCTGGAAGGTATATTTTGATGGCCAGAACTGCCCAGTTAACTTGGGGTATACTGGCTAGATTTCTTTCTTTTCTTCTTTCTGTTTCTTCTTACACAAAACCTTAAACCCAATTCACTATGAAACTCATAGATAGGACCACAATACTTTCCTGCCCAAGCTCCACTTAATAGGATTTTGGTCCCTCCTGGCTTAAAGTGAATGTCAATGGTAATAGTTTCTTTGGAACAGCAACCATAAGGGTCTCTCCCTCCTAACTTGATTTTTTTTCTTTTTCTTTTCCTAATTAAAGGGGCCATCCCTTGACTCACTTCTTTAAAAGGCCTATTCAATGAATGGGTTTTACCTCACTTTGAGTATACACACACACACACACACACACAAATATATCTATACACACTTATATAAGATACATATGTTCATAATATACATATATTTGTTTACATATTGCCTTCTCAGAATTTGAACTCTTTTAGGGCAGGGTCTGTGCTTTTGCCTTTGTAACCCCAGTCCCACACTCATAGGCTTTGGGAGTCTCACTACAGACAAGGGCTTGCCACATTTTGTATCTCCAGCACTCAGCACAGTGCCTGGCAAGCTCTCAACAAATGCTTGTAGAATGAATGACTTATACCTGAAACTGAACTAGGCCTACTTTGCTGACTCTGAAGGTAACTAGAATAAAAGGTTTTTCTTCTGAACAAAAAGGTTTCTTGTTAAAAAGTAATTTCAGGTATTACACACTGTTGAGGAAATACTATTGGGAAGAAAAGTAGGCCTATTTTGCTAGCTCTGAAGTTCACTGGACCATCCAGCTTTTTCCTTGTCAAAAAAGAAATTCAATCACTATTCATCAGGTGGGAAATCTCTGGAGGGCACCCAATCCTCAAGTCACACCAGGCCCCTGACACCAATCATAAAAACAAAAGACTTCCTATTTGGACGCAAATGCTGACTTTTTTTCCTTTTTACAAAGGAAATTCAATAACCACCCATGAGCTGAGGAAGGACACACATCACTGAAAGTGTGGGGAGGGAAAGGGGAGAAGAGGAGGAGAAGAAGGAATGGGAGGGGAAAGGGAAGGGGGAGAGGACAGGAAGAAGAGTTGGGGAGGGGAAGAAGAGTGGGGGAGGGGGAAGGGGACAGGTAGGGGGAGGGAAGAGGAAAGGGGAAGAAAAGGGAAAGGAGGGGAGGGGGAGGAAAAAGAAAAGAGGGGGAGGGGGTAAGGGAGAAGAGGGAGAAAGGAAGCAGGAGGGAAGAGGAAGAAGAAAGAGAAAGGGGGGAGGGGAGGGAGGGTCACACTTTCCCACTGCTCATTCTAAACCTGCCCAGCAGGCCTCACCCCTGGCCCTCATTTGCACCAGGCTTTTCAGTCACCTCCTTCTTTTTTTCCAGGTCCACGGCAGGAACTTTTCAGTCAGGATTTAGGAAGCCTCAACCTTCGCCTCCTAACAAGGCCTCTCTGGTGCTGGCCTCGATGGGCTTCCTCAGACCCACCACTTCCCAGGCCCTGAGATTCCAAGCCGAGCCAGAAACCTCTGCCTTACCTGAAGGTGAGCTCCTCCTTGCCTCAACGAGGCCCAAAGCTCTCCCGGACTCCCCTCAGGCCTGGCGGCCAGGCTCCTCCACAGGCCTTTGAGCGACAGCATGGGACGACGGGCCTGGCCAATCCTGGAACAGCACGAGCGCTAATGGGCGGGGCCTGACGGGGTGTAGTCTTCTTACAACAGGTCACACCTGGGTTATGTCCATCCGCGCGGGGAAGGAAAAGAGATCCTAGCGCTATCCTCTCCTGTCCGCCCAAATGGGGCGAGGTCCTGAAGAATGGTCCTAGATTGTGTGTGGGAGGATGTCTTGGAATTTTATAAAGTGAAGAAGAGGGGAGAATTGCCCTGCGTAGGGATCCTGGAGAGTGGGAGGTGGTGGAGTGATCAAAGTGATTGCCAGCAGGTGCTATCATTAAAAGGGCTCTAAAGAGGCAGGGGTGGGGGCTTTTTTTTTCCCCCAGTCTTCCTTGAGTGGAGCGGGGCAGGGTAGCGCCCTGGAAGGAGGAGGAGGAGGAAGAGGAGGAGGAGGAGGAGGAGAAGAAGGAGAAGAAGAAGTGAGTGGTTTTGTGGAGGGAGGTCTGCTTGTAACCTCCAAGGGTAACTGCCCTTCTTCTTTACCATAAATTTTAGGCTTGCCCCAAGGGGCTGGTAGGCTGCACCCTTCCCCCATTCAGTGGCACTGGTGGGCTCGGCGTCCTCGGGAGGTTCTTCCTTCGTGGATGGGGCTGGCAGGAGAGCCTCCCCCCACCCCCACCCTGGGAAACGACCCTCTAGCCCTGGATGAGAATAATGAAGGTCCCTAGGATCCCCCACTCTGGAGAGTCCCATGCCCTTGTCATAGAAAGGGCTGATGGGGACTCCTCCCCCCAAGTCTCCCACGGGGCTAATGAAGGATCCTTCTGACTCTTTATGGCTTTCCCTAATTTTCAGGATGCTCTTGTGTTGCTGTCTCTACCTTATCTCATTTGAGCCTTAGACTCTCTAAGTGCTCTTCCGTTATTGTAGCCCGATGCAGAAACCGAGCCTTAGGTTAAGTAACAAACGGTAAGTATCCATCTTGTAGATTTCAGACCGGGTTCTTCCTGACCACTGCGCTCCCAAGTCCAGCACTCACAGCTACATACTGAAACCCAACGGGCTCACGACTGGAAGATAGAAGATCAAGCTAAATGTGGTGTTTCTATTAAATACTTGTGTGACTGACTGCATGTCAGGAATAGAGTGCTAGATCAGAATTCAGAGGATTCGAATTAAACTCTAATGATCATGGGCAAGCTACTTAACCCTAAACCTTTCCGGGTGTTGGTTCCCTTATTCGTAAAAGAAGTTTAAATTAGACGACTTTTAAGATACTTTATAGATCTTATTGTCTCTTCATAAAACCCAATGCTGGTCAATTACAAATAATGGTAAGTCAGGTTTTCCAGCCTGAATTTTCTTTCAGAATGAAGGGAAAAAGGTCATGATTGTTTTTCATTCCTTGTGCCCCAGGTGTTCAAACTAATGGGGAAAAAAAGAATCCTTGTTAAAATTTTGAATTCTACAATGATTTCTCTATAAAGTTATGACATTAAAGACAGAATTGAAATAAATACATTCAAGATTCCAGTTGTAACTTTAAACTTAATTGGTAAAATTTTTTTCTTCGTTGTGGTAAGCTACCTATGGTGATTGCAATGCCTTGTCCTAAATGAAAAGGACAAGTTGCATTTGTTTGCTAAATACATGTTCTTCAAAAGTTCATTTTGAAAGTTTAATCAAAATAAGAGAAAATCAAGGAAGTATTAAGGAAAAGTAAAGTTTAGTGTATTACTCATTTCTAGAGAAAAAAAAATGAGTGGTCGAGCGAGGAAAAACAGAAGAAGGCAATCAAAGGAAACCCAGAGGGGTGCACCTGTTGAGGTGAGTGCTCTCATTCCTGTAAATGTGGATATATTGAGAGCCATCCATAGTCTTCTGCTGGGCACATTGGGGAATTCAGTATCCTTACATATTGAGGTTAAATGGGGTTAAGTTGTTGAATATTCTAGATAGGGCCTCTACCAATAATTGGAAGTCCTGCTTCTTTCCCTCCAACTAGAAACCCTCCCCCACCCCAACCTCTCCCCAAAGAATCCTAAAAGGCTAATGCAATTCATTATTTGCTCAGTGACTCCTTTCTAAGTTATTTGGTAACATGATGCATGTTTCCTTATTTCCCTAGTTTCCAGACAGGAGAGAATTCCTATGATAGCTTGTAGTATTTTTCTCTTCTGAAAAATATTTAAATGAGGAACAACTGAACAGAAGTCCTTTGGTGTACAAATAATCTTCCCTTTTTAAAAAATTCCTCCCGCTATATATTTCTACTCCTCCTATTCTGGGGACTGTTTATATTTATTATTTTAAATATCATTCCTTGACTATGTAGTCTTCTACTAGCATTTGAGATTTAATGGTACTTTTAATTGCTAAAAAGTAAATAAATAAAACAAACTGCAGGGTCAGCAGCCTGGTAATGGGAGCTCTAGGTATCGACAACAGCAATGGCAAAGGCAGCAGGCACCAGACCCAGCTCCAGAACCAGTTCCAGAGCCAGCTCTAACATCAGTTCCAGTTCTAGAAGCGGCTCAGGCACCAGCACCAACTCAGGCAGGAGATGGGGCAGAAACATTGGCTCAGCCACCAGCAACAGCTAGGGCAGCGACTTACTCAGAAATATTGGCTCGATCAGCAGGACGGGCTCGGGCACGAGCTCGGGCACCTATGCCCAGAGCATCACCACCAACTGTAGCACCAGTCCAGGCACCAGCAGCACAAGCATCCATGCCAGCACGGGCTCGGGCACCCATGCGCAGAGCATCACCACTGACTGTAGCACCAGTCCAGGCACCAGCAGCACAAGCATCAATGCCAGCACGGGCTCGGGCACCCATGCCCAGAGCATCACCACCGACTGTAGCACCAGTCCAGGCACCAGCAGCACAAGCATCCATGCCAGCACGGGCTCGGGCACCCATGCCCAGAGCATCACCACCGATTGTAGCACCAGTCCAGGCACCAGCAGCACAAGCATCCATGCCAGCACGGGCTCGGGCACCTATGCCCAGAGCATCACCACCGACTGTAGCACCAGTCGAGGCACCAGCAGCACAAGCATCCATGCCAGCACGGGCTCGGGCACCTATGCCCAGAGCATCACCACCGACTGTAGCACCAGTCCAGGCACCAGCAGCACAAGCATCCATGCCAGCAAGTGAGTTTGTTAGTCATGAAGAGCCAAGAGGGGCAGAAGGAGGAGCTGAAGAGGGAACATCCACATTTGAAGGTAATATTGTGGGAACAGGATTAAAAAAATTACTATGAGAATTTTTTTGTTTCCTTTTCTTTCTCTTTTTAAAATTTATTTTTAACATTCACTTTAAAAAATTTTGAGGTTCAAATTCTTTCCTTTCCTCCCACTCCTCCCCCACCTATTAAGAGGCAAGTAATGTGATGTCAGTTATATGTGTGAAATCATGCAAAACATTTCCATATAAGCCATGTTACCAAAAAAAAGCAAGAAAAATGAAGTGAAAAAATTGTACTTCGATCTACTTTCAGACTCTATCACTTCTTCCCCTGGAAGTGGATAGCATTTTTCAGAATAATTCCTTCAGAATAATCTTGGATCATTATATTGATCAGAATAGCTAAGTCATTTACTGTTGATCATTGTGCTGTTATTTTGTTGTTGTTGTTGTTGTTGTTTTGCTGTTATTGGGTAGAGTG
Source organism: Gymnobelideus leadbeateri (assembly GCA_011680675.1). Taxonomy (NCBI): domain Eukaryota; kingdom Metazoa; phylum Chordata; class Mammalia; order Diprotodontia; family Petauridae; genus Gymnobelideus; species Gymnobelideus leadbeateri. The sequence goes on from WOXC01011212.1 coordinate 242,494, forward strand.
TTCTGGTTCTGCTCACTTCACTTTGCATCAGTTTATGTACAGGTTTTTCTGAAATCATCCTGCTTATCATTTCTTATAATAATATTCCATTGTTATCATATACCACAACTCATTCACCCATTACCCAATTGGTGAACATCCCCTCGATTTCCAATTCTTTGCATTGCAAATATTTTTGTACATATGGATTTTTTCTTTTCCTTTCATTTCTTTGGGATACAGCCCTAGTAGTGGTACTGTGTACAGTGGCATTGTATGCAGTTTTATATCCCTTTGAGCATAATTCCAAATAAATTTCTAGAATTAGTGAATCACTTCACAATTCTACCAACAGTGTATTACAGTGTCCCAATTTTTCACATCCTCTCCAAAATTTCCTTTTATATCATATTAGCCAATCTGATAGGTGTGAAAATTGTACCTCAGAGCTGTTTCAATTGACATTTCTCTAATCAGTAGTGATTTAGAACATTTTTTTCATGATTATAGATAACTTTAATTTCTTTATCTGAAAACTGCCTGTTCATATCCATTGACCACTTATCAATTAGGGAATGACCCATATTCTTTTTTTTTTAAACAAATGTTTTATTAACTTCTGTTTTACATCATTCATTTCCACCAGATTTTGAGTTACAATCATTTTACCCCCATTATTCCCCTACCCAACCTCCCAGAATAGCAGTCCCACAAGATATCGCTTCCTCCAATCTGCTCTCTCCCATACCTTCTCCCATACCCCCTTCGACTTTTCCATTAGAGGAAGGTGAATCTTTGTGTCCCAATGCCTGCACATCTTATCTCCCAATTATAAGCAAAAGAGTATTAATAATAGCATTTATATATATTTGAAACATTTAATCTTAAGACCTCGAATTTCAGATCCATTTCCTTCCTCCCTTGTCACCCATTCCCTCTTGGGAGATAAGTAATTCAGTATATGTTGTACATGTCTAGCTGTGCAAAACATTATCATAGTAGATATATTGTACAAGGCTGCTTATAATTCCCTCCCACTCATCCCACCCCCCACCTGGTCCATTCCCTACATGATCCTGTCCCTCTTCTATAGTGGGTACTTCCAACCTCCCCTCCCCCCAAGGATGCCCTCCCATCAATCATCCCTCCTCTCATCCCCCTTCCCCCTATTCTGCTGCAGGTTGAGATATCCCATTTAGTATGTATGTCATTCTCTCCCTGAACCAAATTCAATGAGAATGTGGTTTTGCCTTTTTTTCCTTTCTTATTCTCCCCCTCCCTTGCAACCACTTCCCCTTGCTTCTTCTACATGAGATAGTTTACCCTACCCTGTATCTCCCCATCTCCTCTTGCCACTTTCCTCTCTCACCTCATAATTTCATCCCTTGAGTATTCTCCCTTCCCAACAAATTCAACCTATGCCCTCTATCCATATATAACTGTAACCATATACACACACATTCACATATGTATTCATATGACCACACACCCTTCTTCCATTATTTTCATAGTGAGAAAGATATCATCAGTCACAGTTATTGCTTTTCCATATAGGAATGTAAATAGTTCAACTTTGATAAGTTCCTTTTGATTTCTTTTCCCTGATTACCTTCTCAGGCATCTCTTCCTTCTTGTGTCTGGATGTCAAATTTTCTATTCAATTCTGGTTTTTTCCTCAAGAATGCTTGAAAGTCCTCTATTCCACTGAATGACCATATTTTCCCCTGAAACAAAATACTCAGTTTTGCTGGGTAGGTGACCCTTGGGTTCATTCCCAGTTCTTTTGCCCTCTGGAATATCATATTCCATGCCCTTTGATCCCTCAGTGTAGAAGCTGCCAGGTCCTGGGCTATTCTGATTGTGTTTCCACAACATTGAAATTGTTTCTTCCTGGCTGCTTGTAGTATTTTCTCCTTGATCTGGGGATTCTGGAACCTGGCTATAATATTCCTGGGAGTTTTCTTTTTGGAATCTTTTTCAGGAGGTGATCGGTAGATTCTTTCAACCTCTGTTTTGTCCTCTGGATCTAAAACATCAGGGCAATTTTCCTTGAGAATTTCTTGAAGGGTGATTTCTAGGTTCTTTCTTTGATCATTGTTTTCAGGTAATCCAATAATTTTTAAATTGTCTCTCCTGGATCTATTCTCCAGGTCAGTGGTTTTTCCCATGAGATATTTCACATTGCCTTCTAATCTTTCATTTGTTTGGATCTGCTTAACAGCACCTTGATTTCTCATAAAGTCATTAGCTTCCATTTGCTCCAGTCTAACTCTGAAGGAATGAATCTCCTCAGTGAACTTTTGAGATTCTTTTTCCATCTGGCAAATTTGACTTTTTAAGGCATTCTTCTCCTCATTGCCCTTTTGGGCCTCCTTTGCCATTTGAGTTAGTCTATTTTTTAAGGTGTTGTTTTCCTCAGTCAGGCTGTTGACCCTCATTTCATACTTTTCCTGCATCCTTCTCATTTCTCTTTCCAATTTTTCCTCCACTTCTCTTATTTGATTTTTAAAGTCCTTCTTAAGGTCCTCTATGGCCTGCAACCCGCTCATGTTTTCCCCTGGGGCTTTTGGAGCAGGACTTCTGACCTCACAGTCCTTTTCCCGCTCTATGCCCCCAAAATAGGAGTCTAGGGTTACATTTTTCTGTTTCCTTTGCCTTGGCATGTTGCCACTTAATTACTTGACTTTTGGGCTTGTTGCCACACTATGGCTTTAAGGCCAGCTAGAGGAATTTTCGTCCCGAACGTGTGGGGGGCAACTTCCGTTTCTGGCAAGCTGTAAACCCACCCACAACTTCCACCCTAGATCACAATCCAGATCCAGGGAGGTTAAAGCAAGAGCGATTACCCCCCAAGACTGATGGCTGGATCTCCCTACAAATTTGCAGGCTGGGAGCTGGAGCTGCCTCTGAAAACTACAAAATGGCGTGTCTCCTCAGCGGCTTCTAGCCCCCAGGGGAGGGAGCCGACGCATTCCCCAAATACAGGTCCCAAAGTCCATAGGACACTAACCTCTTACTTTGTCCTAGGCATGTCTATGTTGATAATTCTGGAGTCGCCACAGCTGCTGGTGTTCTGGGGTTCCTCCAGCCAGCTGCTGGCCCTGCCGCCCTGGGGCTAAAACCTCGGCTCAAGCGGACCTGGGCTCAGCTCGGCTCCGCTTCCTGCGCTCTGCACGTTGCGCGCTGCCTGCTTCCAGACCACTGCGCTGGTCCTTCCTGCAGGGCTGCTGGGCTGTCCTCAGTGGGAGGTTAGCTTCTCTGTGTCATTCTGTGGGTGCTGGGGCTCCAGAAGTTGTTCAGAGTCCCCTTTTACATAGTTTGGGGGGAATCTGGGGGCAGAGTGGCTTGGATGAGCTGTTTCTACTCTGCCATCTTGGCTCTGCCCCCCAATGACCCATATTCTTATAAAGAATTCTCAGTTCTTTATATATTTGAGAAATGAGGCCTTTATCAGAGACACTTGCTATAAATTGGTTTCCTGGTTTTCCTTCTCATCTTGGTTGTATTGATTTGGGGGCGGGGGGGGAACCTTAGAACAATGTAATCAAAATTATCCATTTTACTTCCTATAATCCTTTTTCTTGTTTCATCATAATGAGTTCTTATACCAAAGGCTTGGATCTTGGGGTTTATCAAGTACTACAGTTACTATGATCATACCTGTGTATGTATTACGTACCTGATCTATTCCACAGATCCACCATTCTGTTTCTTTACCAGTACAGATTGTTTTGATAAGTACTGCTTTATACCACAGTTTGAGATCTGGTATGGCTAGACAAACTTTTTTTCACATTTTATTTCATTAATTTCCTTTGATATTCTCAACTTTTGGTTTTTCTAGATGAATTTTTTTTCTAGCTGTGTAAAATAATTTTTGGTAGTTTGGTATGGCACTGAAAAAATAAATAATTTAGGTGGAATTGCCATTTTTATCATATTGGCTTGGCCTACCCATGGGAAATTTCTCTACTTGTTTAGATCTGTTTTTAGTTTTGTCAAGTCTTTTGCAATTATCTTCATATAGTTCCTGGGTTTCTCTTGTTAGGTAGACTCTTAAATATTTTAAATTGTCTATAGTTATTTTAAATGGAATTTCTCTTTCTATCTCTTGCTACTGGGTTTTATTGGTAGTATATAGAAATGCTGATGATTTATAATGGTTTATTTTATATCCTGCAACTTTGCTAAAGTTGCTAATTTTTTCAATTATTTTAGTTGATTCTCTAGGGTCTCTAAGTACACTATCATATCATCTGCAAAGAGTCATAAGTTTCATTTCCTCTTTACCTAGTCTAATGTCAACATTTCTTTTTCTTGTCTTATTGCCATAGCTAGCTTTTCTGGTACAATATTGAATGTTTGTTTCCTTTTTGAAGAAGAAAACCCTGTCTGCCGTCCATGCCCTATTACTAGATGATCTTCCTCTCTAGGTTTTTTGTGTCCCTGTTTTCTCCTGTTTCAATCACCAGTTACTTCGTATGTACTCACTATGTGCTAGGCAGTTTACTAGACTCAGGGATACAAGCCCAAAGAATGCAATGAGCTTATATTCTAATGGATACAACATGTGCAAATAAACATATATATATATAGCATAAATGTAAAATGGATAAATATAAATATGTGCCAAGTACTTACATATAAGTTAGTTTGGGAAGGAGGGCACTAGTAATTTGAAGGATTGGGAAAGGCTTCATACAGAAGATGGGGCTTGAGCTACATCTTAAAGGGAGAGAGGGAGTAGTGTATTCCAGGCATGAGGGATGCCTATGGCAAAGGCCAGGAGGCAGGGGAATAAATATTGTGAATAGCAAAAAGAAGGCCAGTTTAGCCAAATCAAAGTGTATGGGGTGGTGAGTAAAGCCCATGGAGGTTGGAAAGATAGATTGGTGTCAGGTTGTATAGGGCTATAAAAGCTCAATAGAGTTCATGTTTTTTCCCCAAGATTATCCTTCTATATTCCTGACTGTTCCTCCTGAGTCTGGCTTCTTAGATCTGTGCCCCTTCTTAAATGTGTGGGTATACCCTAGGGATCTGCCCTGGGCCATCTTTTCTCTCTTTGTACTCTCTTGGTGATTTCATAAGCTCCCATGGCTTCGACTAGCATCCATATGCAGATGCTTCCCAATTCTCTATATCCAATTCATATGTTTCCTCTGAGGTCTAGCCTCATATCACCAACTATATGCTAGGTATTTCTACTTTTTTATCTTCTTGATATCTCAAAATTAACATGTCCAAAGCAGAACTTAATTGGCTTTTACCTTAAACCTACCCCATTCCATAAATTCACTTGTATTGAAGGAACCAACCAATTTCCCAGATTCAAAACCAAGGAATCTCCCCAGACTTCTTTACATGTATCAGTTCCAATTTCACTGCTAGGTTTATTGAATACTTAGATGTTTCATTCACTTTATTCATATAGCTACCACCTTATTCAGATATTTATGGTCTCTCACTTGAACTATAGCAGCCTGCTACTTTACCTGCTTCTGTCCATTATTCTCTCCTAGCCCATTATCTACATAATTGTCAAATTCACATTCCTGAAGCATGAGTGTGTCTATATCACTCCCCTGTTCAAGAAACCTGTGGATCTCTATTAATGCCAATATAAAAAAACATGTTCTCCTCTGCATTTCAAGCCCTTCACAGTCTGGTACTAGCCTATGTCAATTTTGTGTTACTTTCCATTATGTCCCCTAGTTTACAGCCAGACTACCCTACTTCCAATTCCCCATATCTTCCATTCCATTCTGGATGTAGAGCCTTTGCACAAGCTATGCTCTTCAAAGCTTAGCTCAAGTTCTACGTCTTACAAAACATCTTTTTTATTTCCTCACCCCCATATTAATTCATATATATTTTGTATTCATTTATCTGTGTACAAGTTGTTTTCACCCAGCAGAATATAAATTCCTTTATTAAGGCAATGACTATTTCATTTGTCTTTCAACCTCAATACTTAGTACATTGCCTTACACACAGACATCTGTTGAATTGGGGGAAAATTTTACTTAAAAGATAAAGCATAGTACCAAGTATGAGAGAAACCTAAGGCCATTTAAACTGGTGATTTTAAAATTGTCATTTTTAGGCTAAAACTTGGTTGGTTTCCTTTAAATCACTGCTTCTGAAGGTGTAACACCAGTAGAATCATAGATGGGAATGAGCTATCCTTATTAAAGCTATATTAATTATACCACCCAAATATGTCTTCCTCCCTCTTATCTTGTATTGGAGTTTTCTATTGTAGTATTTTTTTTTTTTTGAGTTTTGGAGGGCAATTGGGGTTAAATAACTTGCCCAAGGTCACACGGCTAGGTTTTTTTTGTTTGTGTGTGCGTTAAGTGTCTGAGGCCAGATCTGAACTCAGGTCCTTCTGACTCCAGGGCTGACGCTCTACTGACTGCGCCACCTAGCCACCCCTGTTGTAGTATTTCTTGATATCTGAATTTCTTTGGAGTTGTAGTCAGCTTAAAAGCAGCAAAACTTCTCAGTGATTCAGAATTCCTGGAGGAGAGAGTGAGATTGATAACTTTGCAAGGCTGTGCCTCACTTAAATCCAATCACAAGCAAGACAAGACATCCCCTTCATGATCACTGGTCTTTTTTGAGAACAAACAACAAGGTTGGGGTACCCGTTTAGATAAGACTGCAGGTGGTTTTTATTTAAGGGCAACAAATAGTCATTACAACACTGAATGAGACCTTTTCTGCTGTATATAATTTGTTATATTTTATTTATTTTTATTTTTCACTATTAGGCCATTTCTACATGGCTAGTCCATCAAGATGTCTTGAAATAAGTGTGGTTCCTTTTTCCCTCATAGGTATCATAGGTCAGGAAAACCAAGGGAACATTAAGGGGAAAGAGTGTGATTGGCTAGGCTGTGGACTACAGCAGGGGGGGATAAGAAAGCTGACAAGCTAAGATGTCACTATATTGTCAAGAGCATTTTGAATGCCAGGCAGAAAAATTTCAGTTTTGTTTGACCAGCAATAGGAACCAAAGAAGAATCTACCTAGAGGAGTGATAATACTAGATTTATGAATTAGAAAGATTAATATTCTGAGAGCAGAATTAGAAGTTGAATAGAGGTTGAGAGACATTTAAGAGGCCATTGTAATAGTTCAGACCTGTGAAAATGAGGCTTTCATCCACAGTGGGGAAGTCAGCAATACAAAAGAAGGAACAGATGCAAGAGATACTAAAATATAAAAATATAGAAGAAATGATTGATTTTAACTTGAATATGACTGAGAAAGGAGAGTCAAAGAGGTCTTATACATTGGACATTATACCACGGAAGAATAATGTATGCAAAAAAGGAAGAAAGATTTTTGGGAGGAAGAGGAATGGGGAAAAATGTATACATTTTGTTCAAGTTCCATTTGAGGTGACAATAGCCTACCAGGTAGTGATAGACTATAAACAGTTGGAGATTTTGGTCCTAACCTCAGAAGCAGTCTCTAGAGAATTGTTTTGGAGTCATCTGCATAGAAGTGGTATTTGAAGATCTTAAGTGAATCTTAAAGGTATCATGGCATAATAGATAAAGCAATGGAGGCAGGGAAATATGGGTCTGAATCCTGTGTACTAACTCTGTCACCTTGGGAAAGTCACCTAACCTCCCTGAACTTCAGCTCCCTTCATCCCCCTACCACCCTAAAGAAGGCTATAATTAGGCATATATATATATATATATATATATATATATATATATGTGTGTGTGTGTGTGTGTGTGTGTGTGTGTGTGTGTGTGTGTGTGTGTGTGTGTATACACACACACACATGCACACATATAATGTGTATATATAATGTATATACATATATGTATGCACATATATATGTATACACATGGATATCTATAAACATACACATATATAAGACTGTACTATGCTTATTTCCTATCATCTGTTTCTTTGAGGGTGAATTGCATCCTCCTTCATAAGTCCAAGTTCTTCCATGTTTTCCTAATCAATGAGCTCATCATTTCCTACACCACACCAGTACTCTAAACCAGTCACATCCTATCTGAGAGATTTTCTATTAAAGTTTTCCCCCCTGATTTTCTATATTCCTTCTGTTCTTGGCTACATACATTTTATTTTTACAAGAAAATTTTAATTTAAAATCAAAATTATTCTTTTTACACTTCAATAATGCTCTCATCTTCCAATATAGTTTAAGGTCTGATACTACTGAATCTACTTCCTTTACATCTTTTTTTCTTGGTTTCTTTAAAGTTTCTGGCCTTTCATTCTTCTGAATGAACTTTATTATTTTTTTAACTCAGTAAAATAATTTTTATTGATTTAGTTGGGATGACATTGAATAAATAGATTAGTTAGGTAAAACTGTAATTTATAAAATTATATTGGCTTTACTCATGAACAATAAATATTACTTCAATTATTTAGAGGAGTTTATTTGTATAAAATATTTCATATTTATGTTCATATAGTTTCTGTGTCTATTTTGACATGTATATGCTTAGGTATTTTATACTATCTAGTATTTTAAATGGTCTAAAGCCATATTGAATAATATTGCTGACACATAGTGGTTTCTCTACTTTCTTCACTTGTGATTAAATCTATTTTAACTTTAACTTCATCTGAAATCATGATTACTATCCCATACGAAATTCTACTCCAGTCATTTATTTTATCTTTGTTTTATCTCTCATTTTTATGTTTCCTGAAAGCAACATGTTGTTGAATTCAAATTTTTAATCTGCTATCCATTTCTGTTTTATGGGTAAATTTGTCCCATTCACATTCTAAGCTACAAATACTTATGTATTTTCCTTCTTCCTATTTTTCCCCACTATCTTTCTTACCCTACTTATCCTATCCCTCCTCACTCCTTTGCTCTACTTCTACCCAATACCTTGCCCTTCTATTCCTTAACCTACCCACTCCTCCTGTAAGAGTCCCTCCATTATCCTCTTCCACAGTATCCCCTTGCCCTCATTTCTTTCTGAACCTAGAAGATTTTTATACATATATATGTATATGTGTGTGTGTGTGTGTGTGTGTGTGTGTGTGTGTGTGTGTATATATATACACTATATATATATATATACACTATATATATATACACTATATATATGGAGTGTGTGTATATATATATATATATATACACACTCCATATATATATATATATATATATATATATATATGGAACAACCTCTTTAACCCATTCCCAATAAGAGTAAGTTCCCAGCACTACTAGCCCTCCCCACTACTAGCTTCTTCATTAATTTTTACTTTTATGCCTCATTTGTATGAGATAATTACTCCTTTTTATCTTTCCCTACACAGTTTTATTTTTTTAAGTCATCTCATCATACTCAGTTCAGCTCATTTATTTCTTTCAAACTACCCAAATAATGATGACAATCATAAGAGCACTGCTAATATTTTCACATATATGAAGTAATAATTTGCCCTTATAGACTCTCTTATAATTGGTCTTTAATGTTTATCTCATATCTTTCCTGGATGTTATGTGCTGAATTTTCCCTTAAATTTTGAGGTTTTTGTCACAAAAACCTGAAAGAGTTTGAGTTTGTTAAATGTCCATTTTTTTTGTTTTTTTTGTTTTTCCATTCAGGATTATACTGAACTTTGCTGGGTAAATCACTCTTGATTGTGATCCCAGCTCTTTTACTCTATGTAATATCATATTCTGAGACGTATGGTCCTTCAACATAGTAGCTGCTAGGTCTTGTGCAAATCTTATTGTAGCTCCATGATATTTAAATTGTTGGGGTTTTTTCTTATTGCTTCCAATATTTTTCCTTAACCTGGGGGCTTTGAAACTTGGCTATGATATTCCTGTAAGTTTTCCTCCTGGGATCTCTTTCAGGTGGTGATTGGTGGATTTTTTCTATTTCTACTTTGCCTTCTTGTTCTAGAACTTCAGGGCAATTTTCCTTGATAATTTCTTGTAACATTGTATCAAGATTGTTTTTTTTTTTTTAATCATAATTTTTAGGTAGTCCAACTATTCTTATATTATTTCTTGTTGATTTGTTCTGTAGACTGGCTTTTTTTTCCTAATGAGATGTTTCACTTTCTCTTCTTTTTTTATTCTTTTGATTTTGTTTTGTGATTTCATGATGTCTTAGAATGTAATTAGCTTCCTCTTCCCCAATTCTAGTTTTCAAGGAATTATTTTCTTCCTTAAGTTTTTGATTCTCTATTTTCAGCTAGCTGGCTTTCTTTTCGTAATTTTTTTGATTTTCTTGGATTGCTCTTATTTTTTTTCCTAATTTTCCCTCATTCTCTCTCATTTGACTTTTCAAGTCCTTTTTAAGTTCTTCCAAGAACTCTTTTTGTACTTGGGACCATTTGGCGTTTCTCATTGAAAAAGGAGTGTTTCTTTTTTATCTCCATTTTCTTCCTCTGAATATGAACCCAGATTTTCTCTATCCACATAGTAACTATCTGTGGTTGGGTTCTTTCTCCTTTGCTTACTCATTTTAATTTATTTATTGTTTTACTTTGTTTTAGCAGCTATTAGTGTAATCATTGTAGTTCTGAGGTATGGGGAATGATGCCCCAAGACCTTCTTACTGTTATTTTCTGAGGAGTGTCCTGAGGCCCAAACTTGAGCTCTCCTCTCCATTCCTAAGCCATAGCAAGGGCCCCCAGTCACACTGTTTCGAGCACAATCAGTCCCTCTGGTGGCTGCAAAGTATATCTGTCCTCTCTGCCCCAAGTGAAACCAGGGTCTCTGCCCTCTTGCAGGTGCCCACAACCAGTAGGGTCCTTGCCTCTCTGCTATTCCACTTACCATATGTGTGCTAGCTCCTTCTCCCTTTAGCCACAGCCTAGAACTCATCTGATCTGCACAGCTGTGCTTATTGTCCCTCAACCCTGGAAGGTTCTTCAGTCTTCTCTTGCTTAGCCCTCAGACCCCCACACCATCTGGGATAGGAAAATTTCTAAGGCTGAAGCTTCTTCTCAAACCAGCTTCCCCCAGCACTTGTTTGTTGCTTCTGCAGAGTCATTTGGAGGTGTTTGCACTTTACTGAGGCCAAACCTTTGCCTGTGGAGGTCAGGTCCTTCCTGAGGTCTTTACAAATTGTCTCAGGAAGATAGCTGCTCTCTTCCTCCCCTCCCCCATTTATTTCTATTGCTCTGAGGCAATGTTCAGTCTTCTTTTGTGGAGAAAACTTGGAGAGCTGGAAGTTCTCTGGCCTACTCTATCTTCCCAGGATCTTCTCCTTTTCCTCTGCTCTTGAATTCTTACCCTCCTGTTGTTTCTTGTGCCTTGCCTACCTTGAGTCCTAGATAACTTCTGCCATAAGCTTCCTCAACTTCTACTCACACTATGAGGAATGGGGCCAGAGAAGTGGTTCTCAAACTTTTTGGTCTGAGGACCTCTTTAAATCCTTAAAAGGGATTAAATCCCTAAAAAGGAGACTGGATGTAGGTAGCTCAGTGGATAGAGTGCCAGACCTGGAGTCAGGAGGACCTGAATTCAAATTTGGCCTCAGATACTTGCTAGCTGTGTGACCCTGGGCAAGTCACTTAACCCTGTTTACCTCAGTTTCCTCATCTGTAAAATGAGCTAGAGAAGGAAATAGCAAAACCATTCCAGTATCTTTGCCAAGAAAACCCCAATGGGGTTACAGAGAGTCAGAAGCAACTGGAAAATGACTCAACAACTTTCCTGTCTCCAGGCCCAGTGATTTATCCACTGTAGCTTCATTCGATATATAAACTACAATGCTTATAGTTAGTCTCAATTGTAGAATTTTTTTTTCATTTTGGAGGGGGGAAGGCAGGGCAATTGGGATTAAGTGACTTGCCCAAGATTACACAGCTAGTACATATTAAATGTCTGAGGCCGGATTTGAACTCAGGTCCTTCTGACTCCAGGACCAGAGCTCTATTCGCTGTGCACCTAGTGCCCTATCAATTGTGGAAGTCTCAACTCCTTCAGTCCACTCTATTATACTTCTACTCAGCCTTATGAGTTAATATAACTAGAGAATTCTTTACCAGGATCTCTCTCTATCAATCATCTCTTTCAAACTTTGTCTCTCCCATTACAACATAAGCTCCTTGAGGGCAGGGACTTTTCTTGCTTTTTATTTGTATTCCCAGCTATTAGTACAGTGCCTGACACATAGTGGGCACTTAATAAATGTGTGTTGATTGATTTTCTGATTACCTGATTTCACTGCTTTCCTTTAATAACACTTAGGTTTTTTTTTATTATTCAGATAAAATGAGAATGGATAGAAAGCTTAAAGTGCCATAAAAACTCATGTTATAATGATTCAGGTTTACATCTTAGCAAATGTTTAACTTTGTTTTTCAGAAACAGAAGACAGTAAAGTCTCAGCCAGATTGAAGGAACCACCAAAGAGGAAGAGACGATATAATCCATGGAATCGTCATGACCTTGGTGTGAATACTCGGCAAAACCTACATCATATCATAGAGTGCAAAAGAGGTATGTCAGTTTCTCAGAAGTCCAGTATTAATCTCTTTTCTCTAGTGTTTAGCATCTACCAAGATAATAAGAACACCTTGAGAAGGATAGGTTAAACTTGATATGATGGCAGAATCCAGGCATCTCTCTTACTTTGTGTACTCCTTTTTTCCCCTTTCTAGTTAACTTTTATTAGAAGTAGTGTTGTCTAGATGATGGAGAACTGACCTTGAAGCCAAAAAACTTGGGTTCAAGACCTGCTATGTAATGTCTGTGTGACCCTCAGCAAGGCACTTAACCGTTCAGGACCCTAGACAACTAACTGTAAGACTTAAAAGTGCTGGGAAGATTCCCTGCCTGAATATTTAAAGGAGGGAGTTCCCCCATCTGGGAGTGGGTATCTCTATGTCAGTTAAGCCATAGATCCAGCATCTAACCCTGTTTATTCAGTTTTATTGTTTTACATGAGAAGGTCCTGGAAGATTTGGGCCATTCTTTTGTCCTTCCCCACATTTGTCCTATGGGAAAAGAATTCCCCCTGTTTTTTTTTAAACACAAAGCCCACAAGACTCAAGCATTATGATTAACTCTGAAGGAATATTCCTTTGCTATGGATCCCAGCTGCACCAAATATCACTCTTTAAATGGGTTGTTTCATGTTTAGAAAACTTTGCTTAGAAAGGTTTTTCTTTTAAAGGGATTTGACTTTTTTAGGAGGATCAATTTGTAAGAGTGTACTTCTGGTTTTTTTGTTTATTTGTTTGGTTTTATAAGATAAAGTAATATTTTTAATTGGTGTTACTACTTTGAGATTTTGATTTTGTTTTTGCTTTAGTGACTGGCTTTTTTAAAAAAAATTTTTAATAATTTTTATAATTAAATTTTATGCTTATTTTTAGTTAATAACATTCATTTTTACAAGATTTTGAGTTGCAGATTTTCTCCCTGTTTTTCCTCTACCCACCACCCCAAAACAATGATCCCACTGTACACCCCCTCCCCCAATCTGCTCTCTCCTATATCCTTGCTGATTTCTCCTCCAACTTTTTGGTAGGTCAAGATGGATCTACATACCCCAGTGCCTGTATATCTTATTTCTCAGTTGCAAGTAAAATAATAATAATAATAATAATTTTTAAACATTTGATTTTAAAACTTTTAGTTCCTCCTTCATCATCCACCCTTACTGGGAAGATAAGCAATTCAGTATAGGTTGTACATGTGCAGCTATGCAAAACATTTCCATAGTGGATATATTGTGAAAGGCTGACTATATTTCCCTCCATCCTACCCACCCTCCCCATTTGTTCTATTCTCTACTTTGACCCTGTCCCTTTTTAACAGTGTTTACTTCTAACTACCCTCTCCCCCAATCTCCCCTCCCCTTCATCATGCCCCCTCTCATCCCATCTCCCCCACCCCACTCTCCTATAGGGCAAGATACCCAATTTAGTGTGTATGTCATTCCCTCCCTAAGCCAAATTCAATGAGAGTAAGGTTGACCCGTTCCCTTTTGTCTTTCTGTTCTTCCCCTCCATAGTAACAGTTTTCCCTTGCCTCTTCTATATGAGATAAATTATCTCATTCTGTCTCTCCCCATCTTCTCTCATTATATTCCTCTCTCACCTCTCAATTTCACCTTTTAAATATCATCCCTTCCTATTCAATTGGTCCTGTGCCTCTGTCTGTGAATACTTGTATACATATATACAAATTCACATATGTATTCATACACACATATACCCTCTTATATAGGGTTATATATGTATATATGCATATATACATATATACATATATATATATATATATATATATATATATATATATATATATATATATTCCCTTCAACTATCCTCATACTGAGAAAAGTTTCCTCAGCTTTGGCAAATTCCTTATGATTTCTTTTCCCTGTTTACCTTCTCATGCTTCTCTTGCTTCTTGTATTTGAATGTCAAATTTTCTTTCTTTTTTTAAAAAATGCTTTATTAACCTAGTTTACATCATTCAGTTCTGTCAGATTTTGAGTTACAAATTTTCTCCCTGTTTTTCCCCTACCCACTACCCCAAAAAAGCAGTCCCATAGGAGGTCCCCTCCTCCAACGTGCTCTCTCCCATATCTTGCCCCATACCCCCTTCAACTTTTCCAGTAGGACATGGTGGATCTCTATGCCCCAGTGCCTATATATCTTATTTCCCAATTACATGTAAAATAGTGTTAATAATAGTATATGTATTTTAAACATTTGGATTTAGAACTTTGAATTCCAGATTCATTTCCTTCCTCCCTTGTCACCCACCCTTACTGAGAAGATAAGCAATTCAATATAGGTTATACGTGTGTAGCTAATACAAAACATTAAGATAGTAGATATATTGTAAAAGACTGATTATATTTCCCTCCCTCCTATCCCACCTACCACTTGTTCTATTCTCTACATTGATGCTGTCCCTTTTCAAAAGTGGGTGGTTCCAACTTCCCTCCCCCCCCAGCCAGCCCTCCCTTCTGTCATCCCCCCTCTCATCCCCTTGCTCCTACTCTCCCGTAGGGTGAGATACACTATTTACTGTGTATGTCATTTCCCTCCCTGAGCCAAATTCAGTGAGAATAAGGTTGACCCATTCCCTTTTGCCTTCCTGTTCTTCCCCTCCTTGGTAACTCTTTCCCCTTGCCTCTTCTATATTAGATAAGTTTACCCCATTCTGTCTCTCCACATCTCCTCTCATTATATTCTTCTCTCACCTCTTAATTTCACCTTTTAAGTATTATCCCTTCTTAAACTGGTCTTGTGCCCTCTATCTATGTATACCGTAAACATATATACACACATTCACACATGTATTTGTATGCCCATATACCCTCCAATATAGATTGTGTGTGTGTGTGTGTATATATGTGTGTGAGGGTGTGTATATATATGTGTGTGTGTGTATATATATATATATATATATATATATATATATATGTATGTGTGTGGGTGTGTATATATATATATGTGTATATATGTGTGTGTATATATGTATATATGTGTGTGTATGTATGTATACATATATATATATATATATATATATATATATATATATATATATATTCCCTTCAACTATTTTCATACTGAGAAAAGTTTCATCAGTTGCAATTATCATTTTTCCATGTAGGAATGTACATAGCTCAATTTTGATAAGTTCCTTATGATTTCTTTTCCCTGTTTACCTTCACATGCTTCTCTTGCTTCTTGTATCTGAATGTCAAATTTTCTATTCAATTCTGATTTTTTTCATCCAGAATACTTGAAAGTTCTCTATTCCACTGAATGTATGTATTTTCCTCTGAAACATGATACTAAGTTTTGCTGGGTAGGTGATTCTTGGTTTTAATCCCAGCTCCTTTGACTTTCTGAATATCACATT
Source organism: Gymnobelideus leadbeateri (assembly GCA_011680675.1). NCBI lineage: Eukaryota > Metazoa > Chordata > Mammalia > Diprotodontia > Petauridae > Gymnobelideus > Gymnobelideus leadbeateri. The sequence continues at coordinate 258,341 of WOXC01011212.1, forward strand.
TTAGGCCCTTCAATCCCTCAGTGTTGAAGCTGGCAGATCCTGTGTTATCCTGATTGTGTTTCCACAATATTCAAATTGTTTCTTCCTGGCTCCTTGTAATATTCTCTCCTTGATCTGAGAACTCCAGAACCTGGCTATAATATTCTAAGGAGTTTTCTTTTTGGGATCTTTTTCAGGAGGTGATTGGTGGATTCTTTCAACCTCTATTTTGCCTTCTGGTTCTAAAACATCAGGGCAGTTTTCCTTGAGAATTCCTTGAAGGACGATTTCTAGGTTCTTTCTTTGATCATGGCTTTCAGGTAGTCCAATAATTTTTAATTTATCTCTCCTGGATCTATTTTCCAGGTCAGTGGTATTCCCCATGAGATATTTCACATTGCCTTCTATTCTTTCATTTGTTTGTATCTGTTTAACATCATCTTGATTTCTCATAAAATCACTAGCTATCATTTGATCCAATCTGATTCTGAAGGAATGATTCTCCTCAGTGAGATTTTGAGATTCTTTTTCTATCTGGCAAATTTGGCTTTTTAAGGCATTCTTCTCCTCATTGCCTTTTTGAGGTTATTTTGCCATTTGAGTTAGTCGGTTTTTTAAGGTATTATTTTCCTCAGTCAGGCTGTTGACTTTCATTTCATATTTTTCTTGCATCATTCTCATTTCTCTTCCCAATTTTTCCTCCACTTCTCTTATCTGCTTCTTAAGGTCCTCTATGGCTGGCCTGTAACTAGCTTGTATCTTTCTTGGAAGCTTTTGCTGCAGAATTTCTAACTTCACTGTCTTCCTCCTGTTCCATGCTTTGATCCTTTTTGTCCCCAAAATACGAGTCTAAGGTTGGATTCTTCTGTTTGTTTTGCTTCATTTGCATGGTCATGTTGCCACTCAATTACTTAACTTCTGGGCCCTTTGCCACAGTAGGACTCTGCCACCTGACGGGGAGTTTCCATCACAAATGCTGGGGTTTTCTCAGCTGCCTGAGGTATTAATTGGGTGCCCTCTCTGAAGCCTCCACACACTCTGGCAGGGTGGTCACACAACCCAGGACCTCTCACCTAGATCTCAATCCAGATCCAAGAAGGTTAAAGCAAAATCGATTACCCCTCAGACTGGTCTCTAGGTCCCCCTACAGTCTTCAGGCCAGGAGCTGAAGCTGTCACATGGTTGTGGCTGTGCTGTGGTGTCTCCATGGCTTCTTGCCCTGAGGGAGGAGGCTGAAGCACTCCCAACTACTGGATCCCAAAATCCACACTGCACTGACTTCTCACTTTATCCTTAGTATCTGTGGGTTGATAATTCTGGAAACCACTACAGCTGCTGGAGATCTGAAGTCCCTCCAGCCAGTGGCTGGTCAGGCCTTCCTTGAGGCTAAAACTTCTGGGTCAGCTCCCAGAGTGCTGTGTTGGACGCTTCCTGCCAGGCTGCCAGGTTGCCAGGTTGTCCTCAGCAGGAGTTTAGCTTCTCTGTGTCATTTTGTGGGTTCTTTAGCTTTAAAGTTTGTTCAGAGTCCCCTTTTACATAAATTGGGGAAGGTGGAAGCCAGAGCCCCAAGGAAGTCCTGTTTGTACTCCACCATTTTGACTCAGCCCCATTGAATGTCAAATTTTCTATTCAACCCTGGTTTTTTCATCAAGAATGCTTGAAAGTCCTCTCTTTCATTGAAGGACAATATTTTCCCCTGAAACATGATACTCAGTTTTGCTGGGTAGGTGATTCTTGGTTTTAATCCCAGCTCCTTTGACCTTCTGAATATCATATTCTAGGCCCTTCAATCCCTCAGTGTTGAAGCTGGCAGATCCTGTGTTATCCTGATTGTGTTTCCACAATATTCAAATTGTTTCTTCTTGTCTGCTTATAATACTCCAGAACCTGGCTATAATATTCCTAGGAGTTTTCTTTTGGGGATATTTTTAGGAGGTGATTGGTGGATTCTTTCAACCTCTATTTTTCCCTCTGGTTCTAAAACATCAGGGCATTTTCCCTTGAAAATTTCTTGGAGGATGAATTTTAGGTTCTTTTTTTGATCATGGATTTCAGGTAGTCCAATAATTTTTAAATGACTTCTCCTTTGTCTATTTTCCAAGTTAGTGGTTTTTCCAATGAGATATTTCACATTGCCTTCTATTTTTTCATTTATTTGGATCTGTTTGATAGTATCTTGATTTCTCATAAAGTTATTAGCTTCCATTTGCTCCAATGTAATTCTGGAGGAATGATTCTCCTCAGTGAGCTTTTGATATTCTTTTTCCATCTGGCAAATTCAACTTTTTAAGCCTCATTGCCTTTTTGAGCCTCTTTTGCCATTTGAGTTGGTCTGTTTTCAAGGTGTTATTTTCTTCAGTCAAGTTGTTGACTCTTTTCTTCATAAGTTTCTTGCATCATTCTCATTTCTCTTCACAATTTTCCTCCACTTCTCTTACTGGTTTCCAAAATCCTTCTTAAGCTCTTATATGGCCTCTAACTAGTTCATATTTTTCTTGAGAGCTTTTGGTGCAGGAGTTCTGACTTCATTGTCTTCCTCCTTTTCCATGCTTTGATCCTTTTTGTCCCCAAAAAAGGTGTCCAAAATTAGATTGCTCTGCTTGCTTTGCTTCCTTTGCTTGCTTGTGTTGCCACTCAGTTACTTGACTTCTAGGCCCTTTGCCACAGTAGAACTCTGCCTCTAGGGAGGAAAGATTTGTCCCAAATTGCTGGGCTTTTTTGCAGCTGCTGGAGCTATTAGTTGGTGCCCTCTTGGCAGCCCCCACAAGTTCTGGCAAACTGGTCACACACCCCAGGACCTCCACCCAAGACAGATATCCAGATTCAGGCAGGTTAAGGAAAGAATGATTACCTCTTACCCCCCCCCCTCCCCCGCAAAATGATGTCAGGTTCCCTTATGATCTGCAGGCCAGGAGCTCTCAAGCAGCCACATGGAGGTGGCCGAGGCACCTCAGTCACTTCTCAGTCTGGGGGCTGAGGCCAGACCACACTCTGTCCCCCACAGTTCCAACAGAGTTCTTCACTGACCTTTTATTTTCTCTTTTGGCATTTATGGGTTGATATTTCTGGAAACTGCCACAACTGCTGGTAATCCACTCTCCTAAGGTCTGCTCTAGCCAATGCTGTTTGGGCCACCCTGGGGCTAAAACCAGTGCCTCACACATGGCTCGTCTTGCCTTCCATCATGGTGCAGTGAACCCTTCCTGTCAGCTTTCAGCCTGCCTTCAGTGGGAGCTTTGTTTCTCTCTCTCACTTTGTGGGTTCTTTAGCCCTAAAGTTTGTTTGGAATCATATTTTATAGGTATTTGAGGTGGTTATGGGGGGAGCTCATGGAGTTTTCCTGCTTCCACTGCCATCTTTGCTCTGCCCCACCCCCCATAGTGAGCTTATCTTAACCAGAAACAGGGCACCACATCACTTTCCAGGCATTAACAAATCATGCTATTCTTCTGTGTGGGGAAAAAAAGAATTCAAAATCTGAGTCTGAGATCAGAAAATGTCTTTATTCTTCCTCATGAGAAAAAACTTTGCCCCTGTCACTCAAATGGCGTCTAGCGGGGAGAGAGTAACATGTAGAAGTGAGCCCGTGGTTATATAAAACCTTCTAATGCAGAAACCCAGTGCCCCAACTGACCTTCACTCTCATTTGTGAGGACACAGGCCCACAACCTAAGCATGGGAATCTATCTCAGAGACAAAGGACATGGAAACATGTGTGTGTCCAATGCAAGGCCAGGAAGACAGTTTTGTCCTTATTTGGCATATCTTGTGCTGAGGTGGCACTAGGGAGTGTCTCCGTTGCTCTAAGACCCAGATTCCTGTAAGGTCAGATAACTTCTAAACTTGGGCCTAGTGAATGCTGAAGCCACTCTAGATTTGATTTTTCAGAATGGGGAAACTTCACTGCAAATTATCCTTCACACTTCTGTTCGTGTCCTCATCTCCTATCCCTATTTCCTATCCCTTCAGCTTTTGATCTTCTCCCATTGGAACATAAGCTTCTTGCTAGTTTTTGTATAATCGATCAGTGCTTCACACAGCACCTGGCACAGAGTATACATTTGAGAGGTGCTTTATCATTCATTCATTCAACCATTCATTCATCTCATACCCTAAGGTAGGTCTGAGGGCTTCTCTGTTTTCAGACTGTCAGCTAAGAAGCTATCCCCTGCCCTTTTATGAAAGATATTGCCTGTTTAGATAGTACATTAAAAATGTGTGCCAGGGGATAACAAGCCAGTTTGCTATTTCATAACTGATTCAACCTAGCTTAAATCTTTGAAATATGTAGGTCATTGGGTAGTTCTTAGAAATTTTATGCAGACCTGAGTTTTTCATAAGAGTCTTTTGATATTATTAGATTAGAACTTTGACTAGGTTCATTTACTAAAGGCATACGTTTGTATCCACTCAAATGCCTTTTAAATTAGTGTCCCAAAGAGTCAGGTCTCTCCCTGAGAACTTCACTGTATTGTATGATTTTAGCCTTTAGTCTTGGGGAAAATGTCCAATTAGATTATAACATTAGAAATGATGGGGAAGAATAAGTAAGCTTGATGTTTCACAGGCTATCAAATCTGGCTCAATCTTTCAGGTACTTCAGGGACAGTAGTCCACTTGACGACAAACCATTTCAGGCTGACATCACTTCCTCAGTGGGCACTATACCAGTACCATGTTAACTTCAACCCACAGATGGATTCCAGACGACTCCGTTCAGTTTTACTTGATGTGCACAAACAGCTCCTAGGAAATCATTATTCTTTTGATGGGGCATTATTATTTTTGTGCCATAGACTTCAAAACAAGGTGAAATAATATTTTGATTGGTATTAGAGCTTTAGGCTTTTAAAGAAAATGTGGTTCAATCACTGCAATTGCCAGTTGTGATAAAAATTACATATAATATGAAGTAATGGTATAGTCAGTTTTTAAGGTGGTTCCAAAGGTCTTGTAGCTGGTAGATCTTTGATTAAAATTCAAGAATGCCTATTGTTTTTTTTGTCACGTTTTTTGGATCTTTTGTATTAATAGTGTACTTATCTTAATAAATGTTTGTTGATTAATTTAAATTCAAATACTGATATTAGCACATGTAAACTGCAGTAAAGGCACCACATAGTCTAGGCTATAATTCCCCATCACTTCCCAAATTGTCTGGCTTGCACAGCAAAACTTATTAAGTAACTACTGTGGGCAAAGTCCAGTGACAGCAAGCCTAATTGAAGCCTATAATTGTGCTTTGAAAAATTTTCCTCTGTATTTTGCTTTCAGAGATCTCATTTTAGGAGGATGGCCCTTATTTGCACTAATTAAGGTATAGTAGATAGCACCAGTCCTGGATTCAGGAAGACTCACCTTCCTGACTTCAAATCCTGCCCTAGAAACTTACTAGCTATGTGACCTTGGTCCTTTAACCATCTTTGCCTTAGTTTCCTAATCCAAAGAAAGAAATGTCAGTTCACTCCAGTATCTTTGGCAAGAAAGCCCTAAATGGGGTCAACAGAGAGTGGGACATGACTGAAAAATGACTCAACAAATAGTTTTTAGATGTTAGACTTTTTTTTCAGGGATGTCAGTAGTAAAGATTTTTCTATTTTCTAATACATAAGTAATTTTAAAAAAACAGTGTGATTGAAAGTTAAAAAAACCATCTGACTTTGGTTGGGAAGATCTGGGCTCAAATATGGTTCAGATACATCCTGGCTGTGTGACTATAAGCTTGTAGGACCCTAGGTTAACTAACCTTACTACCCTCTAAGTCATTAATTTGTTAGTGTCTCTAAGACTAAGTAGAGAGCAGGTGCTGGAGAGAGGGAATTTCCTCTTTCTCCCTTTTCACTACCCCAAAAGGTATGTTTATAAGGCAGATTATAGTTTTGATACAGACACAGTTACTGAAGTTTGGGGTTTTTGTTCTGTTTTTGTTCTTTGCTATGTTCCTTTTCCCCCACATTCAAAGCAGAAGCATTTCTAAACCAGACATCATCAATTATTTCATTAAACATTTGCTTGAGGTGAATTTTAGAAAGATAAAACTGTGTAACTTGATATTCTTTCTTTTTAAGTTTCTATTGCTGGGCTTAGCTACCTAGACTATCAGGTTTGCCCCATGGGTTGACTCTAAAATGCTTGTCTTGTAAATTGGGGCTAATTGTGGTAAATGGAGACTCATTTCTGGGAGCAGCTCAGAAAGTAAACTGATTCTTAGTTTGTGTTGTCATTGTTATTTGTCCATTTGGATCATCTATTAGGCATACTTTTTGTTATTATTTTTTTTCAGGTTACTGAAGTGTTTAGTCAGACACAGAGTGGAGAGAAAGTGAGGATAACTATCACTTTAACCAATGAACTTCTTCCTAATTCACCAAGTTGCTTACAATTTTACAATATTATTTTCAAAAGGTTTGTTGGACCCTTTTCACTTCCTTGAGCTTAGAATGTTGTATGTTTAGGGGTGGTGAACATTAGTAAACCCAAATGCATCCCTGTAACCCTTTGTGATTTTTGAAATCCAAGCATGTGGGGATGGCAAAGGATTACATACACATTTTATTCTCATTGAAGACTTCAAGTCCCTCCTTCCCTCAATAACTTCATGGGAAGGAAGATCACTTTGGAAGAAGATTCCTGTAGTAGGTTTATTTAGTAGAGACAAACTGTAATAGTCCAATTTCCTGCTTTATAAACCCTGAGTCTAATCAGCAGTTTCATAGGATCAATATTGAAAGTATTGGGTAGATTTTTTTCTCAGTAAGGAATTTAACTCAATTCAATAAGCATTAACTACTTCCTCTCTCTAGAGGGCTATGCTAGTTACTGGTAGAGAGTTTAAGTAAAACCAGGGTTCTGCCCTCTTGGACTTGGAGTCAGGAAGACCTGAGTTCAAATGTGGCCTCAGGCATTTATTTACTACCCTGGGCATGTCACTTTTCCCCTCTCTGCCTTGGTTTCCTAACCATAAAATAGAAATAATAATGATGGGAAGGGGGAGAAGAGAAAAGCATTTATTAAATGCTTGCTAGGTGCCAGGCACTGTGCTTTACTTGTTCATCACAACAGCCCTACAAGCTAGGTGCTATTATTATGGCCATTTTAATAGTACCTACTGCTCAGGATTGTTGTGAGGATCAGATGAGATGATATTTGTAAAGCACTTTCCAGATATATCAATACTAACTGTTTGTAGTAGACATCTCAAAAGCTACCATCCATGGGGCGGCTAGGTGGCGCAGTAAGAGTGCTGGCCTCGGAGTTGGGATGACCCGAGATCGAAACTGGCCTCAGAAAATGAGTATTCACACATAAATAATCACTAGCCCTGTAACCTTGAGCAAGTTACTTAACCCCAATTACTTAAAAAAAAAAAGCTACCATTCTAATAACTAAGCTTATACTAAGATTTGCAAAGAACTTTACGTATGAGAGTAACAGTAATATGAGCTAGAATTTCTATAACACTTTAAGGTTTGCAAAGCACTTTACAAATATCTCATTTTAATCATTTTAACATTATAAATATCTCATTTTCTTCTTGGGGAAAAAAGTAGAACAAACATAAATAATGAAATTTTTGTGTCTTTTTAACTTTTAGACTTTTGAATACCATGAAGCTCGTACAAATTGGTCGCAATTTTTATGATATTTGCAACAGGACAGAAGACATGAGAGATCTGGGGTTTGTATAATAAGAATGGACGTTTATATATAGCATTTAATACAATAGAACACTTCATATTTTCTAAGCAAAAAAAGGAGCTTATAACCTTTCAAATTATGGTGGTGTGTTTTATAAGTGTTATAGTTACTGTTAGATTAAATGGTACAATATCAATTGGGGATAGATTGGGCTCTCAGTTTTCTAAAAATATATAATTATAGGAAACTTTGAACTCTTTTTTTCTTTCAGAAGACAGTGTCTAGCATTTCTATTCATGGCAAAGTTAACTTTTAATCTAACTTTTTTTATTACTTATGTATTAGAGAACAGTAGAGAAATCTTTACTACAAACATTCCTGGAAAAAAAAAAGGTGACACCTAAAAATGTCTTAGAAATAGATAGAGTTGTATTAGTAAAAAATTGAGTCTTTTTTTTTCTTATTTTAATTTATTGCTTTTAGTGTAAAAAATCATTGATCATGGATCTTTCACTTCCTTTAACTTCTATTTGTCATAGAACTGAGAATTTATCTCTTTTATTATGATCAAAACAGATATGGGTGAATGGGAGTTATAAACTAGGAGATAATAGAATATTATATTTATTCAGAATTTATTGTTATATATGTTGTGAGATATTAATCTAATAAGCATTTTTTTCAACAAACTACCATCTAATTTTCTGAACAAATTTTTGCTAAATAATGAATTCCCTGCTTTGATCTTGGTTTTATTAAACACCTGATTTATTATAAACCTTTGTTTCTAGCTTTAGATTATTTAATCTATTATATTGAAATATTTGCTTTTTTCATCTAATACTAGACGGTGTTAATAATTATGGTTCTATATTAATTATAAATTATGTACTATATATAATAAATATATATACTCCTCCTTTTTTCCTAATTTCTCTTACTATTTTTGTTAGTTTTATCTTTCACAGGATTTTTATTACTTCATCTACTCCTATGAAGTATATCCTCATGATATTTTAAAACTTATCTTAAATAGTCAGTCAGTAAACTTTACTAAGCACCTGCTATTTTTCAGGGACTATATGAAGCACTAGAGAGGCAAAAAAAAAATAGACCCTGCCTTTAAGGGACTCACATTTTAATGGGAGAAACAACAAATAAACCAATGTGTACAAACATGCTATGTATAGGATCAATAGGAAGTAAAGGAGAGGGAAAGCACTAGAATTAAAAGGGGGTGGGAAAACCTCCCCATAGGAGATGGGATTTTTGTTGGAATTTAAAGGAATCTAGGGAAATCGGTAGGCCTCTAGAGATAAGACTGGCAGGCATTCTAGACATGGAGGGTAGCCAATGAAAAGGCCAGGAGCCAAGAGATAAAGTAACTTGTTCATGGAACAGCCAGGAGGTCAGTGTCACTGGGCTGAAGAGTAAGGGAGTAAAGTGCAAAAAGACAAGAAAGGTTAAGAGGAGGCCAGGTTATAAAGGGCTTTTAATGCCACACAAAGGATTCTGTATTTGATCCAGGAGGCAATAGGGAACCTCTGGAGTTTATTGAATAGGGGGATGACATATCACTTTGGTGGCTGAATGGAGAATGGCCTGGAATGTGGAGAGACTCAAGGTAGGTAGACCTACCAGCAGCTATTGCAATTGTCTAGGCATGAGGTGATGAGGCTCTGTACTAGAGGGGTGGCAGTGTCAGGGGAGAGGATGTATTCAAGACATGCAGAGGTGAAGTTGATAGACCTTGAGAACAGCTTGGCTATAAGGGGTGATAGTGAGGAATCCAGGATGTTTTCTAGGTTGTGAACCTTAGGAACTGGGAAAATGTTATCTTCTACAGTAATAGGGGAGGTAGGAGGTGGGGTGGCTTTAAGGGAAAAGAAAATGAGTTTGGTTTCAGACATATTCAGTTTAAGTTGTCTACTGGATGTCCGTTTCCAGATGTCTGAAAATCAGTTGGAGATACAAGATTGTAGGTCAGCAGAAGAGGTTAGGTCAGGAAAGGTAGATTTGAGAATGGATAGCATAGAGAAGATAATTAAATCCATGGGGGTTGATGAGATTACCAAGTGAAATAGTACAGAGGAATAAGAGGAGAGGGCCTAGGATGGAGTCCTGTGGGACATCTGTGGTTAGAGGTTATGATTTAGATGAGGATCCAGCAAAGGAGACAGAGGAGTGGTTAAATAGGTAGGAGGAGAACCAGGAGAGCATGGTGTCCTGAAAACAGAGAGAAGAAAGTATCAAGGAGAAGAGGGCAATCAACAGTGTTAGCAGCTATAGTTAAAGGTCAAGGAGAATGGGAACTGAGAAAGGACTGGATTTGTTGACTAAGAGATCAATCCTAACTTAGGAGAGAGTACTTATAGTGCAAGGACAAGAAAGTGAGAAGGGAGAAAGTGGAAGCACCTGATTGTAGTATTACTACTTTATTGTATCAGACTTAGTTGTCCCTATACCTTGAATTGGTCAGGGATGGGGTGTGTGTGTGTGTGTGTGTGTGTGTGTGTGTGTGTGTGTGTGTGTGTGTGTGTGTGTGTATGTGTGTGTGTGTGTTGTGATAGAGGTAGTAGTGGAATGTTGTAAAGATGGGGAAAGTAGGCATATGGAATGGCAAATATTTTCTTGGTCTCCATATTTATGGTAATAAGATTTGAGACTTTTTTTGATATCTCCTCTCCAAATACTTTGGGAATTGATCTCTCAAGGAAGGCCCTCAGGGTTATCCTATTCAGCACCATCATCTTTGTTTTCTTCATCTAGCTTAGTGGAATTGAAGAAAACAAAGATGGGAACAACAGTGTCTTCTTCTTTGTCCCGCTTATTGGGATCTGAGAGAGATGACAATTTCTCTCTTTTATTAATAACTAATTTTCAAGTCAGGACCAAAGTTTTTTTACTTTTCTACTTCCTCATCCAGAAATCAACTGATATAGGAAATCTTTCTCAAAGACTTATCCAGGAAAAGAAATTCTAAGTTTAGGCTAATGGATGGATTCCTGCTTGTTGTGTTTACTTAGGTCTAGGAAAATGTTGATTCTCCCTTAAGTCAGTGATATGGAAATTGATAAGTCTCTTTGACCAAGACTTAAGTAATCCAAGTCATGTACCTCTAGACCGTTATTGTGAATATAGCCCACCCCTCGTTGTAATATTCATTCTCTCAATAATTTTTAAATTAATTTATTAGTTTAGTTTCAGTTAACAAGATTCAATTCCATAGTTCCTTGATTTTCAAATTTCTTTTACTTCCCTCCCTCCTCCACCCACGACAGCATATAGTCTAGTATAGGATCTGCAAATACATTCATATTAGACATTAGTCCAATTTCAAAGGCGTATTGAACTAGGTGGGATGAAAGATGGTAAAGAAGAAATAAAACCAAACAATGAAAAGAAAAAGATCGATTAGTTTGCTTCCATCAGGATTCAGGCTCAGTTCTTTCTAGTTATATCTCTGGATGTCACATTTCTCTCTTTCTCGAGTCTTTCGGGATTGACTTATATCACTGCATTGCTGAAAAGAGTCCAGTCTGTCATAGTTGGTCATCACACATATGATATGTCTGTGATTGTATACAAATTTCTTCCAATTCTACTTTTCTTGCTCAGCATCAGTTTGTATAAGTCTCTCCAGGTAAATATGAAATCTGTCACCTCCTCGTTTCTTATAGCACAATAATATTCCATTACACTCATATACCATAACTTGTTTAGCCATTCTCCAATTGATGGGCACCCCTTTAGTTTCCAATTCTTTGCAACCACAAAAAGGGCTGCTATAAATATTTTTGTACATATGGGTCTTCCTCCCACTTCTATGATCTAACCCTAGAAGTGGTATTGTTGGGTCAAAGGGTATGAAATTATTTATAGTACTTTGGGCATAATTCTAGATTGCTCTCCAGAATGGTTGGATAAGTTCACAACTCCACCAGCAATGTATTAGTGTTCCAATTTGTCCACATCCTCTCCAGCATTTGTCACTTTCTTGTTTTGTCATCTTAGCCAATCTGACTGGAGAGATGTGGTATCTCAGAGTTATTTTGATTTGCATTTCTCTAATCAATAGTGATTTAGAGCATTTCTTCATATGCTTATAGATATCTTTAATTTATTTCTCTGAAAACTGCCTGTTAATATCCTTTGACCATGTATCAATTGGGGAATGACTTGTATTCATATAGATTTGACTCAATTTTCTGTAAATTTTAGAAATGAGTCCTTTATCAGAGACATAAGTTGTAAAAATTCTTTCCCAATTTCCCACCTCCCTCTTGATCTTGGTTACATTGGCTTTGTTTGTACAGAAGCTTTTCGATTTAATGTAATTAAAATTATCCATTTTGCATTTTATAATGCTCTCTAATTCTTGTTTGGTTCTAAAGCCTTCCCCTCTCCACAAATCTGTCAGGTAAACTATTCCTTGCTTTCCCACATTGCTTACAGTATCATCCTTTACACCTAGATCATGCACCCATTTAGACTTGATTTTGGTATATGGTGTTAGATAATCATTCTCTCAATAATTAACCAATCAGTTGATTGCTCTCCTCAGGTGCACTTGCTTTTCCAAGGGCATATAAACTGTACCCCATGAGGGGTCTTTGGCATTCGAGAGTGCCACTGACCTCTTTTATTAATAACATGCTAGCCTTACTAATAAAATGATTAAATTAACCAGAAATTGTCTCTCAAACATTTTAGACGTCACATATCTATGATGTTGAGCTGCAATGTGATTTCTCTACTTTCTTCAATTCTCTATCATTGTTGAAAAGAGTTCTTTAAAAATAGAGCTCCATTTCTCTTTCTGTTGTACTTTAGTCAGTTTTGTCCTAAAATGCCCTTGAGGTGACTTTGCTCAGTTGCCAAGCTTTCTGTAAACTTTCCTCTTTAATGCTATTTTATCAAGAGACACTGCTTATTATCTTCTACCATTCTCTTCTGTAAATCTTACAAATGACTTTCTACTCTAAACCATGATTGCCCCTGGCTGTTATCACTCTCCCCTTGGCAAGTGGATGAAGTGTTTATCTTTGCTGTTTTGATCTCTGCCTTGTGACAATTGATTTACATTGGTTAAACATCATTAGGTAATGGTGATAGTCTGTGTCAATGCTTTTTAAATCATTTTTTATTTTTTTCATATTCAGCAGATTATTTAAATAAATTATTGAGTTAGCTTAATTTTTCCATCTTTTCATTTTTATTCTAGTTTGGAATTGATGTTTCTTTGTTCTAATAAATCAGTTTTCTGACTATATGTGGAAATAGTTGATTTGAAAATGGTTCCCATATTAGTAGATAGCCAGTGCCTATCTTTTAAAATGTAATAATTTTAATTTTGGAAGGGGGAGTAATATTTGTCTTTTCCTTTGCTCAGTGCCTTCAAGTGTTTTTCAAGAAAGTATTCGTAATATAAAGGCATGAGACTTCTGCCATTTGTTTTCTAATGCTGTTATATTTTCCTATGGTTCCAATGTTACTTTTGCTTTCTTTTGCATTGAAGTCACTGAATATTAAAGTGTATGTCTATAATTTTTTTAATATAGCCAATGTGTGGATTTATTTTGGCTGTGTTTTTGTTACAAGGGAGGCATTTTTAAAAGTTTGGGGGTAGAATTGAAGGGAGAAAGGAACTAATATTAATGATACAAAAAAAGGAAGGAGGAAAGAAAGAAAAGAAATTCTTGCAGTCTGTTGCTCAGGACAGCCTTCCCATCATAGTTGAACCTAATCAATTTTATACCTCTGGTAGAACCTTCCAGAATTCATGCTCAATGTCAATAAAACATTAGTGTTGGACTTTTAGAGATGATTCTGTTAAAATTACTTTATAGTTGTCTTCATATGAGTCATATGTTTGATGCTCAGGTTTTTGATGCATTTTATTTATCAATAAATGCATTAATGTATTAATTACATCTCCCCCCATTTCTTATTTTTCTTAGTGATAGAGAAATGTTGATGGTTGTGGGTTTATCTTTTGTACTTTTACTAGGGCTACTATAGCCTGAGTAGTGGGGTTACTATTTGCTTAAGCCACTGATTATAGAAGGCAATTTTTATTTGGTCTGACAGGTTAAATATTTGTCGAGGTTTCATTACTTCTATCCTTCGGTATGAGAATAACATTATGCTGTGCACTGATGTAAGTCATAAAGTCGTGCGAAAAGATACCATCTTAGACCTCATAAATGACTTTCAGAAATCTCCAAGACCCACATCCCGAGAAGACATTGTGCAAGAAATACGAGGACAAATTGTTTATACCAAGTAGGTTTTCCTGTTCTGTTTTCCCAGTTTTTTTCTTTAATAAGCCATCTGATGTAACTGTGTTCTTAAGTGCTAAGCCTGGGTAAAATATAGCAGATGTTCTCAAGGTAGGAGAAGGTATAGCAACAGGATAGGGAAGAAAGGATGGTTGTCCCTTTTCTCCTCTTCAGAATTATGCATCTTATGTAAGAGCTGCTTACATGGGAGTCACCCCACCCATCATCCCCCCAACCCCTTGCAAGGGAAAATGACCCCATTGGGGGAGGATCATTTATTTCCCCTAACCCCATGTTTGTTAGTTGACAAATAGTTTCTATGCTGTATCTAGGACACAACTCTTCCAGAATCTTCTGCTGCATTACTAATCCTATTAAATGTGTGTACTTACAGCTCATTTTGAAATTGCATAGTTTTTAGTTTTAGAAACTGAACATTAATCATTCTTCATCCTTAGACCTCTGAACTTAGAGAAAATTATTGGAAGAACTAGTCAGCTGATACTTTTTTTCCAAATATTATTTCATGTAGAGAGGTTCCAGGCATTAAATTGTCATAAATATCCAAATGTATTCTTTCCATAGACACAACAACAGAACATACAGAGTTGATGACATTGACTGGGAACAGAATCCAAGAAGCACTTTTAAAAAAGATGGCTCTGATATCAGCTTCTTAGACTACTATAGACAGGTAGAAAATTAACTTTCAAGATTTTATTCTCCATTCCAAAGTATTTCAATTGTAGCAGAATTTCAAAATGCCTTCAATAGAAATCATTGGTTTTTTTTTTCCATCAGTTACAAATCACCTATAGATGAGTGATGCTTTAAAAGTCGCTTTTATAAATATAAATTTGTAGGTGAGTGACAGTCATTTGTGATGCACTATTTTCAATAGTTTTCGCTTATTGTACTATGCATATAGTTCCCTGTCATGTGCTATACTTAAACATTTTCAAGTGTTTCTTGCTCTCTCAAACGTTATTATCTTAAGATGAATTCTGACAGATAATATAAAGCAGTGTTTAAAGATCTGGCCTTGAAATCAGAAAGACTCAGTCTCCTCATCTTTGACACATTGGCTGTGTGATCCTAGACAGTTCACTCTGCTGCTCAATGTACGAGGCAACTCCTCACCTGGGAATTTGTATACCAATGAAATCAAAGGTCTCGTCCCTTCTCCTATACTTTAGGTGAATTATACGGATTTAAACATGTAAATGACAAGTATTAGAATAAGACAAATAGCTAAAGAGTTTTCTGCCATGCATATCAAGACTAAGTATAGGGAGTCAAGATGGTGGAGTAGAAACGGGACTTCTGCACAGCTCTGGCTCCTGCCTTCCCCAATTTATGTAAAAGGAAACTATGAACAAACTTTGTAGCTACAGAACTCACAAAAATGACACAAAGAAACTAACCTGCTGCTGAGGACAGCCAGGCAGCCTGGCAGGAATCAGCCAGCTCAGTGCTCTGGGAGCCTAACCCAGTCCTGCATAAGCCAGAGGTTTTAGCCCCAGAGTGGGCCTGACCAGCCACAGGCTGGAGGGACTTCAAAACACCAGCAGCCATGGCCATTTCCAGAATTATCAACACATAGATGCTAAGGACAAAGCGAGAGGTCGGTGCAGTGTGGACTTTGGGACCCAGTAGTGGGGAATGCATCAGATTTTTTTCCTCCGGGGTGAGAAGATGCTGTGCAGCCGCAGCCATGCCACAGTTTCAGGTCCTAGCCTGCAGACTGTAGGGGACTGGGCAACCAGTCTGGGGGATATTCACTCTTGCTTTAACCTTCTTAGATCTGGATTGCAGTCTAGGGTGGATGTCTTGGGGTGTGTGACCAGCTTGCCAGAGTGTGTGGAGGCTTCAGAGAGGGCACCCAACTAATACCTCCAGCAACTGAGAAAACCCCAGCGTTTGTGGTAAAAAGCCTAAAAGTCAAATAATTGAGTGGCAACATGCCTAGGCAAAGGAAACAAGACAAACAGAAAAATTCAACATTAGACTCCTATTTTGGGGACAAAAAGGATCAAAGCATGGGACAGGAGGAAGACAATGAAGTCAGAAATTCTGCAGCAAAAGCTTCCAAGAAAGATACAAGCTGGTTACAGGCCATAGAGGACCTTAAGAAGCAGTTAAGAAAAGTGGAGGAAAAATTGGGAAGAGAAATGAGAATGATGCAAGAAAAGTATGAAATGAGAGTCAACAGCCTGACTGAGGAAAATAACACCTTAAAAAATAGACTACCTCAAATGGAAAAAGAGGCTCAAAAAGGCAATGAGGAGAAGAATGCCCTAAAAAAGTCGAATCTGCCAGATGGAAAAAGAATCTCAAAAGCTCCCTGAGAAGAATCATTCCTTCAGAATTAGACTGGAGCAAATGGAAGCTAGTGACTTTATGAAAAATCAAGATGTTGTTAAACAGATCCAAACAAATGAAAAAATAGAAGACAATGTGAAATATCTCACGGGAAAAACCACTGACCTGGAAAATAGATCCAGGAGAGATAATTTAAAAATTATTGGACTTCCTGAAAGCCATGATAAAAGAAAGAACCTAGAAATCATCCTTCAAGAAATTCTCAAGGAAAATTGCCCTGATGTTTTAGACCCACAGGGGAAACAGAGGTTGAAAGAATCCACAGATCATCTCCTGAAAAAGATAATATCGAGACGTTTGTGCCTAAGTTAAGTAGTACCAGTGAATGCTCTCCTTTTTGGGATGCCTACAAACACAGTGAAAAAAGCACCAACTTTTAAGTCAAAGGATCTAGATTCAAATCCTACTTCAGATTCCTTCCCACATCTGTCACATGACCTCCCCAGGTAGCAGTTTCCTTATTTATAAAACAAAAGGGTTGGATGGCCTCTGAAGTCTCTTTTAGATCAAAATATATCATCCTCTAATCCTTATAGAATTGGAGACAGGAGTAGAAAGAAGAAAATAAACATGGGAAGGGAATGAGCATTTATTAAGTGCCTAATGTGTGCCAGACACTATGCTGAGCACTTTCCAAATATTATCCATCTCGTTTGCTCCTCACAACAACCCTGAAAGTGCTATTATCTTCATTTTACAGTTGAGCAAACTAAGTCATACACAAGTTAAGTGACTTGCCCAGGGTCACACAGATAGTAAGTATTTGACGTAACATTTTAATTCAGGCCTTTCTGATTCCAGGTCCAGTGCTCTGTGCACTGTACCATTTAGCTGCTTCTAGGGGTTCCTAACCTTTAGTCCATGGATAGATTTCAACAAATATATAGACTTACTTGGGAGAAAGTTATACCTTTGTTTTCATTGACCTCTAACTGAAATCTAGCACTTCCTCCAGTTGTAAATTATTAAAAACCAATGAACAAAAAATCCTAACATCACCAAACTTATTCTGAGGAATCTTTAGGTTTCACCAGAAGGAGGTCCAGGCCACAGAATAGGTTAAGAAATCCTGATCTAGAAAGTCTCTTATAGGAATGGGTTTTCAGGAGTTACTGGTGAGAGAATTTGAGTGGGGGCCATAGAGGGCATTCATGAGATGGTGCATTCTTGGAAAGACATCAAAGCAGGTACCAGCTCAGGTCAAGTGACTGGCAAATAATAGTTGAAATGAAATAAGTGGGAAAGGTCCCTAAGGCACTAAACTTAGGCACAAATGTCTCGATATTATCTTTTCCAGGAGGTGATCTGTGGATTCTTTCAACCTCTGTTTCCCCCTCTGGGTCTAAAACATCAGGGCAATTTTCCTTGAGAATTTCTTGAAGGATGATTTAAATGAAATAAATGGGTTACAGGAGGAAGTAGTTGAGTGGTAGCCTAGTATAATCTGGTGGATCAGACCTCTAATAGTTTCCCAGTGATGAAATCATTCTGGGCTGGGAATGATGAAGATAACGATGGCATTTGAGGCCCTTCACAGCCCAGCCCCCTCCCCCTCTCCTCCCTTTACAGTTTGCTTACTCCTCAGTTCCTCAGTAGCATTTATATAGCACTTTAAGATTCTCCCAACACCCCTGAGAGTTACACACTGTTAGTATTCCCATTTTACAGAGGAGGAAAGTGAGACTGAGAGGAAGGAGGGACCTGCCCAGGGTCCATACATGGAGGAAGTATCTGAGGCAGGATTTGTACTCAGATAAGGTGGGGTCGTTTACTCTGTCCACTGTTGGAAGAAGTGACCATTAACAATGATGACCTTTCTTTTCTTACACAGCAATATGGGACAAAAATCATAGACTTGGAGCAGCCAGTCTTGGTCAGCCTGCCCAAGCGGAAGAAGGGGCCTGATGGAAGACCTCTAGGCCCTGCCCTGCTCATGCCTGAGCTCTGTAATCTCACAGGTGCTGTGTGATATTCTTTTCTTTGGAGGGAAGACAGAATCCCTTATCCATTTCTTTCTTTCCCATCAATTCCGCTTCTCTCCTTCATTTAACACTTCCTCCTTCAAGTACTCTGGACTTTGAGACCTCTTCTTTGAACCCCTGGCCAGTTCTCTAATAAGAGAGCTGCTCCTACATCCCAATGTTCATAGTAAACTTAGTGAGCATTCTGATCTCCTGTGTCTTTATCTCAAAGGTCTCACACGCTCAATGCGAATGAACAATAGGATCACTAAGAACATAGCTAGATGTACAAAGTTGTCACCTGAAAGACGGCACAGTGAACTCCAAAAACTCATTGACAATATCCATAGGTGAGTTTCTTTATTCTAGAGGGCCACCACCTTTTTTGTCATTAACACCTTTTGGTAGTCTATTTTTTTAAATGCATAAAATAAAATACAGGATTGAGGAAACCAATTATATTGAAACATAGTTCTCAAAATACAGGGGGGAAAAAGTTCTCATATCCTAGGTTAAGAACTCCTGCAAGTATAACAGGTGAGTGATTTATGTCATCAGATTTTCATTCTCATCTTTGATAACAAATGGCTCAGAGTTGGTCAGATCAATCCAGTTCCACTTTCCTTCAAAGATTAACTGAGTTATCACTTCTTATAGGAGACCTTTCCTGATTGAAATGACTTTTTGTGCCTGTGTATATATGTATATATGAATATGTGCATGTATATTTTATATATACACACATGCATGCATATATATATACACACAGTAGATAGATGCGTGCACATCATCTCTCCCAAAAGACTATAAGCAATGAAAAAATCAGGACCTGTTTCTCCAGTGCCTTCTGCGGCTCCATAGATACATAGCTGTAGATATAGATACCAGACAATTGAAAACTAAACTTATAGCCCTCTTCTTACCTTTTTAGTTTTGTACCAGACAGCTGTAATAGGAGAGACAAGCAAAATTAGTTGGGACAACTCTAACAGTTTCTCAGTTCTGTTTGTCATTCAGTCCCTGGAGACAGCGCCAAAAGCAGAGTGAGACAGGAGAACAAAAAGCCACCTTGGGCTAATTTTGTGTATCTTGGAGTGACCACAACTTTGTCAGAGCTTTCAGTAGCTTTTCAGAATCTCAACCCTGAGAGGTACTGCCTGAGACTTTTGGTTAGGGGATGTTTTTCTTGATTCTGGTACGTC
Organism: Gymnobelideus leadbeateri; assembly: GCA_011680675.1. Lineage (NCBI taxonomy): Eukaryota > Metazoa > Chordata > Mammalia > Diprotodontia > Petauridae > Gymnobelideus > Gymnobelideus leadbeateri. The sequence goes on from WOXC01011212.1 coordinate 277,784, forward strand.
TCTTATTGAATGTCACACCATTGTTTTATTTATCAATGTGCCAATACTCTCAATTCGACAGGAATGCTAATGTCCAGAGCGAGCTTCAGGAATGGGGTTTAAACTTTGAAAAACAACCGTTATCTCTCACTGGAAGAGTTTTGCCAGTGCCGACACTCAATGAAGAAAGAAGAGTAAGTTTCTTATATTGAGTTGGGTTTTTTGTTTGTTTGTTTCTTTTTTTTTTTTTAAATCATCAGTTCAGTTTGGTCCAAAGCAAACTTGTATAAACCAAAGTAAACCTACTTATACAAGTAATGAGAAGGGCACAAGCTTTATTTTGTTCTTTTACTGGATTTTCAGCCATATTTCCACACGAATGAAAAAAGTAAATGAACTTATTACCAAAAGTACAGTTGTTTTTTTTTACAGTGCTTAAAAGTTTGCAAAGCACTTTACAAATATCATCTCATGTGATCCTCACAATAACCCCCAGAGGTAGGTACTATTATGACCCCCATTTTACAGATGAGGAAATTGAGACAGGTTAAGTGATTTGCCCAGGGTCATACAGCTGGGAAGTACCTGAGGTCAGATTTGAACTCTGGTCTTCTGACAACAAACCCAGCAATCTTAATTATTAGGCCACCTAGCTACTTCATCAAAAATAAGAAACCATAAGTTTTACACATTCCTCTTTAGAAGCAGAAGTTACTTTGGTAGACAGTAATAGCATATCTGTGTAGGGCCTGGGGAGAGTGTCCTCTTTACTCTCCCTCCTCTACACAACTACTAAAGGGATCTTCCCAAAGCATGGGTCTGACCATGGTGCTCCACTACTCTAAAAGCTCCAGGGCCTCCCCCTTTGCTTCTTTGTCAGACAGCCTGGTTCTGGTCTGTCTCTCCAGGCTTATTGCACATCCCTCCCTTTTATGCCCAGGGCATTCAGGCCAACTGGTGCCTTTATTGCTTATAACTCCATTCCCCATCTTCAGGCCTCCTGTCTCCTCTGAATTCCTAGCTTCCTTCAAAACCAGGCCTAAGGGCCACCTCCTACAGGAGGCCTTTCTTGCCTTCTGTTGTCATCCCCCATCCTCTGTATGCTCTGTATTGGCTTGATTGACACATTGGGTATCCAGGTGGCACCATAGGGCACAGAGTGATGGACCTGGAATCAGGAAGATTCATCTTCATGAATTCATAGCTGGTCTCAGTATTGGATTGTCTGGGAGGGCTTAATAAATACCTGTTGACTTATTGGATTTCAGTAGTTGTAAAGCATGGTTAACTTTTTATAACGTCTTCTAACTCTTTCTCACCTAGGCTAGGTCTATCCAGTGTACAGAATGGTCAAGAGAAATCCAGAAAGGACAGTTGAGTTATCCTAAACCACTGGCTAATTGGCTATTTGTCTTTAATCATGAAAATTCAAGACTAGCACAGAACCTGTGGGAGAAACTAAATTTAGCTACACATAACCTAGGTATAGATTTGAGGCCCCCCAAAAGGTAAGTACAGTTAAATTTTTTTTTCCTATGATTTAGAAATTGAATGCTGGTAATTGACAGTTTATGCATTTGAGGGAAGTTTTTTTTAAATACTTTGAGTCAGAATCTAGGGTTTTATAATCCAGTAGAAATTGTTCAGCAATGCTTAAAATATGCCTTCTTTGACTGGTTATAAAGGGGACCCTTGTTATTTGAGGAAAATAGAGATATCATCTGCTTCCCAGGTCCCCTCAAAAGCCCTCATTCCACAAGGTTTAATCCTGGCTCCTTACTTCCAAAAGGTCGGTTTCTCTCTTTTGGCTATGGCTTCAATTTCAGGGGCTCATTTTCCCCAAAAAGTGGGTTACAGGGTTTCTCAATTATTACAAAGGCATTCAGTGTACAGTATGCATATCAAGTGTACAGTGTACATTATGGGTATCACAACCTCTATTTCACATAGCACAGAAAATTCAAAAGACATACAAATAACTCACAGGAGCCCATGAACAAATACAAAACCATAGTCCTGAGATAGTCCATTAGACTCCCCCAATACCCCTGAAAGGTGAAAATACTTTGAGTACTACTGAAAAAGCACTCTCCATTGATCTTGGACTGGCACTGTCTGAAAAACTCACATCAATCGCAGAGAAAGGTTGGCAAGAAGACGTGTTAAAAGACACGAGGTTGTAGTGGCCTTGTTTATGAATAAGATACTCATGGGCAGCACTCCAGGAACTGAGGAAGATGTATGAAGAGCAACCCACTTGTTCTATTCTCTCCTTTGGCCCTGTCCCTTTTCAAAAGTGGGTGCTTCCAACTTCCCTCATCGCCCCCCAGCCTGCCCTCCCTTTCATCATCCCCTCTCTCATCACCTCCCCGCCGCTACTCTCCTGTAGGGTGAGATACCCTATTTAGTGTGTATGTCATTCCCTCCCTAAGCCAAATTCAATGAGAATAAGGTTGACCCATTCCCTTTTGCCTTCCTGTTTTTCCCCTCCATTGTAACCGTTTTCCCTTGCCTCTTCTATATGAGATAATTTACCCCATTCTGTCTCTCCCCATCTCCTCTCATTATATTCCTCTCTCACCTCTTAATTTCACCTTTTAAGTATCATCCCTTCCTATTAAATCGGTCCTGTGCCCTCTGTTATCATTTTTTCCATGTAGGGATGTAAATTTTCAACTTTGATAAGTTCCTTGTGATTTCTTTTCCCTGTTTACCTTCTCATGCTTCTCTTGCTTCTTGTATCTGAATGTCACATTTTCTATTCAACTCTTGTTTTTTCATCAAGAATGCTTGAAAGTCCTCTATTCCACTGAATGACCATATTTTCCCCTGAAACGTGATACTCAGTTTTTTTGGGTAGGTGATTCTTGGTTTTAATCTCAGCTCCTTTGACCTCCAGAATATCATATTCCAAGCCCTTTAATACCTCAATGTAGAATCTGCCAGATCCTGTGTTATCCTGATTTTATTTATTTTATTCCACAATATTCGAATTGTTTCTTCTTGTCTGCTTGTAATATTTTCTCCTTGATCTGGGAACTCCAGAACCTGGCTATAATGTTCCTAGGAGTTTTCTTTTTGGGATCTTTTTCAAGAGGTGAAAGGAAGAAAAAAAGCAACAGCCTCCCAAAGAGACCAGTAGCAAATTGTTAGGGCATACCTGGGAGGGAGTACTTTCCTTCCTCACTGGAGGTCTTTATGCAACAGCAAGGTGAGCCCTTGTTGGAAGTATTGTAGTAGAGATTCTTTTCTTTGGTATGGACTGGACTAAGTGACCACCAAGGTCCCTTTTCATTCTGAAAAATCTGTAATGCTTTCTTCTAATCTAGAGTTCTTGTTCTTTATCCTATCAAGTCAGTCTGTTGTTACTGAGAGAGCTCAACCACAAATGATGTCTGCTTTGGTAAGCAGGAGTTTTCTAAAACATAGTTGTTTATGTAACCCCAGGGAAATCCATCCATCCTTTTCTTGCTCCTTCCCTTCCCTCCTTCCGCCTCCCCTTTCTTCCTTATTTCCTCCCTACCTCCCTTCTTCCCTTCTTTCCTTCCTCCCCTCTTTCTTTCCTTCCCCCTCCCTTTTCTCCCTCCCTCCCTTCTTTCCTTTCTTCCTTCCTTCTCTCCCCTCTCACCTCTCCCTCTTTCTCCTCCCTTCCTCCTAGACTGATTCTGAGGAAATTCTGAGACTCTGCTGTATAAAAGGCAGCTTAGTTTAAGAATTTGCATTTGAATTTGCATAATTCTCCTTCATTAGATTTAAAACTGGGAACACATCTTTCCCTTGCATCTGTAGCCATAAATTGGTCATTTCATTTTCCTGTGGACCACAGATGTGGACTCTTAGGTGATTTTTGTGCCTGCTCTTTTTTTTTTTTTCACTTCAGTAGCCACAAACTATCTGAGATTCTGAAATCAGTAAATTTGACTTTTACACTTGTTACAAAAGAAAAACAGAAAGGAGGGTCCAAGAGGAAGGATTTTAGGGTCACTTCTTTTGGTGCTAAACTTGGTTTTGGACTTAAATTGTCATCACTAGTTTAGTTTCTCATCTTTTAGTTCATCTTCAGTTTTTTGGCCTTCTTGGCTGGAGCCTTTCGGGTAGAGTCTTCTTGGGCTTGGGTGCTCTCCTTTGTGTCTTTGAGAGGACAGGATAAAGGATAATTTCTGTACTTTGTGACCTCTTGCCCTCAGTTGGACTTCTGGATTGCAAGAGAAGAACCAGGAGTCATGGGACCTAAGGATACCCATAATTGGGGATGTAAGGAAAGGATGTAAGGATGTAAGGATGTCAGTGTCTGTAGTCTAAAATCAAATAAAGCCTGGGAGCTGCTTTGAATCCTTCTCAAGACTGGATCTCTTATTGGAGGTGGACAGTTGTAATTATTATTACTTATACCTTACTTTTTCCTGAGAAAGGAAAGTGAAAGTCTCGTCTCTCTCTTCATTTGTACAGAGGGTGTGTGGTCATTTGCTCAGAACATCTGAGATGGAGCAAATAATGGGGGGAGAAAGAGGGAGAGGTGGAGAGAGTGGGTCAAGGGAGGAGAGGGTTAAGAGTGAGAGGGGAAAGAGGAAGTAAATGGGAGCAAAATGGGCAATGAAGGAGAGGGAGGGAGAGGGGAGAAGGGGAAGTAGACACAGGAAGAAGATGGGAGATGAGATAAAGAGAAGGGGGAAAGGAGTGGAGCTTAGGGGACAGAGAGCTACCTTCTTAAAAATACAATTTTATTTTATTTTCATGAAGATTTATCTGTTTTCTCTCTCCCCTGCAATAAAGCAAGAACAAAGCTCTTGTTACAAGCTTTCACAGTCAATCCAAACAATGAACAGACACATATATACATATATCCCTGTAGATATAGATATATACACATACATACACACATGCATACATATATACACATATATACATATATATGTGTCATATATATATATATGTACACACATATATGACTTTCATAGTCAAGTTAAACTGTTTCTCACATTGACCATTTCCAAATGTGTGTATGCATACATATAATATATATTCACACATATACATATATAAATTCACATACATACACACACATATGTATATGTATATATGTATCTAGATATAGATCTCTTTACCCTGAGTCCCTTTCTCTATATCAGGTCCTGTAGCTGATAGGCTTATCCTGAATGAATCCCCATCTGGTGGTCAACTCAAATCTTGACCTCCAGGTTTGTTTAAACTCCTTACCTGGATTTTTACCTATGTGACAATGTAAGTGAACCAATGCCCCAAGAAAATACCATTCATGGTGGTCACGTGCATACATCCAAGATTAAAACCAAGTTTTTAAAAAGCAAATATACAGGGAATTTCAGTTCTTGGACCTTAGGAAGAAACTTCTATTAATTGACTTTGATAAGGATGTACATTCCTGTAGCACTCAAAAATGTATAAAGTACCTTCTTCATAGCATTCTTGATTGGCAAGCAAGGCACATATTATGCCCATTTTAAAGGGAAGAATATTATAACTCCAATGACTTGACAAGGATCATATTACTAGTGTCACAACTGGGAGTCAGTAGACCTGGACTGGAGTTCAGGTACTATGACTAGCCCTGACATTACATTGTCTGCTTCCAACATGCAGGGGAATACTCACTACAAGCAGATGGAAAAAAAACAATTTAGGATAATACCTTCATTTGACAAAGGCCTTAAACTTTGATCCTGAAAATTAAAAAGAAACTCCAAATGTAAAATCTATAGGCTAGTGATTTGCAGATAATTTCTTTCTCAGTAAATATCCAGATTCTGATTAAATAGAAGTACTGAGAAAAAGAGCCAGTTTTCAGTTAATTATAATGCCTGTTGCTATATAACCTTTGGTAGGTTAGTACCCTTCAGTAGATCAAACTTTGTTCCTTTTGACTAAAGGCTAGTAATAAAAAAACTATTCCCTAGATCAGTGATTTCAAATTCAATATTCACTTAGAAATCCACAAATGAACATTCTGGGTTGGACTGTATTTTTATTTATATTGTTAAACTTTTTCCAATCAGATTTTAATCTGGTTGAGACGGCACTGGAGTGCTAGGTTGCCAGGATTATGCCTCCTCCGCATAGTAGATAGGAGGAACATTTTATTTGTTAAGAAGGATGGGGAAATAGTTCCTTCTATTAGAATAAAAATATCTGAAAGTGGCACATAAATGTAAATAGAAATGATAAAAATCTGTGAGTTGTGTGCTGATGTGAAGGGAAGAGATTTGAAAGGAAAAAAACATTCTGAATATATATTTCCAAACAACCCTGGTAAGAGATTAGAAGGTTTATTTTCCCCTCCTTTCTGTTAACAATTTTTAACAAATATTTTAGCCATTCTGGGTCCCTTTTTACTATTTGAATTTTTATTCCTAATACCTTTTTATTGCCTTCTTTTATTTGGATTTAATGTGCTGAGTTCATCTATATGAAACCTTTTTAAGCTTGTGTGAATTACATAACTTGAACTGGCTACCAATTTCTGACTATAATGAAAGTGTATTTATTCCCTTCCTAGGTGTCCAGTGCGAGATAATACTGAAGACTATCTTAAAGTCCTGAAGGACAACGTTACACCACAGACTCAGATTGTAAGTAGCTGGTCGTTCACTTTTGAAATAGCAATATTTGGTTCTTTGTTTCCAGCTGAGTACAGAGCAGTTTCCACTCAGCTTCCCTCCTATGACTTCATACTTGGACATTTAAGAATGACCCACTGGGGATGCAAAAACAAAAATGGTGATGCCTTCCCTGAGCCTATGTTTTCTGGTAGGTGTGTTGGGGGAGCTAGGAGGAGAAGGATATACCATAATCATACATGCAAGTTGAGGGAGAGGGAGCTAACAGCTGGAGAAATGAGAGAAGACTTTGTAAAGGAAATGACATTTGAAGAATGGTGCTGGATTATGAAAGATAGGGACAAAGATGGAGATTGTTGCAGGACTGGGAGATGGCTTGGGTAAATACTAGAAAACAGGAGATAGAATGTCAGGTTTGGAGAAGATCTTCTAATCTGGTATCCTTTTACTTTCCTATCCTTATCATATCTTCACATATTCTTCCAAATATACCATGTACTTTGCTCTTTTTATGCCCTTTGCATATTAAATCTCTACCTGTCCTTCTGGATTCGACTAAAGTGCTCCCTTCTCACTGATGTTTCTCCTTCTAACCTCAGTCTGTAAGGATCATAACTCCCATGTAAAGCAACCTGCTTTGCCTCTCTGTTTCTAGCCATAACTTAAATAATGCCTTACATAGGAATTCTTTATAATCATCCCAATAGATTGAGTCTGTGTGGACAGAAACCTTATTTTATTAAAAGTTTGTATTGCTCCCGATATCTACTATGAGGCTGGGTACTTTGTGAAGGTTTGTTGAATTCCACAGGGCCAAATTAGGATCAGGAGGCCAGGGAGGCCAACTTTAAAAAAAAATTATTCAACTATGTAATTGGCTGATTCATAGTAACAGTACTAGTTGATATTGATGCTGCCCTTGGGCATTTAAAAAACTATCTGATTTCCTCTAACCACCCTGCAAGGTAAATTCAAAAGGTGTTATACCCAATATATGCTTCATAATTGGAAACAATATTTTAAAAAGAGAGAGAAAAAAATCAGGTGACTTGAACACACTCATGTAGCTAATAAATGCCAGAGGTGAGATTTGAATACAGGTCTCACCTGATTCCAAGTCTAGCACATTTTTGAACTATACCACATCACTCCTTATTTAACCATCAGCTTCTATTTGCTGTAGGTTTTGAGGCAGCACCATGAAAACCATCTGTGGGTGATTTGGCAGATTGACTCAAAGCTTTGTTTAGGAAATTGGAATAGATAAACTCCTAGTATCTCTTCCACATATAAGATTCCAATTTTACTATGGTATAGGATTTAAGACTTTCCGTTTTCGGTCTCATACTGATACATACTTACAAGTTATTGTTCTGGAGTAGGACCTCAATGCCATGTCAGCTGCTATTTGAACTGCTCCCCAAACACAGGCTTGAGGTTTGCCTAACTACCTTTGTTCCTGCTATTTTGGGGGGCCAATTTGTAGATCCATATACATATGTACCCTTTTCTATCATACACATTTTTTAGGACTCAAATCAAGAGCTCTTCTTTGCTGAAATGAGAGCTAGCATTTATAATGCTTTGTAAAGTCTGTAAAACACTTTACAAATACTTCATTTTATCCTTACAATAGTCCTAGGAACTGGATGCCAGGGAGGTTCTCCCTATTTTATAATTGTGGAAACTTTAAGAAGCCTAGAGAGAGTAAGTGAATTGCCTAGGTTCATGCAGCTAGTGAGGTACTGAGGCCATGTTTGCCCTTGGGTCTTCCTGACTCCAATTCCAGGGCTCTATCCACTGTGCCACCTCACTGCCTTAAAACATTACTGAGTCTCTAGGGGTGGTTGGTTATCTGCTTTTGTTTTAAGATCCTGTTAAGGCAGTTTGTAAACTCTAAGGGTTCCTTTCTAAGAATCAAGAAAGGGATTATATTAGGAGAATGTCTGGTTCAGGCTTCATACTGCTACTGGGGTAAGAGAAAGACTATGAGGAAAAAGACACTGTGGCTCAAACTTCTTGCTACCACTTTGTTAAAAAAAAAAAAAAAAGACACTGCCCCAGCCTCTATTTTAAGCTTCCAGACATTGTTCCTGAAAAAGATCAAATGTCACAAAATTTTCAGAATCAAGACTGGAAAAGAAGCCACAGCTCCTGTTTTGCCCAGTTCAAAGGTGTCTTTATCTTCACCTTTCTGTTACTTGTTTCCAAACATATATAATTTTCCCTTCTCTTCTTGCTTTCAATAAAACTCTGTGTAATATCTATCTATCTATCTACACTCTATAGATTATCTCCATACCATATACACACACACACACACACACACACACACACACACACACACACACACACACACACATATATATATATATATATATATATTATATATATATATATATATATATATATTTATATATATATATATATATATATATATACACATATACTCTATAGATTATCTCCATACCATTACCAGGGTTCTGGCAAAGACAGAAAGCACAAATAATTATGTAAAAACAGAAACTCCAAATTACAAATTTTCAGATGAGTTAGCTTAATTTCATGTCTTCCCTACAGCTCTGATCTTTACAAGATTAATTCCATGAGGTTTCAACTATATTTCCTGGAAAGGCCTAAAAAAACCCAAAGTGATTAGGTTGTGTAAGACCCTACTAATTTATAATCTTATCACTAACATGTTTAAGCAACATTACCCAAGAAAACTCTATAAGAGCAGCCTAGAACCTAGAAAGTTGATCTACTGGAAGAAACTCCTTTGCAAATCTGTTTTAGGAAGAAGGTCCATTTCAGTACTCTTAACTAACATCCCAGTTAAAGGCACTAGGAATATATGTCCCAGAGTTTAAGTGGACCAGACTAGCCAATTTGTAGACGGTGCCAAGGATGGGTACCTTTAATACAGAATTTTCAAGGAAAAGTGCTTCTCAGAAGCAGATTACTTCAATGAAGTAGATAACTAAACCTCAGATAACAGGATAAGAAACCTATTATTTAAATGGACACTAACTGGATGTTGTACATGTGTTTAATCAAACCACTAATATTACTCACCATATGAATTTCATTGAGGTATTAGGAAACGGTCTAGAAGAGGTTAAACTTTTTTTTTGATGTCTGACCAAGATCTAAGCACTCCACAGTGCCTTATTTTTTTTCTTTTTTTATCAAATGCTTTATTAACTTCTATTTTACATCATTCATTTCTGAAAGATTTTAAGTTACAAATTTTCTCCCCATTTTCCCCCTACCCACCACCCCAAAATAGTAGTCCCACTGGATGTCCCCTCCTCTAATCTGTTCTCTCCCATATCTTCTCCCATAAAACCTCTGATTTTCTAGTAGTGCATCATGGATCGTTATGCCCCAGTGTCTGTATATCTTATTTACCAGTTACATGTAAAATAATACTAATAATATATATTTAAACATTTGATTTTAAAGCTTTGAATTCCAGGTTCATTCCCTTCCTCCCTTGTCACTCACCCTTACTGAGAAGATAAGCAATTCAATATAGGTTGTACATGTGTAGCTATGCAAAACATTTCCATAGTGGATATATTGTAAAAGACTGACTATATTTCCCTCCCTCCCATCACACCTCCTACTTGTTCTTGTTTTCAAAAGTGGGTGCTTCCAACTTTCCTCACTCCCAGCCTGCCCTCCCTTCCATCATCCCCTCTCTTATCACCTTCCCCCCTACTCTCCTGTAGGGTGAGATACCCTATTTAGTGTGTATGTCATTACCTCCCTAAGCCAAATTCAATGAGAATAAGGTTGACCCATTCCCTTTTGCCTTCCTGTTCTTCCCCTCCATTGTGACCATTTTCCCTTGCTTCTTCTACATGAGATAGTTTACCCCATTCTGTCTCTCCCCATCTCTTCTCATTATATTCCTCTCTCACCTCTTAATTTCACCTTTTAAGCATTATCCCTTCCTATTCAATTGGTCTTATGCCCTCTGTCTATGTATACCTGCAAACATATATACACACACTCACATATGTATCTGTATGCCCATATAGACATATATGTATGTATGTATGTATGTGTATATGCATATACATATATATTTCTATTCCCTTCAATTATTCTCATACTAAGAAAAGTTACAATTATCATTTTTTCCATGTAGGGATATAAATAGTTCAACTTTGATAAGTTCCTTATGATTTCTTTTCCCTGTTTACCTTCTCATGCTTCTCTTGCTTCTTGTATCTGAATGTCACATTTTCTATTCAACTCTGGTTTTTTCATCAAGAATGCTTGAAAGTCCTCTATTCCACTGAATGACCATATTTTCCCCTGAAACATAATACTCAGTTTTGCTGGATAGGTGATTCTTGGTTTTAGTCCCAGCTCCTTTTATCTCTAGAATATCAAATTCTAAGCCCTTTGATCCATCAGTGTAGAAGCTGCCAGATCCTGTGTTATCCTTATTGTGTTTCCACAATATTCAAACTGTTTCTTTATAGCTGCATGTAATATTTTCTCCTTGATCTGGGAACTCTGGGACCTGGCTATAATATTCCTAGGAGTATTCTTTTTGGGATCTTTTTTAGGAGGTGATTTGTGGATTCTTTCAACCTCTATTTTGCCTTCTGGTTCTAAAACATCAGAGCAATTTTCCTTGAGAATTTCCTGAAGGATGATTTCTATGTTCTTTTTTTGATCATGGCTTTCAGGTAGCCCAATAATTTTTAAATGATCTCTCCTGGATCTATTTTCTAGATCAGTGGTTTTTCTAATGAGATATTTCACATTGCCTTATATTTTTTTTCATTTGTTTGGATCATTTAATATCATCTTGATTTCTCATAAAGTCATTAGCTTCCATTTGCTCCAGTCTAATTCTGAAGGAATGATTCTCCTCAGTGAGCTTTTGAGATTCTTTTTCCATCTGGAAAATTTTGCTTTTTAAGGCATTCTTCCCCTCGTTGACTTTTTGAGCCTCTTTTGCCATTTAAGTTAGTCTATTTTTTAAGGTGATATTTTCTTCAGTCAGGTTGTTGACTCTTTTCATGATTTTCTTGCAATCATTCTAATTTCTCTTCCCAATTTTTCCTCTACTTCTCTTATTTGATTTTTTAAATCCTTCTTAAGCTCCTCTATGTCCTGTAACCAGCTTGTATCTTTCTTGGAAGCTTTTGGTGTAGGAGTTCTGACTTCATTGTCTTCCTCCTATTCCATGCTTTGATCCTTTTTGTCCCTAAAATAGGAGTGTAAGTTTGGGTTGCTCTGTTTGCTTTGCTTCCTTTGCCTGTTCATGTTGCTCCTCAATTACTTGACTTTTGGACTTTTTGCCACAGTAGGACTCTGCCACCACACAGGGGACCTTTGTCCCAAAAGCTGGGGTTTTCTCAGCTGCCTATGGTGTTAGTTGAGTGCCCTCTCTGAAGCCTGTACACACTCTGGCAATCTGTTCACACACCCCAGGAACCTCCACCCTATACCAGAATCCAGATCCAGGCAATTTAAAGCAAGAGTGATTACCCCTCAGACTGGTAGCTTGGTCCCCCTACAATCTGCAGGCCAGAAGCTGAAGCTGCTATATAGTGGTGGCTGCATGGCTATGGAGCCTCACCAGCTTTTTGCCCCAGGGGCAAAGGCCGACCACACTCCCAAACTACCGAATCCCAAAGTCCACACTGCACTGACCTGTCACTTTGTCCTTAGTATCTTTGGGTTGATAATTCTCGAAAGCACCACAGCTACTGGTGATCTGAAGTCCCTCCAGCCTGTGGCTGGTCAGGCCTGCCCTGAGATAAAACTTCTGGGTGAGCTCCCAGAGTGCTGTGTTGGATGCTTCCTGCCAGGCTGCCAGGTTGCCAGGCTGTCCTCAGGAGGAGGTTAGCTTCTCTGTGTCATTTTGTGGATTCTGTAGCTCCAAAGTTTGTTCAGAGCCACCTTTTACATGAATTGGAGGAGGTGGGAGCTGGATCCCCGAGGAAGTCCTTTTTCTACTTGCCACATCTTGACTCTGCCCCCTGAAGAGATTAAACTTGAAAGGATATTTAACTAGAACATTGGGGGTTTGTTGGGAAGAGCAGTCTGGATGAAGGCAGTTTTGAAAACTTTGTGTGCTGTAATACAATAATTGTATTAATTTTTCTTTATTGTGGTAATTCATGATTCCCAGTACTTATATCTGCCTGTGGAAATGCCTGCCAGATAACATATACAAAAGTATTTCAAGAAGAAAACAACATGATTTACAAGAACGGGGTTGGATCTTGTGTGATCTTAGACCAAAGTGGGGACTGTGGCAGCAGAGTTCTGGCCCAGGCCTCTTGCTGCCACTGTGATAAGAAGAATGCATTGCCCAGTCTCTATTTTGAGCTTCCAGAGATTGTTCTGGAAAGTTTGAAGGTTATAACATATGCAGAAGGAAGGCAGGGAAATAAGCCACAATTCCTGTTTTGATTAGTTAAAAGGGACCCTTCTCTTCCTCTTTCTGTCACTTGTTTCCAGACATATATGCCTTTTTTCCCCCTCCTGCTTTCTTTAAAATTCTATTTCTCTTTGTTGCTTATATATTCACATTCTATATAGAATTCTATGTAGGTTGCTAAAGCTGATGCCCTGGGTTCTCTGACTTTTTTTTTTTTTAAACACAGATGAGCCTGGGCTCTGAGTATAATAAAATTCTGTAGATAACTATCTCTGCATTGTTAATTTGGTGATTGACAGTAGTACTTAGTGAACCCTTGGGTAACTTATCTTGGGATGATTCTGGGGGAATGGAAGGGACTCTTAAGTTATTGAATAAAATCTCAACAAGACTTCCTCCTGTAATATAAGAAGTTATGTGGTATAAAGGAGTCAGAAGACCTGGCTTTGAACATTTTTGGGTCTCATTTCCGCATCTGTAAAACATGAGGGCTGGACAGATGGTCTCTGCCAACTCCACACATTGATTGTATGATCGTTGAAAAGTAGGACAAAATAGCCTCTATTCAAATATTCGCTGTAGAGATTCCCTTAACTCCAGAGGCAGACTTTTTTTACTTTCAGGGAGACCTCATGGTTTAAAGGTTTTTCTCTTAATAAATCTAGGATCTCTAGTTTTGTCAACAATAGTATCATATAACCTTTAACTGTCTTAACCTCTCTGTTCTTTAGTAGATGGTCTTTGAGAAGTGCTGTGTTCAAAATTCCATTGCCCTGTAGCCAAATTGGTGATGAGCCTCTCTGAATTTATCTCGTCTGATCTTTAGCTTGTAGACATTTTCCACTGTAAGTTCCTCTCCTTGAAGCCATTCATCTCAGGACATGTCAATGGTGTATATAATTTAGCTATAGAAAAATCCAAGGCCACTTCCATGCCAAAGTGAGCCATTATGTTAAGACTTTGGTGGAAGTTTTTCCTTACATTAAATTGGAAATTGCCTTTCTGATTTCTACTTGTGCCTAGTTCTGTAGTCTTGAGCCTGGCAAAATAAGTTAAGCCATTTTTCTGTGTGACAATACTTCAGATATTTGAAGGCATCACAGTGTTACAGAGTACTTGATCTTGAAGTTGTCAAAAGACAATCTGTATCATGAAATTCGAGAATGAAATTAGAGAAAAGTAGAAGTTGCCTAAAGAGATTGAGAATACACAGGATACTTATTAAGTTATAGATTTTAAAAACACATGCAAAGAAGATGGAAGCAAGGGCAAGTAATGGAAGCTGAATACAAGATATGGCCTGGTCCTGTAAGAATGTGAGAAGTGTTGAGGTAGAAGTGATGGAAACTTGGAGAGGAAAGGGGGAATGACCTTTAGTCCTAGATTTGGTGATAGAAAAAAGGAAAGCTTGATATAGTCTGACTTGCCTGTTAAACTTTAAGAAAACAGATTTCAGAAAGTACAGAAGTAGGGGTAGGCTCTCATGGTCTAAAATTCACTGGGGGATATCATCTCAAGTGGAATGATAGATGCTCAAGAATGAAATTCTGAGGACACAAAGGGAAACAATTCCAATTAGACGGAAAAGTGGAAACTGGTGGAAGAGACCTATTTGGATGCACAGGGAACTCTCTAGTGAAATGGGACAGAAGGTTGAAACAAAGCCAGGAAACAAGAGATGACTAGAGCATGGTACAGTCCTTTAGAGACTGGATCAGGAATACTAAAGATTGGCATGAACTAAAGATATGGAGGGGAACTAAGGACAACAAAAAATCGCAGGGAGTGGGGAGGGTATGTTTTTAGGTATCTTGGGGATAATGAGCAAAGAAAGACTAGAACTTCTCTCTAGAGTAGATGAGACTATGTAACCCAGATGTTAGCTGATAGTCGACATCTGATAGAAGGCAGAGCTGGGTTCTTGTTATGCTATTTCAGTTTTCTCTGCCAAGGAGAAAAAAAATATTATTTGCACTTCCAAGTACAAAATACAAGTGACCAAAAAAGGGCTGCTGTCCGAGATAATTAAGGAAAAAGGAGGCGATAATAAATGAGAGGTAATCTCAGAAGAATGGCACTAGCAGTAAAGGAGTTTTAGAAGACGACAGGGTCAACATGAGTAAAATACAATATGGCAGGCAAGAAAGCTAACATCATATTGGACTATTTTAAATGATATCTATCTTCCAGGAATAAGCTTCTATTTACTCACACAGTCCCCTCAAACAACATACGGTCTTATTATCATGTTTGGGCAGTGCAGCGGATGGAGCACTAAATCTGGAAACAGGGAGATCTGAGTTCAAATCTAGCCTTCGACATTTACTAGCTGTTTGATCGTGGCAAGGCACTTGACCTCTGTATCAGTCAATTAATAAATATTTATTGAGCCCTTCTATGCTAGACGTTGTGCTAAGCACTAGAGTGGGGGAAGGTTTCAACTGCCTCAGGGATAATGATAATACTTCCCTCCCAGGGTTGGCTAGAGGATAAAAATCCTTTGCAAATTGTAAAGTGCTATGTAAATGGTGTTATTGTCCTTATTGCAATCCATAGGCCTTCCCTTTTCTAGCAAAGCTCCTCAATTCCACTTTTCCTCCCACAAACTTTTCCCCTTTCACTGAGGCTTATGGGCTATGACTCAACTGGAATTGCTCTCTCTGAGGTTAGCAGTGATTTCTTAATTGCCCAATCCAATGTCCTTTTCCCAGTCCTCATTCTTCTTGTCTTTGTAGCATTTGGCAAGTTCCTGGGATTTCTTTTGCCCCTCAGTTTTTCTAATACTTCTTTCTCCTGCTTTTCTTGCTACTTGGCTGACCCCTCTTGGTTCTCCTTTGCTAGATAATTATCCATGCCCTGCTCCTAATCATAGATGTCCTCCAAGGCTCTGTCCTGAGGCCTCTTCTCTTTCCATGCTCTTTTATCTTATATTAATTTTATGTCTTTTATATATAATTACAGGTATATGTTGGACTTCCCAATAAGCTCCTTAAAGAAAGGACTTATTTTGCTTTTGTCTTCTTATTCTCAGGACCTAGCACAGTGCCAAATTCAAGTAGACTTATTGAATCATCTTCCATGAGTGAGATTATCTGTATGCTGCTCACTCTGAGTAATATATCCAGCTCTCATCTCTTTCCTGAGCCACAGTTGTTAGACATTTCCAAATGGGTGTATCTCATAGACATCTCAAACTCAATCAAGTCTAAAATAATTCATTTAACTCATTTTCTTTCTCTCTAAAACTCTTCTTTCTCTAATCTTCCCGATTTCTCTTACTTCTTACTTCTTACTTCTCATCAATTCTTTTTTTTTTTCTTTTTTGGAGGGGGGAAGGCAGGGTAATTGAGGTTAAGTGACTTGTCCAAGGTCACACAGCTGGTAAGTGTTAAGTATCTGAGTCTGGATTTGAACTCAGGTCCTCCTGACTCCAGGGCTGGTACTCTATTTACTGTGACACCTAGCTGCCCCTTTCTCGTCACTTCTTTACCACCTCTACTCACTGCATTCTATTTCTGCCTTCAAGTCTTTGCACAAGTCATCTTTCATGCCTGCATTAAATTTTCTTCTTATTTCTACTTCTTAAATTCCTTAACTTCTTTAGTAGTCCACCTTAGGTTCAACTTTCTCCTGGAAGCCTTCTCTGATCTTCCTAGTTATTTTATGTTCCCTCCAGTCAAATTGCATCATATTCACATATCTATTGCAATTTGGTATTTTTCCTGTGGAACATAAGCCCTTCAAAGGCAGGTGATAGTCTTCATTTCAGGTTCTTGCCTCTTTCCAGTGCATTTTGCACAATGCCTTGTATACAATAGCAACTAAATACATACTTGTTGAATGAATGACTCTTTGTGATAGGAATTTCTTTTGTGTTTAAGGCTGTTTGTCTGCTGCCCAATAATAAAAAAGAAAAGTATGATGCTATAAAAAAATACCTATGTACAATCCGCCCAGTTCCAAGTCAGTGCATAGTAGCTGAAACTTTAAAGAAGCCCCACATTCTCCTGGCAGTTGTTACCAGACTGGCTCTGCAAATGAATTGCAAGATTGGAGGACACCTTTGGAAGCTTTCCATCTCTGTAAGTTGTACTTTATTGGAATGTCTCTTTTATGTAAATGTCATTTTGTAAATATTTACAAATTGGTGTAATTAGTTGTAGTTTAGGCATATGTAGAAATTTTAATACTTCTGAGCCACACTATTGATGGAATTTAGGAATTTTCTTCTGAAAACCTAGAAATTCAGATAGAAGTGAATATCCTACCTACGAAAACCAACTAAGTTGATGGTCTTTCTGTCAAGCATTAATATAGTACGTGACTACTAGGTAATATGGTAGGCAACTCTGCTCTTATGCTCTGTGATAAATATTTATGCTCATGTGATAATTGAGAAAACCTTTCTTAAGACCTCCAATCATGGTTTGTTCAAGATTTGCATTAATAGATTTTTAAGAAAATTTCTTGATTTTTCCATGTGTTTTTGACTATATACCCTTTTTTTCCATTTTAGCTCACAGATGCTATGTTCGTTGGTATTGATTGTTTTCATGAAGTCACAGCAGGACATAAATCAGTTGCAGGATTTGTTGCTAGCCTGGATACATCATTGACTAAGTGAGTAGGACCTAGTAGATATAAAGTGAATTTTACAAACCTTTTTAGTTTGATTTCTGTTTGGTGCAAAGACCAAGTGGATTCTAGAGACTTGAAAGTCAAGAAGGCAAGGGTAAAGAGATTTTTTCAGTGACCTAGATCTCTCTCCTTATTTCACTTGAAAGTGAAAGTTTCACTGAAAGTATCTTCATTGACATTCCCATCATACCCATTTAGAGAGGTGAGAAGTCCACAAGTGTTATCCATTTTGTATATTTTCAAACTTATTTGAGGTATTGATCAGTTAATGCTGATTTTTCCCCTCTTTTTCTTAAAAAAATATTGTTTTTTAAATGGACTGGCTCTCTGAGAAGGGGAGGGGAAGGGTTACTGGGGAAACTATGTTGATGTAAAAAAAACAAAAGATCTGGATAAAAACTTTATTCTTTGAAAAGTGTTTCTATTTTCCCTCCCATTGATACTGTCAGATATGGTGAAAATGAGGAATATGATTGTTGAGGTTGGGGAGGATTATTTTGTTTTTCTTTTTTGGATGCAGACCTATGGATTTCATAGGTTTGAGGAACTCCCCATGAGGAAACTCTCTCCACTACTGAATAGCAACTGCCTGTCAGAAATTTAGTCTTAGAGAGTTACCTGGAGAGGGGGAGGGAGTGGGAATGGAGAGAGGGGGACTGAGAGGTTAAATGACTTACCCTAAGTATAGGTGTCAGAGTCAGGAGACTTGAACCTGGACATTAATCATAATAATGGTCATTGTAATTGCTAATATTTATATGGTACTTTAAGGTTTGCAAACCACTTTACATATGTTACTTCATTTTATCTGAGCTTCACAATAACTCTGGGAGGTAGGCATTATTATTATCCTGTTTTATAGATGATGAAGCAGAATCTGATAGAGCTTAAGTGAAAAGCCTGGGTCACACTGCTAGGAAGGTTATGAGGACAAAGGTCAAACTCAGATTCTTGCTGACCCCAATACTCTGTCCACTATACTGGCCCCATACTGCCTCTCTAACTTTATGATCCTAAGTCCAGCTCTCTAGCTACTATGAAAATTGTGGGGGGAAGTTCATTAGAATGCAAGCTTCTTGAGGGCAGGGACTATTTCCCTTTTGTCATTGCTTCCACAGTGCTAGTATTTAATAAATGCTTATAGTTTGGAGAAGCTGAATCTTGTTTCTAGCTCCAAATCCAGTACCTACCATATCCATTCACTTCCAACATAGTCCAGATTCTCATCAGCTCTTGCCTAGAATATTACAACTTCCTCCTAACTGATCTCCTAGCCTCATGCCTTGCCCTTATCTTGTTCATCTTCCCCACAGCATCCCACATCCCACATTATCTTTCTTAAACAAAGATCTGCTCTTGTTGCTTCCCTACTTTGTAAGCTCCTCTGATTCCCTATTGCCTCTAGAATAAAATATAAGCTTTTCTCCTTAGCTTTTAAACCCCTTCTCAACCTGGCTCCAGGCTCCTTTCCACTCTTCTCATGCATTATTCCCCTTCCCATACACTGTAGTCCAAACAAACTGACCTTCTTGTTTGTTCCTCATGGATCACACTTCATCTCCTGACTCCTTGCCTTTGACCTGGACATCCTTCCCAAGGCCCTTCAGCTCCATAGAATCCCTTACTTCCTTTCAGATTCAGCTCAACATCAGGGGTTTTTAACCTTTTTTTGTCATAAACCCTTTTGGCAGCCTGGTGAAGCCTATAACTCCTTTCCCAGAGTCATGTTTTTAAATAATTGAAGGAAATGCTCCATTTCAGTTAGAAGTTAGTGAAAATAAAGATGCCATTTTTCCCCATTCAAATTACACACTCCCTAAAATTATTCATGGACTCTAGGTCAGGAGTATTCTGCATGAAGCTTTTTGTGATTCCCTCTGTTGCTTGGGTCCTCCTTCCTAAAAACTGTATCTTTATTTATTTTATGTATATATCTATCTCATTTCTTCCAATAGAATGTAAACTTCTTAAGGGAAGGGGCTGGCTTTCTTTTGGTCTTTATATCTCCAGAGGCATGGCAGCAGCAGCAGCATCCTCAACAATAGCTAGCATTTGCATAACAGCTACTACATAGCAGACACTGTGTGTAAGCACCTAGAAATATGATCTTTTTTGATCCTCACAACAACCCTGAAATGGAGGTACTATTATTATCTCTATCTTATGGTTGAGAAAACTGAAGCAGGCAAAGGTTAAGTGACTTGCCCAGGATCATATGCCTAATCAGGTGGGATTTGAATTCAAGACTTCTTGACTCCAGGTGGGGCAGTCTATAGACTCTTCCACCTAGCTACTATTTAATAAATACTTGCCATATGATTGAAATAGAGAAATATGGAGGAGAAGATTCTGGGAAGATGGTAGAGTAGGTAAAAAAATTTCAACCTCTCCAGATTTCCCCCCAAAACAAGACAAAATCATGGATCAGGGTGGACATAGAACAGTAAAAGTAAACAAGTTGGGGCAGAACAGTGGAACAACTGGAGAAGATACAAAGAAAAAATCCTAGGACTGAGGTTTGGTCCCTGTGAAGTGTAAACAACTCTAGGCTAGTTCCATGGAAATAGCAAGCAGTGAGCTCTGGAGTTAGCTGGGTTGGGAGGTTGCCTTGTCCCCAGCCACAGGAATTTTCACCTCCTGGACAGTGTGAGGAGCCAGTTATTTGAGGAGGAGAAGATTGAAGGAATTGCTGGTGATAAGGGATGCCAGGCCCAACTGTGCTGCCAAGATACAGCCCTGGGCAAGAAGGAGCCAGCACATACCTGGTGAGTACAGAAGCAGTGGGGTGGGAATGCCACTAGCTGTGGGCACTTACAGGAGGATGGAGTTCTTGGTTTCAATATCAGGCCATAGGGGGAACTGAAAGAGGATCTGAGACCAGAGGCACTATTCCCCATACCCCAGGACTAGAGGTGATTATAATAATAAGCTGCTACAATTTTTTTTAACAAGCAAGCGAGAGAGAGCCCAACTATAGAAAGTTACTATGGGAAAAGAGAAGACTGGGTTTTGTCATCAGAGGAGGATACTGAAGCAAAAAAAGCCTCTCTTCCCTCAAAGACTAATGTCAAATGGTCACCTGCCCAAAAAGAATTTATAGAAGAACTTAAAAAGACTTTAAAAATCAAATGAGAGAGATTAAGGAAAAACTTTAAAAAACGTAAGAACAATCCAAGAAAAACAAAATTATGAAAAGAAAATCAACAACCTGGAAAATAAGGAAGGGAATGATTCATTGAAAATTAGAATTGGTCAAGGGGAAACCAGTGAACCTATAAGAGACCAAGAAATGATCAAACAAAATATGAAGAATAAAAAAAAAAAGAGAATGTGAAACATCTCATATTAATGTGAAACATCTCCAGATCAGCTGGAGAGCAGATCAGGAAGAGAAAACAAAGATAATTGGACTACCTGAAAGCTCGATCAGAAAAAAAAAATTCTTGATACAGTAGTAAAAGAAATAATTAAAAAAAAAATTTGTCCCCTTTCCATATCCTCTAATACATGTAAAAAAATGACTCTAAACAAATTTTAGAGCTACAGACCCCACAAAGTGACAGAGAGAAACAAATCACCCACTGAATGCAGCCTGGCAGGCCAGCAGGAAGGGGATATCTATCGCACCAAGCTGGGAACCAAGCCCAGCCCCACATAAGCCATGGCTTTGGCCCCAGGGCAGCCCTGGCCAGAGCAGACTTCAGGAGAGTGAAGCACCAGCAGCTGTGGAGGTTTCCAGACTTCTCAATCCATAAACACCAAAGACAAAGTAAAAGGTCATTGTGGAACTCTGTTGGAAGAGGGGTGGACAGAAGAGCACAGTCTGACCCTTGCCAGAAGTGGCAGAGGCTCGGCTGTGCAGCCATAGTTGTGTGGCTGCCTCAGGGCTTCCTGGCCTTCAGAATTCTCTTTTATTTTTCTCTTCACATTCTCTTCTATTTTTTTATTCTTCATATTTTGTTTGATCATTTCTTGGTCTCTTATATCTTCACTGGTTTCCCCTTGTAGGGGGACCAAGTGACCATTCAGATGGTAATCACTCTTGCTTTGACCTGCTTGTATCTGGATCGCAGTCTTGGATGGAGGTCCTGAGGTATGTGGCCAGGTGCCAGAGCCTGTGGGGGCTGCAGAGAGGGCACCCCCCAATTGCTCCAGCAGGTGTGGAAACCCCAACAATTTGGGACAAAGCTCTCTCCTTTCTGGAAGGAGAGTTTTACCATGGCAAAGAGTTCAAAAGTCAAGTAATTGGCTGGCAATATGAGCAAGCAAAGGAAGCACAAACAGACCATAGAATTCTTTTTTGGGGACAAAAAAGATCAAAGCATGGAACGGGAGGAAGACAATGAAGTCAGAACTCTTGCATCAAAAGCTCCCAAGAAAACTGGTTACAGGCCATGGAGGAGCTTAAGAAGGATTTTGAAAACCAAATAAGAGAAGTGGAGGAAAAACTGGAAAGAGAAATTAGAATGATGCAAGAAAATCAGGAAAAGAGATTCAACAGCCTGACTGAAGAAAATAACACCTTAAAAAATAGAGTAACTCAAATGGCAAAAGAGTCCCAAAAAGCCAATGAGGAGAAGAATGCCTTAAAAAGCCAAACTTGCCAGATGGAAAAGGAATTTCAAAAACTTACTGAAGAGAATAATTCCTTCAAAATTAGATTGGAGCATATGGAAGCTAATGACTTTATGAGAAATCAAGATACTATTAAACAGATCCAAACAAATGAAAAAATATAAGGCAATGTGAAATATCTCATTGGAAAAACTGCTGATCCAAGAGACATAATTTAAAAATTATTGGACTTGAGGTGGCTAGGTGATTCAGTGAATAGAGCACTGGCCCTGGAGTCAGGAGGACCTGAGTTTAAATCCGGCCTCAGACACTTGATACACTTAATAGCCATGTGACTTTGGGCAAGTCACTTAACCCCAATTGATCTCCAAAAAGCAAATAAATAAATACAATTATTGGACTACCTGAAAGCCATGATCAAAAAAAGAGCCTAGAAATCATCCTTCAAAAAATTATCAAGGAAAATTGCCCTGATATTCTAGAACCAGAGGGCAAAATAGAAATAGCTGCTCTCCAGCTGGCAAAATAGAAAAATAGAAGATCCCAAAAAGAAAACTCCTAGGAATATTATAGCTAAATTCCAGAGTTCCCAGGTCAAGGATAAAATACTGCAAGCAGTCAGGAAGAAACAATTTGAGTATTGTGGGAACACAATCAGGATGACACAAGACCTGGCAGATTTTACATTAAGGGATCAAAGGGCTTGGAATATGATATTCTGGAAGTCAAAGGAGCTAGGATTAAAACCAAGAATCACCCTACACAGCAAAACTGAATATAATGCTACAGGGAAAAATAGGGTCATTCAATGAAATAGAGAATTTTTAAGCATTCTTGATGAAAAAACCAGAGCTGAACAGAAAATTTGACTTTCAAATACAAGAAGGATGAGAAGGTAAATAGGGAAAAGAAGGAACTTATTAAAGTTGAACTATTTTCTTTGCTACATGGAAAAAATGATAATTATAACTCATAAGACTTTTCTCAGTATGAGATCAGTTGAAGGGAATTTATAAGTGTATATATAGGAGGGTACAGGTGTGTATAAATATACATGTGAGGGTGTGCATATATATGTACATGTATACATAGAAGGCATAGGACTAGTTGAATATGAAGGGATGATATCTAAAAAATAAAATTTAAGAGGTGAGAGAGATTGGGAGAAGGAAAAAGGGAGAGATAGATTAGGGTAAATTATCTCATATAAAAGAGACAAGAGAAAGCTGTTACAATAGAGGGGAAGAGCAGGAAGGGGAAAGGGAATGGTACAACTTTACTCTCATTGCATTTGGCTTAAGGAAGGAATAACATCTATACTCAATTGGTGTCTTACCCTACAGGAAAATAGAGGGGAAGGGGATAAAATGGGGGATGATAGAAGAAAGAGCAGATTAGGGGAGGGAGTAGTTAGAAGCAAACATTTTTTTAAAAGGGACAGGGTCAAAGGAGAAAATAGAATAAGTGGGATAGGATGGTGGGAAATATAGTTAGTCTTTCACAATATACCCACTATGGAAATGTTTTGTGTAACTACACATGTGTAATCTATATTGAATTGCTTATCTTCCCAGTAAGGGTGGGTGAGGAGGGAAGAAGGGAAAAAATCTGGAACTCAAAGTTTTAAAAACAAATATGTATTTAAAAAATTGTTCTTAAAAAAGAAAAAAGAAAGAAAATTGTCCTGAAGTGTTGGAACAAGAGGGGAAAGTAAAAATAGAAAAAAAGGTTCACCAATCAATACCTGAAAGAGCTCCTATTAGGAAAACCTACAGGAATATCATAGTCAAATTCTAAAACCCTTACCTCAAGAAGAAAATATTATAGGCAACAAGAAAAGAACAACTCACATGTGGTGGAGCCACAATTAGAATCACACAAGACCTAATAGTGGTGACACTGAAAGACCACAGGTCTTGGAACAGTATAAGAAAAGAACTGGGGTTGTGGCTGAAAATATCACGCCTACCAAAGTCAAGGAGAATCCTGAATAAAAAAGAAATGGACATTCAATGAATTGCAAGACTTTCAGGATTTTGTTCCAAAAATACTTGAAATCAATAGAAAATTTGACATGCAAGATCCAAGAGAAGTAAGGTACACGTCAAAGACTAATTACAAGGGACTTAATGAGGTCAGACTGTTTTACTCTTTATATGAGGAAATGTAAAATATATGTCTAAGACTGTGATTAGTAATTGGGTAGTACAAAAAAATTGGGGTAGACCTGAGTATCATGTAATTCTAAAAAAGTAAAACCATTTAGGAAAAGGTAAAAAGAGCAATTATCTTATACAGATGAGGCATGAGAAGAAGGATTGACACAGAGAAGTTAGATAGGGGAGGAGAGCTGGCAGGTCTAGAACCCTACTTTCATCAGGAATGGGTTAAAGAGGGAACCATACATACAGAGAGAGAGAGAGAGAGAGAGAGAGAGAGAGAGAGAGAGAGAGAGAGAGAGAGAGATCTAGGAAGGTATAAAAGTCTAAATTGAGAAATAGGCTAAAGGGATAGGGAGTGAGGAGAAGCTAAGGGAGGAATTTTTAGAGGGAACCCTACTCACATCAGATCTGGGTTAAAGCGAGACCAATATATACATCTAGAAGAAAATAAAAGTCTTCTAAATGTATAAAGAAATAAGAAGGTAAGGGAATAGGATGGGGAGAGTACAGAAGGGTGTCTAGATTAATGTGAATGAGATAAAGAGGAATATATATATATGGAAGGCTATAAAAGTCTTCTAAATTCAGATAGAAACAAGAGGGCAAGGGGAAAGGGTGGGGGCAAGAGAATAAGAGAGGGGTAAGTTAAGCAATAGGTGAGCAAGGTAGTGGGTAGAAGGAAAGGGGTCAGGAGGGAATATGGAATAAGAGATATACACACACACACAAAGTAAAGATCAGGAGTAGAATTTATTAGAAAAAAAAGGAGTAATAATCATGATCTCAGACAAAGTTAAAGCTAAAATAGATTTAAAGAGAAAAATAAGGAAACTACTATTTGTCAGCCATATTAATCAATATTATTTTAGACTATTTAAAAAACTAGACAGTACAAGCTTGGAATATTGCTGTAGTATTGGAAATGATGAGTTGGTGGGCTTAGTAAAATATGTAAAGACTTGGATTTATAAAGGAAGATGTTATCCACCCTTAGAGAAACAGAGGACAAACAAGTCATATAAATGCATATGAATGTATATGTCTATATATGAATACAATTATAGATATCTAAGTATATGTTTGTGTATATATGTGTGTGTGTATTGGAATATATATGTATGTGTATGTATGTGTATCTATATATACAAACACATCTTTGCTTAATTGTAACTTTCTTGGGGGTGGAGGAGGAGGGAAAGGGGAAAAAGAAACAAAGTAAAAAGCGCATAGCAGAGAACAAAAGAACTTATAACTCTGAACACAATGTGTAGTATTTATTATATAGGTTTTCTTGAAGTTGAAATGTATTGCCTATATATTTTGAATCCTCTATTATGTTCTGCTGTGCACATGGCATTGTTTTTTCTTTTGTATTTGTTTGTAATGTTTCTTTTTCTTATTGCGTTTTTAAGTTTAAAATAAATTAATAAAAAAGAGAAATATAGATAGTGTGGGTTTTTTTCCCCCTCAGAAATCAATAACAGTGAATGGAGACACAAATGAGGATGTTGCTTGTGTTCTGTGGTAATTGTAGACTTTACTCATTCCAGATAAGTCAGACAGAGCTTTCTCAAAAGCAGATTGTTATGGCTGTAAAATGGGAGTACTAATAGCCTTCCTCCACAGGATGATTACACAGACCAAATGAGATAATGTATTGTTTTCCCAAAAAGTCTTAGTGCAGTTTAAAGCTAGTAAAGTTTTACACACACACACACACACACACACACACACACACACACACACACACACACACACAGAGTTGTTGAGTCGTTTCCAATGCTTTATGACCCAATCTTGGGTTGTAGGTTTTTTTAATTTTTTTTTTTTTTTTGGCAAAGATACTGAAGTGGTTTGTCATTTCCTTCTCCACCTCATTTTACAGATGAGGGAACTGAGGCAAGCAGCGTTAAGTGACTTCCCCAGGATCAGAGAGCTTGTAAGTGTCTGGGGCTGGATTTGAATTTAGGAAGATGAATCTTCCTGACTCCAAATCCCATGCTCTATTCACTGCCCCACCTAGCTGCCTCAGGGAAAATGGGTATAGGGCTATATAGATGTTGGGAAGTAAAGACCCATTTTACAGCTCAATGTCCACCCTCCATTAAGCTTCTTCAGTGAGACAGGAATCCCAAATACAATCTTGTCTTCTAGAAAGTTATTGTATATACCTTAAAGTCCCATGTAAATAAATGCTACTTTATAATTACCATCATTGTTATGTTATAATGTAGAATGTTATATAATATTGTTGCATTATAATAATTATAATTGTTATATTATAGAAAAATCAAGTTTATGTGAATTTGACGATTTCCCTCTTAACAGGTGGTATTCTTGCTGTCTCTTCCAAACCCCAGGGCAGGAGTTTCTAGATGGCCTCGAGATTTGCTTAGAAAGTAAGTTTCTCAGTACTTAATTACCAAATATCTCAATAAAAGATTAATTTATTTCATTTCCCCCCACTTAATAATATTTTATTTTTTTCCCATTACATGTAAAGATAGCTTTCAACATTCATTTTTATAAGATTTTGAGTTCTAATTTTTTTCTCCCTTCCTCTCTCCCCTCCCCCTTCCCCAAGATAGCAAGCAATGAAAGGTTAGTTTGAATTGAATGATATTACAAACAACAACATCAACAAATATTGCCTCAAAATTGGAACCAAGGATGCTTTTTTCAGAGTAGAGTTCTAAATTTTCTTGATATCTTTTCAGGTGCATTGAAAGCCTGGAGGGAAAACAATAAACAACACCTGTTACCTAAGTTTATTTTTGTGTATCGGGATGGTGTAGGAGATGGTCAGCTTCAAACTATGGTGGATTATGAAGTACCTCAAATCTTGAAATGCCTAAATTCTCTTCCTAAATATGCTTATAAGTAAGTACATGTGAATTATAAAGTGATTATTGAAACAAACTATTACTTCTAATCTTTCAAAGAGGTTCTTGATCTGGGCTCTTCAGGCCCCCCAAGGGGAGAGATTTAAGGGGATGGGAAAGATTATAATATTTCTACTTTAATACAGTTGACTTCCTTTGTAATCCTACATGTTTGTTTTATGCATTTCAAAATTATGCTTGCCCATTCATAGACTTCACCAGACTGCCCAAAAGGCTCATGACACCCCCAAATGGTTAAGAACTCCTGAACTACATGGAAAAGAATCTTGTCTAGCATGGGCGGTAGGACTTGTGGTGGTGGGAAATAATACTCCAGTATTCCAATGAATTAGTTATCTCATCAATGTGATTATTCCCTGCAACATTAAAGACTATAGTCCATTCATACCTGCCCATCCCATTCAGTTCTCATCTTTGTCTCCCTGAGGAGATCCCGCCACATCTGCTGGGAGCCTTCTTTGTATTCTCTTGACATTGCATGTATACCACTCAAGCATGTGTACTGCCCATCAGCTATCTCCAGCCGACCCAGACATCTTTTTTTTTTCATTTTGTGAGCTATGTATTTCTCTAATATCCTTTACACTACTTTTTAATTCGTCGTTTCTAATACGTTGTGGCTTAATCATGCTGGTATATGCCTCTTCATTGCCTTTTGGGGGAACAGCAACTTCATTTTTCAGGACTATAGTGTTTAATGCAACAACCATCCATGCAACACGATCAGAAGAATGCCTCTTTGAATGGGTTTTTGTTTCGTGCAGAAGTTTAGAATCCTAAAAAGAGCCAAGGTCAAAGTTAATCTAGCCCTCTTTCTTCCTGAATTGTTCTGGATACAGGTCGGCATTTGTTTGCAGCTTCTGACCCAGGGGTGTGTGTGTGTGTGTGTGTGTGTGTGTGTGTGTGTGTGTGTGTGTGTGTGTGTGTGTGTGTGTAGGTCCCACCTGCAGCCTGTGGGTAAGCAGCCACAGGTTAGTTGTGGCACACCAAAGGATTTCCTCTATATACAAAGGATGTTTTCCTCTACGTTTTTCATGGGGCACCTGAAATTCTTTGGTGTATCACAAGCAGCCCAAGGACTATAAATGGCAGGCTGCAGGTTGTACAGGCCTAAGATAGAGATAAATAGATAGATAGATAGATATTAGAAGAATAGATGGATGTAGAAATTTGGTTGTCTATCAAATTGCACTTCAGAGTATGGACAATAGTCATTCTTTATCCAGTTTTCTTCTCTGTGTAGATAGTTAGAATTGCTACATAAAACTGGAGGGAAATTGCTTTTTAAAGTTTGGCAAGAAACCCAACTAAGTGAAATCATCCCAAGGACGTTTAAGAATGAAACTGAAAAAGGGGCCACAGACAGACAAAATGGGAAAATTCTGGATTCATATTTATAAAAACCTATTTTTGCCATCAAGGACTATAAAGCCATTGCATTTGAACTCTTAACATTACTGCCCTACATGTGCTTACAGAGGAATTGGAATTGGAATTGGCACTGGAAAAAACAGAGATAGGAAAAGCAGCTATGTTAGACCAAGGACGTAGAGAGGTCTGTGCTCCAGGCCTCACAGTGTCTAGGCCACTGAGGAGCCAGGTCTCCAGATACCTGAAGGAAAAGCAGCATGATACAAAGATGAGATGGGGAAAGGAACAGAGAGATGCTCTTTCTCATTTTGTCCTCTTAGCCCACAACACAAAAATCTAAGCACAAGAGGATTGGTGGATTCGTTTTACTCCGAGTTGTAATGGAAACTGAGACTTTTCTCCCCTTTTTATAGCTTAGTGCAGGGGTGAGAAACTTGTGGCCTCAAAGCCACATGTAGCCTTCTAGGTCCTTGTGTGCAGCCTTTTGACTGAGCCCAAGTTTTACAGAACAAATCCTTTTATTAAGGGAATTTGTTCTTTGAAGTTTGCATTTAGTCAAAGGGCTGCACTTAAGGACATAGAGGGCCACTTGAAGACCTAGAAGGTCACATGTGGCCTTGAGACCGCAGGTTTCCTACCCTTGTAAGTGAGCTCCAGTGTTCAGAGAGAGAAAGCTTTATATTTCTGCTGCTGATTGAGGAGAAGGTCTTCTCAAGAGAGATGAGTGTCTAAGAAAAAGAAATGGGATCTGGATTTCAGGACAACAGCTTAAAATATAGGAATGATGGAATGCATTTCACATGAGTTAGCACAATGTAGGAAGAAGTATGGCAATGGAGATGCCTTGCATTTGCCAAGTGGATCGTTGAGAGGGGAGCTCCTCCTTCAAAGGTACCCTGTGCATCTATACTATGAAAATATGAACTCTCACCAATGAGCTTATCAGCCCTAGACAACAAGCTCGAAACAAACAGCATAGTAAGAGCAGTAGCTACAGAGTCCCTTGGCCCCTTTCAGATTCTTAAAGCACACATACAGAACATTGGTGGGAAGCATGGGCCCAAACTGAGTGGACTCTTGTGGTGAGGCCCATGTGCGAGTTGGAAGCCCACATGGCCAAGGCAGTTCACATCTTTGGCCCCGTGGTCCCTTCTCCAGTAGTGTCCTCACCCCTCTCCCTCTGGAGCAGTGTTGGGCCTTGTAGGTCTGTTCTTCTCTGCAGCTCAGCTCTTGACTAGGTTTAGCTCTCTCTTGAACCTGTATAGGGAAGGAACTCCACCCCAAAACTCTAGTGGGGGAAGGAGAGACAGGAACCTCCCAACCCTTCTTCACCTGGTTAGAGGTACAGGGGTCATACCACAAAGCTGCTCCCTGCTTTGACTGTACCTCAGCTCCTGCCAGCTGAGTTGGCAAATTTAGCTTTTTAAAGGTCCCCAGAGATACAGCCAATGTCTCACCAGCCAGTGGTCAGTCAGCAGCCTTCGGTGTGCTTTCTCAGTGCATATGTGAATGATTGGGCATAGACCCACCTTGGGCACTTTTTTAAAAAACATATTAACACATTGCTATGTTTGTTATTTGCTCAATACTTTCAGTGATTCCATCTGCTTGGGAAGGAGCAGACCCAAATTTTCCCCACTTCAAACAAACCAAGGAGTCCTATTTATATAGAAATGCCTGAAGAATAGAAATGGTAATGAAAAAAAATGAACTCCAAATCCAGATGGAAAGAGACAAACACAGCTTCCTAGATATGCTGCTGAATGGCATCCACAGGATGGGTCTTGTGCTTTGAACAGGGCTGTAGGTTATATATTTTTGCTTATTTAAATAAAAACAGGCTAAGAGGCAGGTTAGTATTACATATTTAGATGTATTTAATCAACAAGCCTTTATCACTATGCTAGGTACTAGGAGTTCAAAGACAAAAAATATAATAGAGCGTAAGGTCCTTGAGGGCAGGGATTATTAGTGGAGACAACTTTACAGTGTGTGTGTGTGTGTGTCTGTGTGTGTCTGTGTGTAAATTAGGAAACCAGAAAGAAGGAAGCATTGTAGAGAGTGTTTTTGCTAAGGACCAATAGGAGAAACACAAGCATAGGGGAAAACTTCAGACTACCCAACCAGGAGGCAACAGAAATTTGAGAAGTAGGGGACAAACTGGTTATGGAATCATGATGTGGTAGTGATGAGGGGCCAGAGGACTCAATTGTCCTGATATTGGAAACCCAGTTTCTGCCAAAAGCAAAGCAGTTGGTAAATTATTTTTTCTCTTAATGGCCAATTTTATTCTTTGAAAGATGACTGTTCCACTTTATAATTAATAGGATCACGATTTTTAAAACAACAAGGGACCTTTAGAAGTAATCTGGTCCATCTTTCCCATTTCACATATGAGAAAACTAAGGACCAGAGAGGTAGGAAGTACCAAAGCCAGGTTAAAACTACATCCAGCTTTCTTTTTCCTGGAATACATCAATAATAAATTGTATCAGTTATGTGATAGATGTGGGGACTACTCCAATACCATAAATACTTCCTCATTTTTTATAATTTGTATCTGTTTACCATAAAATATCCATAGTGGTACTATGTGACATTCCTTTCTGGTTTTTCGCGTTCTTTGGGCCCTGAGTGCCTTCCATCTGTTATCCTTTGCTCTTGTTTTATAACTGGTTCATATCCTTTTCCAATTATACATTTCCTGGTTGATCTATTTTTATGCCACCATTCACACAAGTAACCCCTGGCATGCCTTAATTTTGAAAGCATGGATTTCAAAGAATTCCAAAAGCAGAATGGACAGGATCTTATGGCCAAATCTTTGACAGGAGATAGATAGGAGGCCCTCAGAAATGAAATTATGAACACACGGGCTCTTTTGATGATGAAGAATATGAGGAGTGTTCTAAAAGGACCAATGTGGATAATTTTGGGAATAATGAGCTAAATTATATTTTTTAGAAAATGTTAAAGATAGAAATAAGAGCAAATAGCTGAGGATCTGTACCAATAAATATGATTGTTTAAGGCTGTAGTCAAAAGTTCTACGACAAGGATATTCAAGAAAAGACCAATATTTGGGGCAAATGGGATGATAAGCAAACACTTTTTCTTCCATTTTTTTTCTAATGAAGAAAATGATCTTCAGACTAAAAAGGACAGGACAAAAATAGAGAGAAATTAAAATCCAAGAAGTGAAGAAATAGTATAAAAATATCTAACAGTTCTCAGTGAATTGAAGTCACCAGACCTAGATGACCTATATCCCAGAATACTTCAAGAAGCAGCTGATACGGTTACTTAGCCACTATTGTTTATCTTTAGGGAGGGAAATGCACAGGATGAGAGGTAGTCAAATGTTCCATTTTTTAAAAGGGAAACAAGTGATATCATTAAATTCTAGACTGATGATCTTAACTTCTTCTCTTGGAAAAATTCTAGAGTGCATTGAAGAGATGGCTTATGAGCATCTAGAAAAGGAAGTGATGGTCCCACAGTAACAGCACGGATTCATAAAACAAAAGCAAAACACAAAAACAAGTCACGTCAAATGATCCCTGTATCCCTTTTAAGGCTTCTGAGGTGAGCAGAGTAGGAGAGTGCCATATACATATATAACTAAAGGTCAGCAAAGCATTTTGTGCTGTCATCATAGGCAAGGTGGAAGGATGAGGACTAGGCAGTAAAACACGTAGGTATCTCAAGTTGATTGAATGATGCAAGAGTGGTCATTATCAAATCAGTATTAACGGAAGTATGTAGTGGAATGCTCAGAGTTTATCCTAGGACCCTAGTATTCAACATTTTTGTAACTTTCTGTCAGCTTTTTCCCCTGATCAAGCCTGAGGATCATTCCACTTAGGGGGGCAGAACAATCAAAATAAGGATTTTGCCCCCTTTCCAAGGTTTATCACCCAGTTGCCCTCTCCCTGCAAGCAGTGTCTCTCTCCCTCTTCTTTGTTATCCCTCTTGGCTCTGAGATTTGATATAGTATAGCAGAAGGAGTCTTGAATTTGGGGTCAGAAGAACTGGGTTTCAAATTCCAGTTTTGTTACCTATTAGACATGTGACCTTAGACCAGGCACTTAATTACTTAAGGTAATAGTTTGCCTATCTAGAAAGTGAGGGACTTAAATGAGACAGTTGCTATGAATTGGGAGGGATCTCAGTGGCTGCCTAACTAACTCCTGCTTGTGCCACATAGTCATCTTTGCTTAAAGATTTCTTTTGAGGTGGAAACCACCATCTCCTAAAACAGCTTGCTCCCTTTGGAGAAGTTCCAGTTGTTTGGACTTTCTTCCTTACTTCAAGTCCAAATTTGCTTCCTTTTCTTTTTCTAATTCTGCCATCTGGGGTCAAGATGAGAAAGTCTAGCTCTTCTTCTGCATGATAGCCCTTCAAACACTTGAAGAAAGGTATCATTTCATACCCTTCACCACTCCTATCCTCACCTCACTCCAATATACAAATTCCTGTTTCTTTTAGCTGAGTCTCAAATATTATAAACTTACGGCCCTTCAATATACTGATTGCTAGCCTTGGATAGTCTCCAGTTTACTAATGTTCTTCTTAATATATGCCCAAGACTGAATATAATACTCCAAATATGGGGTGAGCAGAGTTTAATAGACAGTGGGAATGTCACTTCTTGGTTAAGTGACTTGCCCAGCGTCACATAGCTATTTTTTTGTTTGTGTTAAGTGTCTGAGGCCGGATTTGAACTCAGGTCCTCCTGACTCCAGGGCCGGTGCTCTATTCACAGGGACTGTCTCTTCTTCATTTCTGGATGCTATGTCTCTCAAGGGCATGTTAAATTATGTTAGCTTAGCTGACATATACTGTTGGATTATTGAGCCATTCTCAGTCTGTGAGCCTAAAAATTGAATTATGGTGTTGATATTTTGTTTATCAAGTTTACAGCTGGCCGCAGTGAGTAGAGTGTCGGCCCTGGAGTCAGAAGGACCTGAGTTCAGATCCGGCCTCAGACACTTAATGCACACACAAACAAAAACCTAGCTGTGTGACCTTGGGCAAGTTACTTAACCCCTATTGCCCTCCAAAAAGCAAAAAAAAAAAAAAAGTTTACAGCTGGCACAGGAGAAAGAGTTAATACATTAGCTGAATCATGACCCAAAAGGATTTTCTTAAACTAGAGTCTGCTAGGCCACTGGGTCAACTTAATAAGGAGATTTTAAATTTGAAATCCTCTTTGCTCCATTGTGGCATAGTAGTTTCCTGAAAATTTAAAGATTATGCCAAGAGATACAGTAAACTCTGTCAAAGTCTTCCAATCTACAAAGGCTTCAATGTGATCCCAGCAGTCTGTTTTCTAAGACTCAACCTAAATGTGGAGAAACTCATCACCAATATATGCCTCTCAATGACATATTCTTTGGCCCTTGACCAGAAACAGAATAGTAAAAAACAAATTATCCTTTGGTATTATGTGGATGCCTTCTCCTTCTACAGCTATGGAAAAGGCTAAAAAAAGGAGGCAGAAGGTGCTAAGAATCATAGTTTAGACTGAGAATAAATATTGACTTGGATACTAAACAGTTTCTGAGAAATTCATAAAAAGATTTTTTTCCTGTTAGTTTCTCTTCTTATCCCAGATGCATTAGTTTTATTTGTGCAGAAGCTTTGTAATTTCACAGAATCAAAATTATCTAGTTTCTCTTTTGTAATTGCCTCTGTCCCTTGTTTAGTTAAGAATACATCTCTTTTTTTTCCTTTTTTGGAGGGCAATTGGGGTTAAGTGACTTGCCCAAGGTCACATAGTAAGTGTTAAGTATCTAAGGCTGAATTTGAACTCAGGTCCTCATGACTCCAAGGCCAGTGCTCTGTTCACTGCATCACCTAGCCACCCCCAAGAATACATCTCTTACCTGTAGCTGTGGGAGGCATATGATATATAATCTGTTTCCCTTTAATTTTTTGTATGATATTTAATATTCAGGTCACATGTATATTTTGAATTTTTGTGGAATATAGCATAGGATATTGACCAAGACTAATTTCAAACAAACTATTTTATAGTTGTTGTTGTTTTTTTAGCAATTTTTATCAAATAAGGAGTTCTTTCCTAAGTAATTTATGTTTATCAAACACTGGGTTATTGAGTTCCATTTTTTCTAATTCCTCCTTGTCTATATGTTCCATTGATCTACTTTTCTGTTTTTTAAATAACTAAATGGCTTTGATGACTATTGCTTTATGATATAGTTTCAGATCTGGCAGTGCTAGTCCCCCTTCATCCCTACCTTTTTATCATTATTTGCTTTGCTTTTCTAGATTTCTCTTTCTCCAAATGAATTTTGTTATTTTTGGAGTTAGGTAAAGTAACCCTTTAGTGGCAGCTAGGTGGTGCAGTGGATACAAGGCCTGGAGTCAACCTGAATTCCGGTCCATTCTCAGACACTTACTAGCTGTATATCCCTGGGCAAGTCACTTAACCTTGTTTATTTACCTCAATTTTCTTATCTGCAAAATGAGCTGGAGAAGGAAATGACAAATCATTACAGTATCTTTGCCAGTAAAATCCTACAGGGGGTTATTAAGAGTCAGAAGTGACTGGAAAAACTAAACAACAACAAATAGTAAACCTTTGATAATTTGGTATAATATTACAGCTGTAAAGCAACTTTGGTTGTATCGAGTTTTATTTTTATATTGACAGGGCCTGACCATGAGCAAAGAATATTCCTCAGACTATTTTAGTTAGTCCTTATTTTTTAGGGAGTGCTTTGTTATTAATTGTTTCAGTATCTTCAGTGAAATAGGAATAGTTTTATCTCCTCTTTGCCAATCTTTATGCCTTTAATTTCTTTCTCTTATCTTATTTCTGTACCTAGCATGGCTAGAACTATATCAATTATGGGGAGAGCAGGCATCTTTGCTTTACTCCTTTACTAGGAAAGCAAGTTGATTGGTTTAAATTTTTGTTTAGTATCCCTTCCGGAAGAGTCATATAACAGTGTTTTTAAAGACCAAGAAAAAAAAAAAGAAAAAGAGGGGGAAAATCAGTATAACTTGATCAATATATCAAAGAAGTCTGAAAATGTGTATAATGTACAACACTTATGGTCCTCTAACCTCTGCAAAGGGGTGGAGTGGGATTGATTTTTAAACCAAAGCTGAGGTTAGGTAGGGGTTTTGTATGGCTGTCTTTTTTTTTTTTTAATAAAGCATGTAATCATTTCAGAATGATTTGGCTCTCTCTAAAATGTCCAATTGGAATGGCATTGGAATGGCATTCGTAGGGTCCAGAAAGGAGAAGATAATGATTTCCCTGTACTGCACCACAGTGTGCACCAGAACATCCTGTTTTAGGTACTCTGGAAGACTGGCAAAACTAGAACATAGCCCTAGGGAGGAAGAATAGTTTAGTAAAGAGACTTGAGATCATGCCTTACAAAGATTAATTGAAAGGATTAGAATTAGTAAGAAAAAAGGACGGATTAGCTGTATTTGAAGGGAAATTAAGATGAAGATTTCTTTATTCGGTCTGATTGAATAGAACCAGAAAGCTGCAGATTTGAATGCAAATTTAAACTTCTCCTCGGGGAAAACAAAAACAAATATAAAAACTTTTCCAGTAGAGCTAGCCCTAAGTAAAACTGGTTACTTCATTGTCATTCCCCTCCCCTGGATGTTTTCAGGCAGAGGCTAGATGACCAGGGTAAGAGAAGGGTCTGAGAAGGGGCCTGAGAAGTCATCTAAGCCAACCAACCCATAGATGATTTTCCCACTAATATCCCCAGTAAGTACCCATACAACCTGCTTGACAACCTCCCTAGAGGGGGAACCTACTACATAGAGGGCCATCTTAAAGTAAAGTTACTGAAGTTTTCCTGACCTTGAACTTAAAATTTACATCTTTGCAATTTCTACCCCTTACCCTTGGTTCTACCCTCTGGGGCCAAACAGACCAAATCTATTCACTTCTCCTTGTAGCTGCCTTTGAAACACTTGAATATAACCATCCCCTCCCCACCCTGTCTGAGATACTGGAGAACAGACTCCTTTTCAGAAAGGGGTTGCACTAAATGATCTGTCAGAACCCTGCGTACTCTGAGAATGTCTCATTAAATCTTGGATGAATGTTACATGGCCTTGTATCATCATGTCATGGAAGTCAGTAAACATTTACTAAGTGCCTACTATGCATCAGGCACTAGGGATATACTACTGTATGCTAAGCACTAGTGATACAAAAAAAAAAAAAAGGCAAAAAGCCATCCCTGCTCTCAAGTTGCTCATAGTCTACTGAGGAAGAGAACTTGGAAACAGTGATGTACAAACATTAGCAACAAGACCAATTGGAGGAAATCCACAGAGAAGCAACTCCAGCAGGAGCCTCTCTTTGCCAGTTTCATACCCCAACACATTAAGTCTTAGTTTTGTAATTTGATGTTGATTCTGATGGGATGAGGTCCCTTATTCCCTTCCCCCAACTTTATGTAGGCTGAATTAGAGCATGTCAGAGCTAGAAGAAAGCTCTTTTAATCTAGAGCTTGTCTAGATATCTATCTTTCCTCAGTGCCTGAGGCTTTTCTGCTTTAGAATGTCTCTCCAATTCCCTTCTCTCATTGGTGAGTTCCCTCTGGGGGTCTCCAATTTACTTACAGGCCCAGCCAAGCTGGCCATGCTTCTTTCAGTTCCTGGCTATGCTGCTGACTCTCTGGACTTTGCCACCCTCCCCCTAATTACCAACTCTCCTTCCCCATTTTCAACCGCCTTATGTATATTGTCTTTTCCCTTTAGAATATTAGCTCCTTGAGGTCAGAGACTCTTTTTTTTATCCTCAGCACTTAGAAAAGTGCTTGGCATGTATTAAACATTAAATAAATGCTTATTACCTGCCTGCAAATGCCTAACAAATTAGTCCTTATACAAAATCACAGCTTTTTAGTCATTTATTCTCCCTTTGAAGATGTCAGGGGAAAACCCACTACCTTACATAGCAGTCTGTTCTGTTTTGGATGGCTACAATTCTTTCTTTCTTTATTTTTTTTGCTCTTTTTTTTTTGGAGGGCAATTGGGGTTAAGTGACTTGCCCAAGGTCACAGGGCTAGTTTTTGTGTTAAGTGTCTGAGGCTGGATTTGAACTTGGGGAGTCCTGACTCCAGAGCCAGTGCTCTATTCACTGTGCCACCTAGCCTCCCTGGTACAATTCTTAGCAAATTTTCCCTAATATCAAAGTGTGATCACATTTTTCCATTTAAAATTTTCTTTAATTGTTTAAAAAATGTCAAGATAGCAAGTATTATTTTTTTACTTTAATCTGTTCCTCTACTACTTTCTTCTTTACCACTCCAATTACAAATCTGTTTCCTTGCAACTTCTAACCATTATTTTTTTTGAGACCAAGAAGAACCAGCTGTATCAACAATGAAGTATTCACAATTCCTATGGTAACTATAAATGTGCTGATGTGGTTATTAATCACAAAATGTAACAGGATCTTTACATGGAAGACATAGCTAGAACATTTATTCAAATGCCAGAAAACTGAGTCCCAAAACCAGAAAGTCAAAGCCATCACAGTAGCCACAGAGTTGGCACACATAATTAATGCAGTAAACACCCACATTCTCAAGCCTTCAAAACACAACAGGCTACTTCAGGCAAAGATCCTCCTCTCCTCACTCATAACTACTCAGCCTTCACACAGCTGGCTCTCAGCAGCTCTGGCGCCATCTTCCCCGCCATCTCCCAAGCAGTTCCCATCTCTGGCAGTGCTCAGCAGAAATCCTTAACAGAAATTCTGGTTTGCTCAAAAAAAGAGTTTGTGCCACTGTTGCTGCCGCTTCAAATCACCTAGCTGGCTTCAGCCCAGCTCTTATAAGCATGGAAGATCTTCAAATCCCATTACAATAACACCAGCCTAATCCCTTTTCTGCAGTATTGCATTTCAATTACTTAAAAGGGGAAGGAAAAAAATATTACAACTTCGTTTTCTTTTCTGTACCCTAAACAACCTTAGTTCTTTCAACCAATTTTCATATGGCCTGATCTCCAGTCACCTCCTTATCCTGGATGACCTCTTCTTGACTGTCGTTTGGTTTCCTAAAGTCCTGCCTAATGCATTACACCCAGACTTATATGCACTATTTCAGATGTCTGACGTGGGCAGAAAGCAGCGAGACTATAACCTCCCTTGGCTTGAACAATACTCCCCAGTATAGCCAAGGATTGTATTAGTACTTTTAACTATCAAATCCTAGTGACCCAGCTGAATTTTCAATCTACTAAAGCTATAACATGATTTGCTTGCTTTTACAGGAGTAATTTTTTAGAAACCCTTTCCCCTATTCTGTCTTAAACTCAATCCTTTTGAATCCATATGTTCTCTAAGGGAAAATATTCCCTATCATTGGGGGGTGGGAGCAGGGAGTGAGATCTTACATATTTTTTTTCTTTTAAATGAGGCATACGAGACTTTCCAAGTGACTCAACTCCTTTAAAATTGTAGACACTTTGAAGATGTGACTTAATGGACATGTAAATAAAATGTATTATCTCTTATCTTTTAACCCCAAGACTTGTAATCATCGTGGTGAAAAAAAGAGTGAATGCCAGATTTTTTGTGGAGAAAGACGGACACCTCACAAATCCAAGTGCTGGGACAGTTATTGATGTAGAGGTTACCAGACCAGAATGGTAAGTTCGTTTTAAAAAATGCAGGAGCCAAGGTTGGGGATCCAGTAAAGTGGGGGGAGGCATTTTCACACCTGATTTCTGTAACTCTATTTGAACACTGTTTCTGCTACTTAGTGTTCAATACATTTGTAAAATTCAAACTCATCTGATTTCTGTAGTTGGGACAGGTGAAACTCTTTTTTTTTTTTTTTTTAGAGCAACTGGGGTTAAGTAACTTACTCAAGGTTACACGGCTAGTCATTATTTGTATGTGGGTGCTCATTTTCTGAGGCCGGATTCGATCTTGGGTCATCCCAACGCCGAGGCCGGCGCTCTTACTCACTGCGTCACCTAGCCACCCCTACAGGTGAAACTCTTAAGTTCTTTTCCACTGCTTAGCAAAGTGCCTTGATAAATGCTAATTGACCAAGTGACTGACCATGACTAATTTGTTCTTTCAAACCTAATGAAATCCAATTTATGTTGCTTTTAAAGAAATTCTTCAGTGTTCCATCCTTTTCTTAACTAGTTGTTATCCATGCACGTAATGGATATGAGCATAATTTGAACCGTGTCACTTTTGTTTGGCTTTGGAAT
Source organism: Gymnobelideus leadbeateri (assembly GCA_011680675.1). Classification (NCBI taxonomy): domain Eukaryota; kingdom Metazoa; phylum Chordata; class Mammalia; order Diprotodontia; family Petauridae; genus Gymnobelideus; species Gymnobelideus leadbeateri. Next base: position 317,658 of record WOXC01011212.1, read on the forward strand.
GTATTATTTCTTTCAGCCTTTTCAATTTTATTTCCTCTGGCTATTTAAAAAAATACTCCTTTCTGTAATTCAGTCATTCAGTCATGTCTGATACTTTGTGACCCCATGGACCACAGCATGCCAGGCCCTTCTTCCCAGTCTCTCCAAGTTCATGTATGTTGTTTCTGTGACACTATCTATCTATCTATCTCATTCTTTGCTGACTCCCCTTGTCCTTTTGCCTTCCATCTTTCCTAACATCAGGGCCTTTTCCTTTGAATCCCATCTTCTTATTATATGACCAAAGTATTTCAGCTTCAGAATCTGATCTTCCATGAGTAGCCTGAGTTAATTTCTTTAAATACTGACTGATTTGATCTCCTTCTTCCAAGGGACTCTCAGCAGTCTTCTCCATCACCACAGTTCCAAAGTGTCATTTCTTCAGTGCTCAGCTTTCCTTATAGTCCAGCTCTAGGATGGTGATAGGGAAATAAAAGTGAAGATTAAGAAAGCAATGTCCTTTATGGATTTAAGACTTCATGTCCTTTTCTGATATGGTCCTTGCAAGAACTTTCCATGACTAGTTTAGCTGTCAGCAGGCTGCTTTAGGATAAATTGAGCTGAAAAATGGTGAATACCAAATAATACCACACACACACACACACACACACACACACACACATAAGATGGAATTGGTTATATGTTAACAGATAGGAAATGGCTTGGGTTTTTTATTTGCTTATTTTGTGAGGGGTTTTTTTTTTTTTGAGGTTGAGATTCCATATTCTGTTCAGGCTCAAAATTCAGTGGTCACTCATGGGCTTGATCTCAATACTGTTTGGCATGGAAGCTTTAACCAGCTCCATTTTTCCAACTTTAGCTGGTTCATGCATCCTTACTTAGGCAACCTAGTAACCATCTGTCTTCAAGGGCTCATGGTCTTGTTACCAGACTTAGTGTGGACGCTCTACCAGTGATTACCCATCTCCTGAGCTAAAGCAAATCCATCAGCCTCCTCAGTGTCAGGGACTTCAGGTATACACTAATACCCTTAGCCAGGAAATGATTTGTTGCTGTTATGGAATTCAGTTCTGAATGTGTAATTAGTCCACTGACGTTATAGCAAAGGTCAAAAGTGATGTAAAACTAGAAGAATAAAAATGAGAAATATAGGGTGTACAAAATAAAACAGCTTCAACCTGACCTACTTAAATAAGTTATTCATAACAAAAAAAGGGGAAATAGATAGAGGAAAGGATACTTATGCTAATTATAACAACTTTATATAAAAGTATAATCCAAGTTATTACTTGGAGAGTCTTATATAAACTGAAGCTGAGTGAGGAGAGCAGAACCAGGAGAACTGTGTCCACAATTACAGGCATATCATTATGTGTGACAACTAGCTTTGATGGACTGGGCTCTTCTCAGCAATACAAGGTTAGAAGACAATTCCAAAAGACTCATGATGGAAAGGGCTATCCATATCCAGAGAAAGAACTGCAGAGTCTGAATGCAGATTGAAGCAAACTATTTGCTTTCTCTTGTCTGTTTTTAGTTTGGTTTTGTCGCTTTTTTTTATTGTTCACCACATTGGTTATAATCCTTCTTTACAACATGACTAATGTTCAACGTGAAAAAAAAGTATAATCCATGGAAATCAATTGTCATAAGGAAGCAAGAGTTACCTAAAACCTCCAGAATCACTAAATACCTGATCTCCTTGCAAGGAAAAAGATATGCCCATGAAAGGCAGGAGCAGTTTAGAAGACAACCTTCTTTATGAAAGCTCCTAGAAAAGGATGGTGGCAGTATTTCCTCAGATTGAGAAGGAGGAGAAGGGGAGAAAAAGGTTTAAAGAACCTTTGGTATAAGTCGTCACTATGCAAAGTAAGCAGTGAAGGACCATTAAAAATCACTGGTTTTCTCCCAATTATCCATCTGCAGCACTTGGCCAAGACAGCCCTATTGGGGCTTCCCATTAAGCTGCATTGTTGCATAAACACACACATATGTGTCTCTTGTTATTATAGAATTCACCAAGGGGATCGCACTGTTTGCAGTACTCTTGGCAACACTAATTCAATCAATTGTGGTGACACATTCCTGTAATCCCTGCTACCAGAGAGGCTGGAGCTGCTGGGTTCTTGAACTTGGGAGTTCTGGGCTCCAGTAAGCCAAGTCCCACTTCACTATGGTGACCCTCTTATAGTAGACGATCCCCTAAAGATGGGCAAATCAACCCAGGTTGAAAATGGAGCAGGTCAAAGCTTCTGTGCCAATAAGAAGTGGGATTGAGCCACAAGTAATCACTGCCCTTCCTGCCTGAACAAGATAGGGAAACTCAGTCTTAAAAAATAAATAAGTGAATAGAGATAGAAATTTTAAAATATATGTGTGTATACATATATATATATATGTGTGTGTGTGTGTGTGTGTGTAGTATAAAACATATATACATATACTACACACGCATGCACACACACACACACACACACACACACACACACACACACACACACACACTAGTTTATGTGCAGCCCAAGAGAATCTATAGAATCTTCTTTAGTAAAACCTTTGTTTAGAAAATAGAACTTCATCTGTGACATTTATTGACACTTAAAGCAAGTGTTTCCTCCTCATCTCAGCACCTTGCCTTGATGTCTATAATCAAAAGATTTTTCAGAGTTTGTCAATGTGACATGATTTTGGTGAATGATTGTAATCATTTTGTCTGAACAAAGACTTCAAGGCTACGTCTTTCCTTCCTCTCTACTGAGTCAAGAGCTTTTTAAAAAAATCAATACATAAATCATAGGATCTTCTGTTCTTTTCCTGTCACTAATGTGACTGTAAAGACATGTTGTGCAGCAGGAAATTGCCCATGGAAGCCTGCTGATTCTCTCCTTATGCTTTTCTTCAGTGTGCTCTAAATGAATGCATGACACATCAGTCTCATAATTTTCTTTAGAGTTGAAGAAGGCGTATGAGTCAAAAGTTGCTCATGTATCTTTGGTAAAAAAACAAAAACAAAAACAAAAAACCTAATGCCTGTGGGCTTTTCTATACTTTTGGAAGTTTTACTTCTTTGACAGATTTTTAGAGTTCTGCCGCCATAATCCTTCTGAAATAATTCCCTAAAGTTTTCTGCAGACATGGACAGGGCCAGATGTGGTGGTACATGCCTGAACTCCCTCCCACTGGGAAGCTGAGGCTAGTAGATTGAGCATAAGGAGTTCTGAGTTAACACTGTTTGGCATGAAAATGGTGAAGCAAGTGGAAAGAGGAGGAGGTACAGCAGGTTGCCCAAGGTGGGGTGAAACAGTCTAGGTCAAAAATGGAGCAGGTCAGAATTTCTGTGTCTATCGGGAGTGGCTACAAATAGGGTCTATTCCATTCCGAGTTCCCAGCCTGGGTGAGATGGGGAGATCCAGTCTTACAATTAATGTGTGTGTGTGTGTGTGTGTGTGTGTATGTATGTATTATATGTTGTTGCCCAGAAGCCAGCTAGTTACTAGCCATATCTTGTGGAGTCGTGACTTTTGGTTAACACTGTATACACACACACATTTTACATATATGGTACACGTGTATTATATGCATGTATATAAATATGTGCATATATATGCAGTGCAACACATACACATGTATACACATACATGTACATGTCTGTCCTTCTAAAGGACATTTTTCTCACATGGGATATTAGCATTCTAATGTGGTATTTCCATTATTGCTGCCTATGTGAATAGATCCCACATAAACACTGACAGATTATTTCATTTTATCCATCCTTCAGTTTCATCTACAAATGCTCTCAAAATAACCTGGTTCACCTAAATTTTATGTCAATATCTTCAGAAGCTCTTTTCCCCATAAGTGATTTTTACTGTTTTGTGAGGTTAATAACTTTTCATGTGTCGGTAAAGGTTTAACAATCAGCTCTCTGGGGAAAAAAGAAGCATGAATACACACACACACACACACACACACACACACACACATATATACATATATGTACATAAGTTTATTTTGCTGATATAAAGGATGTTTAATACAATTTACAAATAACAATGAAATGTATAATATTCTTTATTGTAAAGTCTCTATAGCTAATAGCTTCTCACAGAATGTTTTTCTTGATTTTTGCTCAACTCTTTTACCACAGACAAATCTACTGTTATAATTCAACCATGATTTGACAAATTACATTGCCTCCCATTTTATCAAATCTTTTCCCAATAAATATATTGTCATTAAATCTGACATGTGATTTGCTGTTACATTATTTCTTACCCTCATACAAATGATACCTCTTTCAGCTTCAGCACTAGTGATGACAGTAATATTCTCTTTTTAGTTTCCTGTTGAATTTTGAGAATTGAAACATTGATTCTGCATCATTATTTTAAAAATCCCCCAAATTCTTCAAAATGATTTTATGTTTTAAAATTAGATGATAACGATTTTTTTCCATCGGCTGTTCCATGGTGAAGTTAGTTCTTCACAAGACTAAGTAGATAGTTTTAATAAGTCAGAATAATTAAAAATACTTTCACTAATGAAAGATAAATTCATATGTTGAAATATATTTTCTAATAACGTATTCCTAGGAAGAGCATTACTGAGTGGAATGTCTTTAAACTTCTCTAACAATCAAATCTCCAACTTGAGATTCATACTTTCCAGTACCAACCTTGACATTTTCCAGAGGTTTTATGATCCTCCCCTTTCCTCCTCTCTCTTCCCTAATGAGCCTCCTTTTATGTTCTCTTCTCTTATTGGATTGAAAGCTCCTTGAGGGCAGGGAAGGGCTTTTTTTCTTCCATATTTATATACTCAGCATTTAGCACAGTGCCTGGCACATAGTAGGACTTGATGAAAATTTATTGACTAAATGAATATCTTTTTTCCTGAAGAGCATTGCAAGCAGAGAATGAGGATTGGCATCTAAAGAGCAAAGTAATTCTTTTGGTGGCGCAGTGAATAGAGCACAGTCAGGAGGACCCGAGTTCAAATTTGGACTTAGACACAACACAAAAACTAGCTGTGTGACCTTGGGCAAGTCACTTAATCCCAGTTGCCCTACCTTCTCCTCTCAAAAAAGGAAAAAAAATAATTCTTTTGGCAGCAATTTTCACATCTCTTATTGTCTGTCTAAGCCTCTGTCTTCTAATAACCCAAGCTCTTGACACTAACTACTTGAAATGTAGTAAAATACTTGTTTGTAGTCTCAAGTTAAAAGCTTTCTCTATATAGCAATGAGCCCTGCTGACTCCTCAGTTTTATAATGTATGGGCATTTTTGTGTTTTGTAATTACAGGTATGACTTCTTTATCGTAAGTCAGTCTGTGAAGGAGGGTAGTGTAACACCGACACATTACAATGTGATCTTTGATAATACTGAATTGACCCCTGACCAAATACAGTGCTTAACTTACAAGCTGTGCTACATGTATTATAACTGGACTGTAAGTATTTTTTCTCTTCTGTGTAGATTCTTAACCTAGGATCCACAGACCTTTAAGGGGTCTGTGGATGAAATTTTTGTGGGGGAGGTAAATGAATTTGGGTGGGGAAAAGTACATTTTTATTTTCACTAAACTTTGGTTTCCTTTGTAATCTCATGTCTTTAATCTTATGCATTTAAAAATCTTATTCTGAGAAGGCATCCATAGACTTCTCCAGACTGCCAAAGAGGTTTGGGATAAAAAAATTATTAAGAACCCTTACTATAATGGGATCTAATTTATATGTAGATCTAATTTATGAAGAAACTTTGGTGAATGGAATGCTATCAACAAATCAGTCAAGCAGTTTTTAAGAGCTTTCTATGTACTAGGTGCCATGCTAAGCAGTGAGGACACAAAAAAAGATAGAGTGTCCCATTCAAATGGGGAAGGAAAAATGCAAATGATTCTATACTTACTGGATATATGCAGAGTGGTGGGTCAGTAATCTCCTGGGGAAGGCTGTAACTTGGAATCATTAAGACTTGGATTCAAATGGCCTGTCATATTAGCTGTGTGACCTGGGCTCAGTTTATACCCCAGATTTATCCACTAAGGGTTACTGGATAGCAAGTTGCTGTTGGTGAAAAGATGAGCTTAAATTAGGAAAGTTGTTTTTTAAAGTGGAAACCTCATTTCTCAGTAAGCTTTTACTTCATTTTGAGATGGTCAACAAACTAAATGTTGAATTGTTTTCCCCTCCACCAAAGGGTGTCATTAGAGTTCCAGCTCCCTGCCAGTATGCCCACAAACTGGCTTTCCTGGTTGGCCAGAGTATTCACGACTCTCCCAGTAAAGACCTGTCAGGCTGTCTTTATTACCTTTGAGCAGCAGACCCTCCAGACTTCGTCCACAGATGGAGATTTCAGAAGAATCTTGGAATCAGCTTTTTCATAGCCACTACAATAGCTTTCTGCATGGAATGCAGAATAGGAAGGGACTTGAGGGAGAATTGGGTTTTCTTTACACTTATTGATTAACACTATTTGAAGAGACACTGGCTCACATGAGAATCCTTCTGGGACAGAGCAATAGAGCTACAAAGGAGCCCCATCCCCAAGTAAGGGAAGCAGCCAATATGGAGAATGAAACCTGCAGAGTTTTGGTGGATGGGGGAAAATCGTTTTATTGTTGTGATATAATAATGGATCATATCTAAGAATGAGAGGTAGAGTCAAGGTATGATATTCTGTTGACTATATTTTGCTGTTGAACAATGTATCATTAGCATAGAGGATATTCTGAATTTGTTTAGTTTAATGTTTCACTTTGCATGTTTGATTTAAAAGCACATGTGTTGTTGCCTCTGAACTCAGATGAGAGAATACTCCATTTAGGACCTTCACGTCTTTGTTCATGTTCATCCCTGAATCCTCTATTTCCTTCGTCATTTAACCTGTGGAGTAGATTTATAAACATTGTTTTTGAAAAACAGGGATTATTTCATATCTGATCTGCACCAAAGCATTCAATTCCTTTTTCCAGGAAAAGATGAAGAATCATAATTTTCTGGTTTGTTAATCTTTGTAAAAGTAATAATAATAACAATACAACATTCAGTCTTAAATTTAAACACAGCACCGTGTGTTCTCAGTGTCATGACAGTGGGTGGTAGATATTCTTTTTCTCATGCTTTTTCCCATTCTTTCTCTTCCCCTCCCCATCCTTTGCTTTTGAACTGACTTTCTAGCTGCAAAGAAAGAGGCCGATCAATACACCCACATCAAGTCTTAGGGCATAGGACTGAATAAACTAGAGAAAGGTGTGAACGCATACAAGTTTACATGTCCATTTCTGGCAAGAAGCTTCAAGTGCTTCTTCTGATTACTGATCTTCCCACATTCCCCCTCCAGTATATAATAGTCAGACTCACTAGAGTGATCAATTCGAATTGCTTGAGTATCCAAGTAGTTAGATGTATAAAAGAGCTTTCTCATTGCAAAAAGAGCATTGAGACAGTACATGAATATTCCCGTCCAATCAGAGGTTAGTGATTTTTGCAGATTCCATGGATTCCATGGATTAATATTTTTTACGTTTAAAATTTGAGTATTTTGATTTATATAGACTGGTATGCTTAAATAATAACAAATTAGCACTTGAAAGGAACAGTGATCCTACTTTTTGAGGAATTGCTGTATACAAAAAAAGTCCCAAGTACTATTTTCCTGTAAATGTGTTAAAGTCAAGATAGATAACGGTTGCTGTTGTATTTGAGATTAAGCAGATATTGTAGTTAAATAAAGTCATGCATGTTATCACTGCTTTGCTTTTTGTTGTCATTATAGTAGTAATCTATTTTCCAAACTGGTTCATGAAAACTGTTCAAAACATACAAGGTCAATCTCACTAGGCCTCTTTGGCACTATACATTTTCCTTAGTTTCTTATTATTTTGGAATTTCACCCCCATCCTGCTTCGCTTACCTAAAGAGAAATCAACATTTACTGGAAACACCATAGAGAAAATTTGTTTATGTGTACAGAACAGTAAGTGGGGAGGCAAGAAAAGACATTTCTAGTTTCTCCTCCTTCTGTTCTTCTCCAAGGAGGCTTTGCTCCTTTCTAACAGGGAAAGTACGAATTTGGGGCCAAAGGCTGGCTACTCTGCTCTCCTGGGAGAGAGGGAGGGGGTCCCAGGCTAGAATTATATCTATCTGGAGGGCATTCTAGGAAGATAGCAGAGTAGGTCGGAAATTTCCAGGCTCTCCAGATTTCTTCCACAAATAGAAAATCGCCACTAAATGAACACAGAACAGCAAAAGTAAAAGAATAAAGAATTGTCCTAAGATAACTTGGGAGGACCTCAGAAAAGACAGGCTCTCCAGGGGCTGAGGTTTGGCTGGAGTAAAGTGTAGAAACCTCCAATCTGACTCAGTAGGCCCTGAGAGGAGCTCCCTTGGAAAGTGGATTAGGTCTCAAAAAATTTCACCTCGTTTCTGGCCTTGAGAAAGTTCACCTCAAAAACTTTCATCTAAGGAACAGCAGACTGTTGAGTGGGGGAAGACTGAAGGACCTCCTACACATACCTCCCCCCACCCCCCAGTTTCTGAAAGTCAGGTCTAGAGCTGCTGACCATAAGTGGTCCGGGCTATGACTGTGAATAAGGAGGAATGAGCACAAGCCCAGTGAGTGCAGTACTGCAGGGAGAAAGAACATTTTGGGGACAGTGTGGGTAGGGCCCTAATTGTGGCTTAGGGGAGGAGAGGAGTCCCTGAGGTTGAGCCCCCAGACAGAATTCAGAAAATAACAGTAACTAGAACCTGTGGCCAACATTACCCACAACTCAGGATTAAAACCTGATTATAAGCTGCTAAAAAGAAGATAAAACAAAATAAAGTAAAATAAAAATGAGTAAGCAAAGGAAAAAGAAACTGATCACAGATAGCCACTTTGCTGTAAAAGACTTGGGGTCATATTCAGAGGAAGATAGCGAGGTTAAAAAACAGCCACTCCTGTCCCAAAGAGTAACTTGAAATGGTCACAAGCCCAAAAGGAGTGCTTGGATGAACTTAAACCTGTGATACAGAAATCCAAATCCCATTTTGTTATCTCATCCAGGTGTTCACTTCCCAAATCATATTTCTTCTTCACTAGGCAAGTGATTAAAACACCATGTATGTCCCTTTCATCTTCAATTTCTTGCCCAAGATTTTTGTAATCTTGGATTTCTTGTTTTCTATCAACTTGGATAAATGGATTTCTTTGCTAGTGTGTGTGTGTGTGTGTGTGTGTGTGTGTGTGTGTGTGTGTGTTCACAGCTAGAGAGGTGTGAATAAGATCACATTCCAGAGGGACAGAACTAGGGAGTTTTCTAGGAGGAGGCAGCATTTGAGTGGGCTTCAAAGGGTAGTCCCCAGTAGCAAAGAATCGAGCCCCAAAATGTAGGACAGGGTTAAACCTTTCAAGACAGGCAGCATGGATTGTTTGAGGGAGTCAGAACCAAAATGGCAAAGAGTTCTTTCTATACCTGATGTGAACTATTACATTCACCCCTGGCCCCTGCCCCAGCCCTTTGGCTGGCACCTGAGTCCAGCCAGGAAGTCCACTCCCTATTTCCCAAGCCTTTATAGTTTTGAAGGAACTTTGGAAGATTATCTATAGCCATATGAACCTCATTATACCACCATGCATCCCATGTTCTAGCCAGACTAGCCTACTTGCCTACAGAACTTGTCTTCCATCTCCTTCAGAAGACTTGACTTTACCATACTTTAGCCCACATTATCCTTCCTGTCTAGAATGCATTCTCACCTCACCTCTACCTCTTAGAATTCCTGGTTGCCTTCAAAACTCTTCATACTCTATCTCTTATTAGAAGCCTTGTCCTCCAAGTTATTAGTATTGTAAGTATATACCTATTTGCATGTAATCCACAGTAGAATATAAACCCCTGGAGGGCAGGGAACATTTTCCCTTTGTATTTCCAAGCACCTAAGTGTCTTACTTGATTTGCTCAATGTTTTCTGTATTTCATTTAATTAGAGATATATGATCATTTTCTTGGAGCCAAAAGAATTCTTCCTTCCTTTTCTGAGTGAAGAATTCCCCTCCACCTACCCCTAATCTGGGCTATCCCAAACAACCATTCCTTATGACCTAGTGATGGACCTACTCTTCACCCCCACTATATGAAGACCTTAGAGGAAAGCATTTCCCAGTAGCATAAATTGAATTAAGTGAACTAAGACAAAATCTCTTCTTGGAGTTTTTCAGATGGAGCAATGAGTTGTTTCTGTTCAACCCACCACAACCTTAACCACATCCTTATCACTCCACAATGCAAAGAGACACTTCTTCAGGTTTCTAATCACAAATGCCTTTAATCAGAGCCTTAACCAGGACAGAGTGATTGGGGCTTTCACTCTGCTGGGATGCCAAAATTAAAATGACATGGGTAGCTCTTCAAAAACAGAGAAACTGCTGAGTTTTATACCTCATTATCAAGAAATAACAACAACAAAAAGATGCTTTCAGCTGGCATGCCCATGGCTATGGCCCAAGTGAGTTCTTCTCTGATCCCCTGAGCCTGCCTCCCTCCCTGATCCTCTGTGCCACTTGTGCCAGGAAACATAAATGGCTAGTTATGCCTGCATTTATGTGTCTCTAACTGGATATCTTACAGTGATCATGCATTGATTGAGTGCACATTTCAGAAATACTTGCAACATTAATATTTTTGTGTGTCATGGACCCCATTCATTGGCAATCTGCTGAAGCCAATAGACTGACTTCTCAAGGACAATGTTTTTAAACACGTAAAATAAAATTAATAGGATTACAAAAGAAACTGATTGTATTTGAAACACAGTTATGCTAGAAGTACTCGAGTCCCTTTCTACTTGAAGGAAGAGCATTCCCCTTCCTTTATTATGTGTATTTATGTACACGATTTAATTATACAACATTAATGAGCAAGCCTCCAAAGAAATGTCTCAACAACATTCTATAAAATATCAAATATTTTATTTACATAAAATATTTTACATGAACTGTACACATGCACACACCCACACAATATTTAACCACAAGTTTAGGCCAGTAGTTGTCTTGAATTTCATACATCTAGCACACACAAATAATCGTTTTTTTTTTACAATAATTTACAGTCGAGTTCTTTGAAGACACAATGGGGGGAAGCTTTGATCATTTATAAACCTTTCATAAGTTACAAAAGAAAGGCAGTCTGAAAAGTATGTATAAACAGTAAAAACAATTTTCAAGGGGACAAGAGTTACAAAAGAGTCACTGCCAAATAGATTGGCCAGCAACTGGTAAGACCGCTTTTGTTCAGCAGATGCCAATACTGAAAAATGGGCATGGAAGCAGGTGGGGCTCAGAATTCTAGGATACCTTTCTTGTGCCTTTTGTGCCTGGTGTAGCATTTTTGACACACATGCTCCTGTGACACCTCACTGATGAGCCCATTTCCGTGTATTTCACACTGACGTCAATAAAATGAAACATGATTGAACCAAAACTTGCACAGCTACAGAAGAACACGGAAGGGGCAAAAATGCTTGCTTTGCAGGTTGAAGGACTCAGACATTACATGGAGGAGAGTAGCCCAAAATAGGTTTTACAGATTGTTTTCTAGGGCATGAGAACTTTGTAATTAAGTTGTATGTGGAATTCTTTTTTTTTTCCCCAATCAGTGAACTCAGGTCAATGTCTAAAACAAAATTAAAATGAAATAACTTTCCTTTTTCTTTTTTTTTTCCCAAATTACAGACATTAAATGGAACCAGTAATAGGTTATTCGATTTCAAACTCGTGTTTCAATGAGAATGAAGACATTTGAATGTAGAACACATACAAAGTATACACTGTATATTTACTAGACAGTACAAATCACTGTGCATTTTATAAGGCAGAACATCAAGGCTGAATAAACTAGGAATTTCAAGACCATAGTTAAATGACATTTACGCATCATGAGGCAAGCATTTGGAAAAAGAGAAACTTGAAAGTCATCCCTTTAAGGGCAGGTAACAAATGCAGAAAGATGAGATATTGTAGGTGGGGAGTGGGCTACCCCAGTAGCTGTTCATCCACCTGTTGTTTAATGGTTCCCTCCTCCCCCACAAATCATACTTTGGAAAATCAGAGTGGATTGGCAACAATGACTTGGAAAGAACAACAGGCCCACTTTACTCCAGCAGTCAAAATGGACCATAGTGCAAAATTGCATTTTCCCCCCTACTGGTGTCAGAAAGGAAGGGGGGAAAAAGGAGATGGTTTTAGAAAGTACTTTAGTGAGTCATGAAAGCCCTAGTTTGGGATGAAAGGAAATTACATAGGCCAGGCGTTACAAGTCGTCCAGAAGTACATGGGTCACTTCACTGCACCCAGTTTTCTCAGAAGTTTCTTCCCTTTGGAAAGCAGACCCTTTTTCTTTTTCGAGGCCCTTTCCCTGCCTCTCCCAGGACTACCAGAACCCATAGATGACGGAGGTGACCCCGAATGGAGATGGACTGTGGGGGATGGTGCTCTCCTTGACGTACCTGTATTCTCAGGAGGAACCTATTAGGTATATTGTGACAGTTTATTGAATGTTTGAAAGCCAACAACATCAATTTAGTGGGGGTAACATCTTAAGGTCCCATTTCCCACCAAAAGGGGGCAAAGAGGCTCATGTCTTCTATCAGTGGCTTAAAATATATCAAAGGCAAATTACATATAAGCGTCACCTCCCAAAGTACAGCGGCCACCAAGCGTTTAAGACACATGCTTTGGGGACCTAATGATTCTGAACAGTTGCCACATTTCATTTTGCCAAAACAATGGCAAAAGAAAAAAGGAAAATTTCGGCAAATAATAGTTTGAGTTTTTTGAATTAATGTAGCAGTTAGCCCAGGATAAGTACAATGGGCTAAGTACCAGCAACTGAATCTTAGGAGCAAAAGTTTCCGGAAGGATTTCCTACTGTATTCCAAACAAAACAAAACAAAACAAAAACACTCTTTGATGATGTAAAATTCTGATGTCCTTGAATTCATTTTGCACAATTTACTGTGCTATGTGTATATATTGGAGAGAGATGGCACATTGGTTAAAAAGAAAAAAAAAACTAAAATGAACCTTAATTGCAATCAAAGGAAGCTTAAAGGCCCTCATTGTTTTGAGAGTGTGCTTTGTGTATTTCAAAGTGCAGATGAATTTTTCTCAGTGCTTAGGACTTGAGAGCATTTCAGTATATTTTAAATATAACATAACACCAGCTCTTGAACCCCCACTGTTAGGATTCTTTTATTCTGATCATACAATGCAGTTATTGTTTGCCTAATGTACATAATAGAATTCACTTTTCCCACTGCCTTTATTATTTTAGGCCAGACCTTATTCTAATACAAAATGTTCCTTGTTCTACAGAAAAGAAAATCTAGCCAAGGGTCTTCAAGCTTCCTCAGATTTAAAATCAAGGCCTAATTCTAATGGAAAACAATTAGTAAAGCATCCCAAGTACACCTGAAGATACCATGTATTTAACCTAATGCATTCATCCCCTGAGCTGCATCATCCATGACAGTTAACATTGCATTGGTAAACCAAACACTATTCAGTGTCTCCCAGAGGTTGGTTGGTTTGTTTCTTTGTTTTTTTAAATGTCTGTTGTGGGCTATCTTTTTGTAATAGTACAGAAATCGAACTGCCTAAGAAAACATTTCTAGGTAGTTCAAGCCAGGATTTGAGGTTGCTAATGTTATGAGACAACTCCAGGCCAACTTAAACTATTCGTGTGAATTATAATCTTTCTTATGATTTTTTGGAGGGATGGATAAAAGTCTTTACAAGTAATAGACTGTGCTTTTTTTCCCAGGGATTGGCTAACAATGCAATCTGCAGCTTTTGCTTTTTAGAATCCTTAGACATTGGAACACTTCTCTACATAAACAGAAATGCTTTCTTCATTAAGAAATATGTTCCCAATGTTGACCTTTTCATGAATTTGTTATAATATGGTAGTGAGGAATGGACACAAGAGAATTTGTTTTATGACAAATTCAGTTAAGCTTTATAACTGAGAAAAAGCAACATCCTCAGACTTTTGGGCCAATGATTTTTTGAGACATATTTCTTTTTCTGAATCCCACAGTTAAGTCTTAAGACTACTGCATTAGTTATTGCAAGGTAGCTTAAATTGGTATCTTTATTGGTATCTTCAGTTGCTCACTTACGTGAAGGCTACATTGCCTTATTAAGGTGTGAAATGAACACTCTTCTTCTGTTTCCAAGCAGATGAGCAAAGAAATAAAAATATATATAAAATATATAATATAGAAGAACTTGAAGTGATGAAACAAAATAAAGATGAAACACTCAACACGAATGTAATCTCAGATAAAAAAAAAGTATTGGAAATAGTACACTAATGTTAATGTCAGAGAGGGATTGATAAACTGTAATGGAAGGCAAGCAATCACCAAATCAGTTTAGGTTTTCTCCATAAAGAAGAATTATTATCTTTTTGTATCTTGTTATACTTTCTGCTTTATGGTCTATGTAAGACATGGGAAGCTCTCTTATGAATAAAAGTTGACCAAATTATAATTAAAATGGAACTGCTTGGTAAAGCAAATAAAATATAGCTTAAAATTTAGATTCAGTAAGAAACCAACACTGAGCAACTAGCAGAAAACACATTGCAATGTTTCAGGTGGTATATTTCCCCACCCCCACCCCCACTCCAAATCACCAAGTGTAAAATGTCCATGTGTAAAAAAAGCATGAGACAACATATTATGAAAGACTGGAACATATATTAAAAATATGTAATACAACTGCTTACCCTTTTAGCCTTTGTACGCATTGGGGCATCTTGAGAATAACGGGATGGTGTATCCGAAAGGTAGACTTCAACGTCATCAGGCACTTCTTCCAGAAAGTTTGAAGGAACCAGGCCCTTTTGTCCATTGAGCTCTCCCTATGACATAGAAAAATGTGTATATGGGAAGAGAGAGGAGTCATTAATGATTGTCTTTTAAGATTCAGTTTTTTATTTCCTCTTAATTTTTAATGTCTTGTTAATCCAAGTGGCAACATTATTATCAGTGGTATTATTAATATTTGGTCCAGGCCTGTGATTTCAACACAGTGTAGGGAAATACTGGTGAAAAAACTCCTATCAGAGCAGATGGTCAAGTAGTCTCAACTTATACTTTAAAAAAACACCAAACATATATATATATGAAGTGAGAATTAAACCCAGGTTTTCCTGACTCTAAGACCAGCAACTTGTACACCTACTATTCTGACTCTTACTATGATTATATTTTTGTTACTGTTGTTCAGTCATCTTAGTTGTGTCCAACTCCTCATGACCCCATTTGGGATTTTCTTGGCAAAGGTACTGGAGGGGTTTGACATTTCCTTCACCATCTCAGAAAACTGAGGCAGACAGGATCAAGTGACTTGCCCAGGGTCACACAGCTAGGAATTATCTGAGGCAAAATTGGAACTCATGAAGGTGAGTCTTCTTGACCTCAGGTCTGCCACTCCATCCAGTACACCATCATGATAATACACACACACACACACACACACACACACACACACACACACACACACACACACACACACATTTTAAAAGCTCTATTTGAATGTTTGACTATTTTATAAACAATAGTCCCCAATTCCTTAGAGCTAGTATTTTAGACTTGAAAGCGTGAATGAATGGACATGAAGTCATTGGGAGTTTCTGGCCAACTAGCCCCACAATAGATGAAAAAGGCCAATTCCAGAAACATTTCAATGTCCTGCCACTCAAGTGCCACTTAATAATGAGGTCTTAAAGTAAATGTAAATGTAAAAGTAAATGACTAAAGTAACCATGGGTAAATTCTCAGTTTCCTCAGCTGAAAAAATAGGGGGTTGATGGACTAGATATATGATGTTCCTCTCTGACATCTAGATAAGTTTATTTTGACAGCTTATATGAATTAGATGTGAAGTGGAATGAAATTCCACATGAATGTGAGCAGTAAGAGTAATGAGTTTTATCTGATGTGTATAAATCTCTTTAATAAATAAGTATGTCTCTAAGAAGTTTATGAACTACTTGACTCCTTCAAGGACCTGAGAGTGTGATTCTGTTGGCATGGGTCAGCCTGTTTTGACATGTGTCAAGCTCTCTTTGTGCCATAAGAGACAGTTATAGGAGATACCGGGGCCACAGAAATATCCATCCCCTGGTAGTCAACCTTCAGGTCAGGGGCCTCTCCCAAGTTTATACAGGCCAGTCTTGAGATGACAGGCTAGCCCTGGGCCCATGCTAGAAATCTCTGCTTCTTGGTGGATTTGATGGATCTCCAGTGACAGTAGCTGTCAAGAGTAAGTTCACTCGCATGAGGGGATGGGGGTGGACTTTGATGGAGGATGCTATCTATTTTATAATATATAACATTCTAATAAAAGTGCCTCTCCCTGGCCACCACTCCCTTTTGTGGAGCTGGTCAGAAATTAAGCTCTGGGCAGTCACAGACTGTCTCTGCTTCTTTATTTGTATCCCCAGTCCTGAACACAGTGTTTGATGTGCAGAAAGTGCTCAGGGTCAGCATCTAGGTGGTATGGTGGATAGAGTCCTAGACCTGGAGTCAGGAAGATCTGACTTCAAATCCTGCCTTTTACACTTGCTGTGTGATCCTGGCCAAATCATTTAACTTTTGTTTTCCTCAGTCTCCTTGCCAGCAAAACGGAGACAATAATAGCACCTACCTCCAAGGATGCTGTTAGGATAAAATGAGATCGTTTTTGTAAAGCACTATGTATTGTTGTTTGTTGTGGTTGAGTTATTTCAGTTGTGTCAAAGTCTCCATTTGGGGTTTTGTTGGCAGAGATACTGGAGAGGTTTGTCATTTTCTTCTCCAGTTCATTTTACAGATGAGGAAACTGAGGCAAATGGGGTAAAGTGACTTGCCCAGGGTCACCCAACTAGTAGGTATCTGAGGCCAGATTTGAACTCAGATCCTCTGGTTTCCAGGGGGTGTGCTCTATTTGCTATGCCACCTAACTGCCCAAAAGCACTATATAAATGCTAGCTATATTATTAACAGTGATGATCATAACAAATACTTTTTTTTAATAAGCAATTGGGGTTAAGTAACTTGCTCAAGGTTACATGGCCAGTCATTATTTATGTGTGGGTGCTCATTTTCTGAGGCCAGATCCGATCCCGGGTCATCCCGATTCTGGGGCTGGCATTTACTCACTGTGCCACCTAGCCGCCCAACAAATACTTTTAAATTGATTAATTAATATATACAATTACATAAGTTAATTTCTATGTCAAGGATACATAATTTTTGTAATTGCTCTTACAACACAAAACATAGTCCCTCTATAGCTTAGCAGAGAGACTTTTAAAGTTTTTCTGGGGGAAAATGAATCCTTTTGACCCCACTTAGCCCAGCCAGGGATGGGCTTCTCCTACCTTGGCTTATGTCTATGAGGACAGGCATACTCTGTCTCTGGGTCCATCCCTGAAGCTGTTCTAACCTTGTAATACCTTCTAGAGGTTCTACCCCATTGGCCTAAGTTTTGAGCACCTAAATTAATTCCTTTAATTTGTCCTTGGAAAGAATTTTATTTCACTCATGGAAATCTCTTTTGGGATACAGACATTTTATAGCCCTTTGGGCATAGTTCCAAATTGCTCTACAGAATGGTTGAATAAGTTCACAACTCCACCAACAATGCATTAGTGTCTCATTTTCCCCACATACCCTCCAACACTTGTCATTTATCTTTTCTGTCCTATTAACCAATCTAATATGTATGATGCTAATGGCAATCAAAGGTTTTGTGGACAAATAAGGTAGGGAGGGAGCATGCTTATTGCTACCACCAACTAGAAGTATATTTATGCACTACAACCACCCCTTGGGCTCTTCCCAACACCTGAAAATAGAAACTCTGTGTAGGGACAAAGATGTAACAATACTTGTTGATTGGTTTTGTTCTCTCAAACTACAGCATGCTACAATGAGGTTTTGTTAGAAGAGTCATTAGCTTATTATTATTTGCTTAGATTTATTATCAGTTATTTGTCTTATACTTTCAATGATTTTGTACCTATATCAACAGAGATGCCCATATCAATGAAATCACAGGTTGAGTTCCTCTTCCAGTTGACTGACTGTATGGACAAGGTTGTTTTTCCAGATCCCCTAGTTGACTATAAGGTCCCTGAGGGCAGGGCCTGTTTTTATTTTTCTCTTTTATCTCTGGAATCTCGTCTACCCAGTGATGATAAACTTTGTCTTTGTTCTAAGATCAGTCCTGTGCTTTTCTTGATATAAGATGCTCCTTCGAGGTTGCTATGTGGCTCAGTGAATAGAACACTGGCCCTGGAGTCAGGAGGACCTGAGTTCAAATCTGACCTCAGACACTTAATACTTACTAGCTGTGTGATCTTGGGCAAGTCATTTAACCCCAATTGCCATGCCTTCCCCCCTCCAAAAAAACAAAAAAGCAAAGATATTCCTTCCACCATGGCCCCTTCTCTACAACTTAGAGTCTTAACTAGTGGTCTGAGGACCACCAAGAGGCTGTGACTTGACCAGGGTTGCACAGGCAATATGTGTCAGAGGCCAGACTTGAATCTAGGTCTTCCTGGGCTCTGAGGCTGGCTCTTTACCCACCACACTACACTGCCATTCAACTAGCAAATGTTTAGTAAGTGTTTTCAGAATTAAATTAAAATATACATATATATACATATGTATACAAATAATATAGAGAGATATTTCAGTTCTGCAATGGATTAATTTTTACTTTTACTTTTATTTTTCTCAATTACATTGAAACAAAAAAAATTTGACATTCATTTGAAAATTTTGAGTTCCAAATTCTCTCTTTCTCCTTCCCTTCCCCACCCTTTGAGAAGGGAAGCAATCTGATATAGATTATACATGTGCAGTCATGCAAAATCATTTCCACATTAGCTATGTTACAAAAGAACCAAAGAATGGATATATTATTGTAATGAAATAGGAATTATCTCTTTTTAACTTTCTTTCCTCTTCCTCTCTCTCTTTCTCTCCCTATCCCTTCCTCTTCCTTTTCTCACCCTTTCTCCCTGCCCCCCTCTCCTCTTCTTTCTCTCAGTTCTCTCTCTCCCTCTCTCCTCTTCCCCCATCTCTCTGTCTCTCTTTCTCTCACTCTCTCCTCCTCTCTCCTTACTCCCTCTCTCCTTTTCTTTCTTTCAGTTCTCTCCTCTCTCTTTTTGTCTCTCTTCCTCCCTCCTCTCCCCTCTCTATCTCTCTTTTTTCTCTCTCTCCCTGCCCTTAAGTTAGCACCTTCTCTACATCTTAGAAAATTTCCTAGAGCACAGAGTTTGAGTGACTTGTATAGGGTCACACAGACAGTATGTGTCAGAAGAAGACTTGAACCCAGGTCTTCCTCGATCAAAGATCAGCTCTGTACAACACACCCGACAGCCCCTCATGGGTGAATGCTTTTTACACAGACAGACACACAGACACACAGACACACACACACACACACACACACATATCTGTAGATATAGCACAAAACAGGCAAAATTTGTTAGCTATATTTTCTATAGTTCAAATAAGTCTCTCTCATTTCAGGGGGCAGCACAAACACATGCATGTGCACACACATATATACATATACATACATATACATGCACACACACATACACACAAGAATACCCTCTTCTGGTATATTAAAAACTTACATAGTAAAATCCATCTTCATCAATTTCACCAAACACAGTAATAATGTCTCCTGTACAAAATGTCAGTTCTGCCTGTAAAGATAGGAAGGGAAAGGGGTATTAGGTTGAGATGAAGGAATGGTTTTGAAAAAAATTTGACATTACTGTTTCCTCTATGTGGATCTCTTAGAAATGGTAGCATATACTTGTCCTCTGAAGCAAATTTTCCCCATTTACCGAGGGTGGCACAAAATTAGACAGAATATAAGCTACTTATGGACAGACTATTTCATGTTTTGTCTCTGTATCCTCAGGACCTAACACAATATGTATTGTGGGTATCTAAGAAATGCTTGTTAAATTTAAAGAAAATAGCACAGAAAGTCAGGAAGGAACAAAGGAGGGAGGAAGGGGAGATGGAAGAAAGGAAGAGAGGAAGGAAGGGAAGAAGGGAGGGAAAGAAAGAATGAGGAAGGAAGGAAGGAAAGAAGGAAGGAAAAAAGTAAGGAAGGAAAGAAGGAAGGAAAAAGAAAGGCAGGAAAGAAGAAAGGAAGGAAGGAAAGGAGGGATGAAAGGAGGGTAGAAGGATGGGAGGGAGAAATAGAAAAAGGACAGGAAGAAGGGAGAGATGGAGGGAGGGAGAAAGCAAGGAAGAAGGGAAAAGAGGAGGGAAGGGAAGGTGGAAAGAAAGGAGAGGAAGAGAGAAAAAGGAAGAGAGGAAGTATGGGAATTAGAGAGAGAGAGCAAGGAGGAATAGGAAGGGAAGGTGGAAGAAAGGGAGGGAGGAAGAGAGGAAGAAGAAAAATATGAAGGGAATAAGGGATGGAAGAAGAGAAAGATAAAAGAAAAGAGACAGAAAAAGAGGGAGGGAGGGAGTGAAGGAAGGAGTGCTATCTTTATTTATCTTGGTTCAGATCCATTTTCTTGCTTTTCTTTGCAAGGTTCCATTCATATTCCCTCTCTTATCTCCTTGTGTGTTATGTACAACTAGTAGACTATAAACTGTTTGAGGGCAGGAACTGGTTTTTATTTTGTCTTTATTTCCTCAGCATGTATTGTATACACATAACAGAAACTTAATGCATAATTAGTTGATTGGATTGGTTGGTATAGAGGGGCTACACTCAAAAGAACTAAGGTTGAATTTCAAATCTGCAACTAATTATTAACTTACTAATTAGACTTAGGAGAAATCATTTCCCACTTCCTGGTCTCAGTTTCCTTATCTACACTACAAGATAAAGTGATTGGAGAAGAAGATCTGTAAAGTCACTTTAGCTCTGAATCCACTGTTCTCTTTGAAAAAATGTAGAGTACTGTATTTGGAGTCAAAGGACATAGATTTGAATTAAGGTCACCAGTGTGACCTTGGAGTCACATGAACTTCTTTGAGACTCAGTTTCCTCATTTTGTAAATGGACTGGACTAACTTGACCCTTCCAGCTCTAAACTGATGATCCTCTCTCATTAGATTAGATCTCCTTAATGTGAGATCTTTTATTTCTAAGAGCATAAGGGCCTCTGGCCAGATTTCAGCTCAGGTTTTCCTGACTCTAGGTCCAGAACTCTATCCATGGTGCCACATACTTGGGACTAGATGTATCTTCAAAAACATGAAAATACAACAGAAGATCCCAAGGGTAAGGATTTTTCCATTTGGGGCTATTTAACTTACCATATAGCATGGTACTCTGCATAGAGCAGGCAATTTATTAGTGTTTCTTATATCAAGTTGTAAGCAAAAATAAGTTGATAACTTCACTATTACCATAGAAATGCCTATTTGTAGTTCTAAGTAAGTGAACACAAGTCCCACTTCCCCCCCCCCAAAAAAAAAACTTACTCCATACAATAAACTTTTTGAGACCAGAGATTTTTTCCATTCTTTTTTTTTTTTTAATAAAGTTGGTGCTTGATGAATTCTTGTTAAGGGTCAAAGGAGTTTAGGTGACTTGCCCAAGGTCACACGGGTGCCCACGATTCAGCCTTTGGGGTACTCTATTTCCCAGAATACCATCATTTTATAACTAGGTACCTG
Source organism: Gymnobelideus leadbeateri (assembly GCA_011680675.1). Taxonomy (NCBI): domain Eukaryota; kingdom Metazoa; phylum Chordata; class Mammalia; order Diprotodontia; family Petauridae; genus Gymnobelideus; species Gymnobelideus leadbeateri. The sequence continues at coordinate 339,363 of WOXC01011212.1, forward strand.
CAGAGGTATGCACATGGCTTAGAATGAGAGGATCTTGCTTCAATTCCTTTGTGTGACCTGAAGTCACTTTAAGATCTGTGAACCTCAGTTTCCTCCTCTATAAAACAAAAGGTTTGAACTAGATACTCTCTTAAGAGCATTCCACAAATACTTTTCACAAAAATAAAGTCAGATCTAAACAATTGGAAGGATATCAATTGTCCATGGATAGGCTGAGCCAATATTATAAAAATAACAATTCTACCTAAATTAATTTACTTATTCATTGTCACACCAAACATTATTGTATAGAGCAAGAACATCCCACTTCAGAATCTATGGTTCTATAGAGAAACTACCTTTCTAAGCCTCAGTTTTCTCATTCGTGAAATGAGAATGACAATAGAAATCAGCTCTAGGAGAGACCCTCACTTCTAGCCCCTTCATTTTGCAGAGGTAGAAACCAAGATTCAGAGAGAACAAAGAAAGAGACTTGCCTAAGCTTATATAGTTAGGTTCCAGATCCAGGATCTAAATCCAGGACCTGTATCATACTACAATTCCCGTCTTTTAATATTTGACCTACCTCAATCAGTTGTTGTGAGGAAAACCACTTTGTAAACCTCCAAGTGAGAGTGAATTGTAAGATGTAATAAAGGTTTGCAGTGTCTACACCTTTACAGATTTCACTTGCCTTGGTTTGATATTCTCCAGGACAAAATGCATCATATCCATTTATTTCTTATATTTTTCCAGACCTGTTACTTTCCTTAGAAAACAATGGCTCAGGAGTGATAAACAACTGAGCATTTCCTCTCTCATCCAAAACTGCTGGCAGCTAACTGCTGACCTCAATCTTTGAAGCTAGTGCCTGAGGGTTTGGTGGTACCATCTGTATCCACAGGAAAATATTAAGGGGGCAGGTGGTCATGCAGCTGGAGATACTGACCATACCCTTTATTTCCCTTTGGCTGTTTCCAGGAAAGACTGGGCACTATTCCTCTGGGAGGGGAGCAAGAAAGGTGAAAGTGGATGGGGTGATGGGGGGGGGGGGCAGGAGGGCTTTGACAACCAGCTCTCCAAATAAATGCACACATCACACACTTTTAAGTTTAATATGCATTATTAACATTTCTCTATCACTTCCTGAAGTCTAGATTACCAATAAAAAATACATCAAGCCTGATTTGTAGCATCTGTCAATTTCCAAGGTGTAAATGCTTATGTTGAAAATTTTACCATTGACTCTCTTGGGCAGGCAATAGCTGGTACTAGCATCCCACTATAAAAGGACCTCTTTAGACAAGGGGAAGGGAGTTTTTTAGGAACAAACCAAAACAGTGTTGAGTCAATACCTCTACATCAACATTAGGAGAGCTTTCTCTTGGGTCATAATCGTAGAGAGCGACCATTCTTCTCGTAGACACAGGGTGCTGCCGGCCACTCCGTCTGTTCCTTTCTGTTCCGGGAGAGGGGAGAAGAAAGCTATCATCAAGTATTTTAAAAATACACAGTGTTTGCCCCCTCTAATGCAGCAGCCATATCACAGATCTAGCAAGCTAGACAGAGACCTACTCCATCCAAGAGAATGGACCAAGATTCAACCAAGGCACAGCACCTACTCACAGAATGAACTGTTTGTTCCATTACATCAGTTGCCTTGGATTTCATTTGTCCTGTTTTTCTTTTTTCCATAAAAGGTCATTATTCATAATTGGATTGTTTCCTTTCTTCTAATTCATCGATTAAATTACTTAAAATTTAGAGAGGCAGAAAGCAAACTCATGAATAAAGCATGGGACTGCTGGCCACCTGGCAAGGGTTTGGCTCTACCGACATGGAAGTCATACAACAAAACTTTTCCCATAAATAACTACATGCCCAGGATGTTATCTGGTACAATTGGTCATGTCTACCTCCTTTCCCTCTCCTAGAAAAGTACAAGTTCCCAAAAGGCAAGGACAGCTTTGTTTTTGTCATTATATTCCTAGTGACTAGTACAAAATATGACATAGAATAGACACTTAGTAAATAGTTAATTGAATTAAACTGAATACTCTAGCTATACCAGGTAATAGGACCTCAAATAATATAGATCATATAAAAGTATTCTAGAAATATATATATGTGTGTGTGTGTGTGTGTGTGTGTGTGTGTGTGTGTGTGTGTGTGTGTGTAGGAAGGAATCAATGATCCCTTGGAAATGACTGGTCTGATAAAAGTGTTCTTAACCTGGGGTACATGAATAAATTTCACAAGGTCCATGAATGGGAAAAATCTTTATTTCAATATATTTTACTTCTTTTGTAATCTTTTGAATTTTATTTTATTCATTTAAAAACATTATTCTGAGAAGGGATCCATAAGCCTTACCATTCTGCCTAAGGAGTCCATGACAGAAGAATGGTTAAGAATCTCTGGTCTAAAAGATCTATCTATCCATCCATCCATCCATTCATATCTATATAATATATGTGTGTGTATGTGTATATACATAGATACACATATACACACATATATACATATACATGTGTGTATATACATACATATATACATACATATACACATATCTCAAGGATCTGTTTATTGCTAGCTATGGTAGTGGTGGTGGTATGAGACTTTTCTCTACCCACACAGATCGATCCCAGCACTTCCAGGTTTTAATAAATGTCTGTGAGTTACTGTGACTGAAAAATTCACCTCCCTCCAGCCAACTTGGTGAGGCCCCTCTCTGATCTTAGCTAGACTGGACCTTGGATGATGGAGCCCAGTGGTAAGCTTACACCAAGAGAATCATTCTGTAGCATCTCAGTGGCCAAACTAGCTCTGTAAATGGCATCTCCTCCCAGAAGAAAGATGGATATTTCTTCCATCCTCTTAAATAGAGCCAGGACTATCCCCTCTCCCTCAACACTTCTAAAAATTCTACCAATAATGATTTTTTTTTCCTTGTAGTACCAAACAAATGAAAATATATCCAAGGCAAATGGTTTAAAAGCAATGAGAGCTGGTCATGTGGCTTCTGAGTGACCACAATTAGCTTTCCAGAGACTTCCAACGTGTATTCTCTTACTATGAAGAGATCAAAGCACACCCAAAGCTTACAGGTTTCTTTTTTTTTTCCAGAAATTAGATGTGATATGAAAATAGAAGTGACACGATTACAAGGAAATTTGAGAAATGCTTCATCTTAAGATGATGAGAGAGGCATGGATGCTTTTGAAGTGTGAATGAGGCGATATAGGAGCAACATGCTAGTTAGTTTTACTTACAACAAACACTGAGGACTGGCCAGATGAGCTAGTGAATTGCATTGTTTCCTGCTGCACAGGACCCTGAACTTGGGAACAATGTGAGGACTGAAACTCTAGCTGAAAGCTAGGGATCAGCCGTGGAAGGAGCGTGGCTGGGAGAGGGAGGCACAGTGAGAGGGATTTGACTCTGGGTCAAAAGAAGGAATTGTGTGTGTATATTTCTAGATAGCCTTTTTTCCACTAACATGGCAACTAATTCAGGGAAGTTGAATCCCCTAAGGGAAAGTTAGACAGATGTAACATTTATGGTGATGCTGAAAGGTGCAAGAAGAATCAAGATAGAGGAAACAGGGGAAGAGAGAATAAAATGAAGAAATGTATGGAGAAGTGGAAAAGTTCAAAACAAAAGGTGGAAAGAAAGAATTAGGACCCTCCCCCTTCATCTTGGACATTCTATCTTGGGAAAATGAGAACAACTCCCCTCAGCACATTTCTTAAGGAGTTAGTGGGACAAGTAGATACCTAAGCCTGGATGTCAAGGGTCCCTCTACTACAAACAAAAAAGAACAAGAACAAGAAAGAAAAAGAGGAAAAATACAAGGCATAAAATGTCAATCTAGACAGCTCGGAACATTTCACCTAATTGATTGCATGAATCAAGTTACTGTTTCTTAGCACAGACCTCTTTTAGACTTTCGGGATCTGCGGTGTACAGAGAGAGCGCTCTCTTTGAAACGATCACAGTTGACTTCAGGAAAGGGATGCATACAAATGAAAAAGAGGAGAAGCTGTTCAAAGACCTTCATTCTCATGGACTTAATGTCAAGGTGGGAGGAGTGAAAAGAATTATGCAAAATATTTTCATATTTAAACCTTGGATACTGGGTGTGGGTTTCAACTTGAAACAATATGGCTATTTATAAACAACCCCAAAAAAGGACAGGATGTCTCTTGGAATAGACTATTATGCATTTGGTTGTATATATTCTTTGAATTTGAGAATTTGGAGGAGGGATGGGTCCTTGAATTCTGAATTAAAATGCGTAACCCCATTTTAAAGCATTAAAATATTTAGATCTGAATAACATGAAACTGGACTTTATCTTGATTTCTGTATCTGTTTGGAAGGAGTATATGGGGGTGGGGAGATTTTCCCTATTGCTTAAAAAAATGAATAAAAGGGATATAAAAGAATTCTGTTGAAGACTTGCTGAAAATGGTTTCAACCAATACTTAACCACTAGTTTAAGATTATTGGTTTGAGGTGAGAGGTTAAGATAAATGAGTGAATGTCAAACATCTACCCCAATTAAAATGTTAGTTATATGTAAAAAAAAAAAAGGAACCATCCCCACCACAAAAAAGCATTTAAACCTTTTGAATAAGCAGTGTTAACTTGAAGGATGAAATAACCCTTTGCCATCATACTTTCCCATTTGTTGTAGATAGGATAATGTTTAAAGAGTAAAAGCATGATAAACAAGTAGTTATTTTATGCTTTCTAGCTGTGGGACCCTAAAGTACAAGTCAAGCAATACTGCAGCATTGAGTTCTATCAAGCAGTGGGGTCTTCTGTGTTCAGGACCCTTTTGGTCCTTGAGATATCCAATAAGGCCACCAAAGTTTTGCCCTGACAAGTTGATCTTGCCCAAGGCACATTGATGTTCCCATTTCCCAAAGAATTTGCAACAATTAAAGGACACAGAACAGATCCCCTATTGTGCTGGTCATTGACCTGAGATTCAGCTATAAAATTATAGGAACAAAATAGCCAAGGCAACAGCCTCCAAACCTTGGACTGTGGGTTTCCCCTTACCTATTTTTTCCACGGGGGTGTTCAGAGGGAGAAAGCCTTGTTTAAGGAGCTGGTCCATCATTTCTTCATCATCAGCTTGGATTTCTGAGACCATGTTACAAGGTATAAGGCCAAGTCGGGCACAGGTTTCCCCACGGTAGAAGCCATCAGCATCTTTGTCTCCATAAACCTAAATGGAGAGTAATGGTGTTATATGTAGACACCTTCTTTGAGGGAAGAGACTGATTTTTTATTTTGTCCTTATATCCTTAGAACCTCATATGGTGTCATATTCCTAGGTATAGAGAATAGACCTTGATGAGATCATTAATATTTTAAGTTGTTAAAATACATAAATAGTTGGATAAATCTCTTCTATAGGTATTATCTCCCCTTGTAGACTCTCTTCCTCCTTGAAAACAAAAATGGTCTTACTTTTCTATTTTTATTCTCAGTGTTTAATATGCTTTCCATAAGTAGCCTTTATTCATTTCATTCATAGGGGCGAATACCAGATCTCTTATTTCTTTGGTATTAGGAAATCTCATATGATAAAATCTCATCTGCCAATGCAAGCTGTCATCACCTTCTCTGAAATTATGGCCTTAGAGAATTGCCTAGGTTATTAAGAGGTTGATGATTTGCCCAGCGAAACACAGTCAATATTTGTCAGAGGTTGGATATGAACCTAGTCTTCTCGACTCTGAGGTTTACTCTCTATCCATTTCCCCTTAGCAGCCTTTTGCCTTGCACATAGCAAGCACTTAAGAAATACTAAATGGCTTGGATTGCAAGTTCATTTATTTTGATAATTGTATTTCTGATCTTCTTTGCAATCCTACATATTTTATTTTACACATTTAAAAACATCATGCTATGAAAGGATCCAGAGGCTTTGCCAGATTACCAAAGTGGTCTAAAAAACAAAACCAAAAAAAGTCTAGATATATACACACACAAAGCCTGAGGCTAGCAGGTTCTGCCAAGGTGGATAAATTATGAGCATATTTTGGTAATAAATGGTATCTGTTTCCCAAGGAGAAGTATGAAGAGGTTCATCAACCAGTAGGTTATCCCTGAGTGATTAATTCTTTGGCCATGGAAATTCTCAAAATGAATTTCAAAAAACACAAATAATGGAAACCTTTAAATTATGCAAACTTTTATATTGCCTTGCTAATGGCATAGTGAATCATTTGTTTAATCTAACTACAAAATGTGTTTAAAATTGGGAGCTGATTAGGGGCGGCTAGGTGGCGCAGTGAATAGAGCGCAGGCCCTGGAGTCAGAAGGGCCTGAGTTCGGAGCCGGCCTCCGACACTTAACCCACACAAACAAAAACCTAGCCGTGTAACCTTGGGCAAGTTACTTAACCCCAATTGCCCTAAAGGGGAGGCTAGGTGGCACAGTGAGTAAGAGCGCCGGCCTCGAAGTTGGTATGACCCAAGATCAGATCTGGCCTCAGAAAATGAGCACCCACGCATAAAAATGACTAGCCGTGTAACCTTGAGCAAGTTACTTAACCCCAAGTGCTTTAAAAAAAAAAAATTGGGATCTGATTAATCATTGGGTTCAGTTAATGTTACAGCTATCAAGGTTCTTTTGGAAAGCCCTAGGTTGACCACTTTTCCCATGGAGAAAACAGGAAAACTTGAGCAGGCATGGAAGGAGTGGAATAGAGAAGAGGGAAGTAGTATTCCATCCCCTTGTACCTTAATTATCTGTCCTTCCTTAAATGGTAACTCTTCTTCTGCCCCATCAGGATTGGGAGACATGGTATGTGGATCATAGTCAAAGAGAGCGACAAATATTCGGACTGAAAGGTCCTCGGCACCAGGGTCTGTTTCAGACTCCTCATACAGGTCTGGAGACAGTCGATCTCGGCTGCAGTACCCATCTAGAAGCATAATGTAAAGAAACATAGAACTTGGTGGTTCTTGTCAATTCTGTCCCTTGACTGAATTGAGAAATTCATCTCTGCTTTGGTAGGAAATATGATTTCAAATCAAATTCCATCTAGAAAACCTTGTTGGCCACTTTTCTTTGCCTTTTCTTACATATAAAAATTAATCTAATTAAGAATGAATACATATCCAAAACCACCTTGAGTCAGAAGACATTCTTTGAGCTAGGCAGAAAAGCTATGAAATGGTTATTAATCCACTATCTGGTGTGAGCCAACATGCCATAGGAGGAAGGGGCAATTGTATGTCTCTTTGGGTGAATTCTTTTGAATTGGAAACACTGGACAGGAGAAATTCATTTCCCAAGCTGATGGCCTTGCCTTTTGTAATATAAAAGCCAAAACCACAGCACAGTCAATGTTTTATTTGGGTAATCAACATTTTCCGTAGTGGCATATTTGTTTTAGTGTGTTTATGGGAATATATGAGTGAGAGTAACACAGGACAGGCAAGCATTGGATGAATTGTAATTTATATGATCAGAGGGACAGTGCCCACATTTGATGAGATTGTAGAATCATTGAAGTATGGGATAATGAATATTAATATTGTAAATAGCTAAGATATATAAGTAATTACATAGGAATGGGCTCTTGATCAATGATTTCAGTGGTATATGGAACCTCTTCTTGCCAGTTCATACAAATAAGTACCTTCTCTGCAACCTGCTGTCTTTAGAGAATTTTCTAGATTCTAGAGCGCTGAGTCATACAAGTAAATGTCTTGCTTAAGTCACACAGTCAGCATATACAAGAGGCAAAACTTGAACCGAGATCTCCCTGGTTCTGAGACCAGATCTCCATTCACTGTGCCACATGTAAATAAACTAGGGTTAATTTATTATTACTGAGACAGTAGGTACTGTTATTTGTCCTGGAAATAAATGGCAATCTGTCATGACTATTGGCCATCACCACCAAGGTTTCAACTTTTCGAGCAAATCTAAGTTGGGAGTTTGGGGTTTTGTTTTGTTTTTTTTTACTAGTTACCTGTTTGTTTTCTGGTTGGAAAACTGAATTAATATATGCATATGTATGCATATAGATACATATATATGGAATGACATTATATGTATGACTATATAGCTTCACATGCACAGTAGTGGGTGGACAGGAGATGACTGATGTATGTTAAATACTCTTCTTGTCCTAAGGTTCACATCCATGGGAGGAAGGCAAATGGGAAAATTCAGGAGTGAGGAGGTTGGAGGGACAGCAGAGTTGAGTACTGACACACACATGCACATATACACACAGAAGGGAGAGGAGAACAAGACAAAGACATGTAAGAGGAGTGAGGAAATGAGAACAGCAACCACAGGGCTTGTATTTTTTTTCCTAAAGGCAACATGCTTCTTTCAAGTGCTGAATGTTCATTTCCCTCCCAGGTATCCTTCAACGTCCACTTCCTCCATGAAACCTCTCCTGGTCCCCACTTCCCTACTCCCACCAGTCCTTCTTCTTTAGATTACTGTGCATTCTTGTCTGCCTCTGCGGTTATCTTCAGGGGCCATACAGATGCTAAATATTAGTGAATCATACTAAAAGGACAAAAACCAGTTTCATTCAGTGAAAAAAATGTAATTTCCTCAATGAGTTTGTGCACTCTGAATGCAGTGGGGATGCAAATACCTCTACCATTTGAATTCTTATAATTTTTCAGGTAAATAAAAATGTTTTTATAATTATATATAATTTCTATGTTATATATAATATATAATATTTAAATTATAAATATGTTATTTGTATATAATGTTTTATAATTTATAATTTTTAGGTAAACTGAATGATATGCCTCATAATTGCTCCCCTGCTAAGAAACAGGGCTTCTAAACATTATTTTTTGGTCCTGGCTTGTTATTTAATTGAGGCTGGGGCTCTCCTGGTGGAAAGACTCAGACTTGGTAACTCAATATGTTTGTTTTTCTTGGATGTCACACTGCTATGTTTGTAGGCATTGCAAGGGATAGGAGAATGCTCTGTTTTTTGTTTGTTTTTAATTTCTAACTATGTTCCCAGCACCTAGTGCCTGGCACATAAAGAGCCAGTTAATAAATAATTGCTGATTGATTAATTCTGTTGTTAATGAATGGATATGTAAGGTATGAGTCTCCTGGATGGGGAACTTCAGGGCTGAGCTTCTGTATATCTTAGTTTCTTAATGGGATGTCAATGTTTTATTAAAGAAATCCATATTATGTCCATTGATAAACATTTATTTAGCACCTACTACATGCCAAGTATTGTGCTATGCTCAGGAGGCATTCTGCTGTGTGTTTATGAGCACCAAACAGCCATGGAGAGAGACTGGATGATTTCACAGTGGTTCATGAAATGAAGTGTTCCTAGCTTTAAAAAAAAAATCATTATGAAAAAAGTTTTCTAGACTGAAAAGTCTGAGGCTTTTTTTTTTCCATTTTCTCCTGGGGATTAGGCCAGACTGAATCCCAGAAACTTACCTGCAGTGATATCCCCTTGGCCTCCTGTCAGGCCCTGACATACAAGGTTGTTACAGACACGGAGTTTGATTAACACGCAGTTGGAAGATGCGTCTTTGTGATAAAAGAGGAAGAAGTTCTGGCATACCGTGTCTAAGGTCAGGGGTCATGGCACGATGCAGAGGCCGTATTCTGTGTCCACCCATGCCGCGACAATAAGCTTCTTCTTTTACAGAGGGGATATTTCCCTCACTACCTGACCGAGACCGACCGCCTTCACTGTTACTGTCCATTGTAATTTCTATGGAGAAAAAGGGAATGGTCTATTAAACAAAGCCTCCTATGGCACGGGAGGACCATGGAGATGAAGGTCTCCTTTTTAAAAGGCCAGCCTTCACTGATTTCATCTGATTCAGGAATGGGGACAAGTTATAATAACTGAGGTAATGGGGTGTGTGGTGGGAGGAGAAAGAAAGTGGATCTTTAAAGCAAATTCTTACCCTGAATTTTATGCTTCTTGCTACTGTTTTGAAAATTGAACTAATATGACAAGCCCTTTGCTCTGAGAAATAAGAAGCTAAATTGATTTTAAAGAACTGAGAATTCTAAGGAAAAATTCCAAGCATAATTAATTAGGTACTTCCTGACGATTATCTTTCAACGTCATGCTCAGAAACTCTTTGATACTGGCAGGATCTTGTGGCATTGAAATGGAAAGAATATTAGATTTGAAATCAGAGAAACTGGGTTTGAATACAGATTATGCTACCTACTCCCCTTATAATAGAATAAGTCACTTCTCCTTGCTGGGCTTCATTTCCTCATCTATAAAATGAAAGTGTTGGACTAACTGATCTCTTCCACCTCTAAAGTGATCTCTAAAGAGATTATGACATCTTGGGAATCCTTTCTACCAGCCCACATCAGCCTAGAAAGCCCTGAAAGCCCTAGAGAGTTGGCTGAAAATCAGAGAGGCAAAAGGATTTGTCCAAGATCATCCATTGAACTGAGATCTTCCTGACAGCACTCGTTTATCCACCATGCCATACTACCTGGCACATCCTAGCTGGGAAATCACAAAAGGATCTTTCTTAATTGCCAGGAATTCCTCATAGTATCAAAAGACATTTTTCTATGTGTGATCACTGGGTGTTAGATTAGCCTTTAGGAAGTGGGACCAGGCTTCTGTGAAAATCGAGATGGATATTTTTGTGTTTTGGCTCACTTTCATCATATTTATTATAAGGAACGTGTGAGATCAGCAATTATGGATGGCCTATTTAACTGGCTTTTGGCTTTGGAATCAAGAGAACTAAGCTCTATAATAGTTCTGCTCAGACTCACTCACTCTGGAATCTTAAGCAAAACCCAATCCTCAATCCATGGGACTTAACTTCCTTCTCTCTAAAACATAGCACTCTAAGATTCCTCCTAGTTTCAAAGTTCATTGACTTTATGACTCCAAAGTCTGGAAGTTTTAGTTCAGCAGACTTTACAATCTTAGTCTTAGGTCACTAAAAAGTAAATAGGATTTATTCCCACTGTATTCATAAAGACAATACAGATTACATGAATCTGTTGAGTAGCTCAGCTTAGCAGTAACTCATGGGAACAAGGCATGATTTTGCCCTTCTAATATTTTGACTAAAGGGAGACTCAGAAAACAAATTCAGTAGATGTTTTCAAAAAGAAATGAATGGAGTCCCTCATGGATACTGAGCCCTATCAACCTTACCTTCACAACATCTTTTGTATATGCTCCCTTCTCTCTTTTGACCCTTTGGTAGAAAGTCCCATCATCTCTAAACTGGACTATTTCCATAGCCTGGGATTGGTCTCCCTGTACCAATTCTCCTCCCACACTCCACTTAATTGTCAAATGGGTCTTCTCAAAGCACAGGAAGTCAGGAAGACAACTTATCTGTTACCCTGAGGCCAACCTCGGCCCCCATTCACTACACTACGCTACAGGTGATTCCTGTCACCTCCAGTACCAAATATAAAATCTTATGCTTGGTTTTAAAGCCTTCACCACTCGCCCCTTTCATATCTTTCCTGTCTTCTTATACATTCCTCCTATTCATACCCTGTGATTCAGTGACACTGGCCTCCTTTCTGTCTCTTTACCAGTATTCACCATTCTCCAGCTGCATTTTTGCTGGCCATCTCCCGTGTCTGGAAGGCTCTTCCTCCTCATTTCTGGCCACCTTGATTTCCTTCAGGTCTTGGTCAAAGTCTCATTTTCTACTAGTAGCCTTTCATGAGTACCCCTAATATCAGTGTCTTCCCTCTGAAATTATCCTCCATTTAACCTCTGCAACTCTTGTTTGTAGGAAGCCAGGCGGCTCAATGGATAGAATACTGAATCTGGAATCAGGAAGACGCATCTTCCTGAGTTCAAATCCGGCCTCAGACACTTCCTAGCTGCATGACCCTGGGCAAGTCACTTAGCCCTGTTTGCCTCAGTTTCCTTATCTGTAAAAACGAGCAGGAGAAGGAAATGGAAACACAATACAGTATCTTTGCCAAGAATACCTCAAATGGGGTCACAAAGAGTCGGATACAACTGAAAAATGACTCAACCAGAAATATCTTTCTGTACATAGTTGTTTGTATGTTGTTTCTCCCATTATTAGTCTTTGAGCCCCTTGAGAGCAGGGACTGTGTTGTGCCTTTCTTTGTATCAATAGCACTAAGAGCAATGCTTCACATACAGCTGTTGCCTTAAATTCACTTGACATGGTAGGGTCAACCTTCATTTGATTCTGAGATCTCCTCACATTATCATCTTTTTTTTTTCTTTTTGGAGAGGGGGGAAGGTAAGGCAATTGGGGTTAAGTGACTTGCCCAAGGTCACACAGCTAGTTTTTTGTGTTAAGTGTCTGAAGCTGTATTTGAATTCAGGTCCTCCTGACTCTAGGGCAGTTGCTCTATTCACTGTGCCAGCTAGCTGCCCCGTCACATTATCGTCTTAAATCTCTCCTTTTCCCAGCCAGTCTCCTAGATAAAGCTTTCTGGTTTCCTTGCCTCCATTTGCTCTTAGTTACTTCTTAATCCTTTGCAGCTTAGCTTCTGACTTCCTCACATAACTGAAACTGGTCCCTCTAAAGTAAGTTATCAACATTCTCTTAATTGCCCATTCTGATGTCTTTTTCTGTCTTTGTCTTTCTTGATGTCTTAGCAGCATTTGGCACTATTGACTAATCTCTTCTCCTGGATACTCTCTCATGACATAGCTCCCTCTTGGGTCTCCTCCCTGCCTGACATTGTTTCTGTGTCTTCATTACTGGGTCATCTACTGAACTCTAGGTGTATCTTATGTCTCTGTTCAGGCTTTCTTGTCTTCCCTTTCCACATTCTCTCTTGGTCTCTTTCTTGGTGACCTCATCAACAGCCATGAGTTTCATTATAATCTCTATATCTAGCCCCAGTTTTTCTCTGAGCTCCAAACCTCAATTACCAACTGCCTATTAGGTATTTTCTACTGCATATCCTTTGTGCATCTCTAACCCAACATGTTCCATCATCTTTTTTTACAAACCCACCTTTTCCCCAAACATCCCTATTACTAGTGAGGGTACTACCTTTCTCCAAGTTGCCAAGGTATGCAACCCAGAAGTCATCTTCTAATCCTCACTCATCCTTACCCAACACATCAAATCAATTGCCAACACTTATTGAATTTACCTCTGCAATATTGCTCACATCCTTCCCCTTCTCTACTCATATAGCCACCATCTTAACTCAAGCCTTCATCACCTCTCACCTTCCTTACTACTGACAAAACAATCCTCTTAAAGCATACGTCTGACCATATCATTCCCTTGGTCAATCAACTCCAATGATTCCCTATTTTCTTTAGGGTCAAATACAATAGGGTCGTTGGGCATCTACCCTTCCAAGCCTTCCCAGCCTTGCTATTACTCCTCTTTATGTATTCAATATCTAGACAAATTGGCCTTCGTGCTGTTCTTCATACATGGCACTCTATTGCCCATCTCTGAGCCTTTGCACTGACTGTGACCCATTCACAGAAGGCACTCTCATATATTTCCACTATGGACAATCCTCAATTTCCTTTCAAGCTCAGCTGAAGTGTTGCCTTCTGCATGAGGGCTTTCCAGATGCCCCTGGTTGCTAGTGTGTTGTTGTTTTTTTTTTTTACCAAAATTAATTCATATTTATTTTGTACATATCTTGAATGTATAAAATGTTCTGAAAGTCGTAGTAGCATCTTAAGCTTTAATAGCTTAAGACTTTGAGATATCCCATACTTATGTATGTATGTACTTTTTCTCCCAATAGAATATAAGCTCCCTGAGGGAAGAGATGGTTATTTTTGTCTTTCTATGCTCAGTACATAGTGCCTAGAACATCTCTGGCACTTAATAAATGCTTGCTGATCAGTTGATTAAATGAATAGATTAACTCACCTGCCTAGTTGTCTTCTTTTTTCTCCCTTCATTCCTCTTTCCCTTTCCTCCTCTTTCCTTCCTGTTCGATATCCTCCTTTCTTTCCTTCATTTTTCTTTTTTATCTTTGCCTCTTTCTCACTCTCTCTTTGCTTCATCCTTCCTTCTTCTTTTACTCCATTTTCCCTTTTTTCCTATTCTTCCTTCTTTCTGACTTCCTTTCTCCTTCCTTTATTCCCTTTTACTTCTTGTTTGGTTTCCTTATTTTTTTCTTTCATTTCCCCCCTTTCTCTCTTTTCTTTTTTCTTGCCCACTCTCTCTTGTTTAATTTCCTGCCTTCTTCATTAATAAAAGGAAGGCAAACTTTTGAATAATGAGGCTAAACTTAATCTCTCAAAAACAAATCAAAATTTGTAGCCAATGCAGAAGAACTTCCATTCAGAATGAATGCAGATTTGACAAGTGAGGCTTGTTGAGATTATGAATATTTTATAAACCATTATGGAACAAGTCAGGAATCTCGCCAAGTTCTTTCTATTTGTTCAAGTTGATTTTCAATGCTTGTGATTGCTAAAGATGTTTTCAAGGACAGGGACTGCCTGGGACATTTCACATCACTTAAAACACTGCCATACTTAAAAAAAAAAAAATTCTTCCCAACATTCCATCAGAATTATGCTCACAGAAATCTCAAAAGCTAGAATGAGGCAGTCAAGGCCAGTTATAATGAGCTTTCTTAGAGTAACTGGGGGAGTTCTAACTGAACAGGTAACAGGAAAACCTGAAAAGGGAACTCATTGCCCCATTAGCATTTAGGGGCAGAATTTTGTTAGTGGCCCAACATCAGATGTCTAAATGATGTCTCTTCTCTGAACTTTCTGTTAGAGAAACGAGGCATTAATTTTGTAGTCTATTTGTAATCCTGTTATGGTTTCAATTTTCTTGAATGTGAGAGAGGTCGTGCAAGTGTGTATGTAAGTGTATACGTGCATGCACAAATGTGTGTTCGTGCATGCTTTCAAAAAATACAGCTTCACTCAATAATTGGGTTCCATTATCTTGTGAATGATACTTTTTGGAATTTTTTTCTTTTGTTTTTCCTTTCTTTTCTTTTTTTTTTCATAGAACAAACCTCTGTATGATCCTGATTCATTTGAACAACAGAAGAGTGAAATTGCTCCAATGTGTCCTCTGACATTTGTCCACAGGCCCTTTTTAATCCAATGGATCCAGTTCAACAAATGAAAGGACAACATTGGCTCAACTTGCTAAATTCCAAAAAGTAGTTAAGAGAATGGAAACTGAAAGTTGGATGATGATCAACGAATGGAAGGATGGCTAGGTGGGTGAATGGAGGGGAGCACCAATTTCAGATTCCTGTATCCATGCTTGGAAAGTCATTCTCTTCAGTCGGGTTTTACATTTTACCAACCAACATTTCAACATGTAGTCTTCTCCCAGTCATCACTTTCAGTTCTCAACTGTACCATTTGTCTGGGTTCCATTTTCATATTAACTCTCATATATTCTCCCTCCATTTTCATATTAACTCTCAGTGATCCAAGGACTGATGAACCATTCTGTGGATTTCATTATCTCTTGTTTTTCCTTCTTCTCACTGTCAATTTCTTAGCAGTGCCCATTCTAGGATGAGCCATGGATAAGAGAGGCCGAGAAATTCAGACTGGAGAAATTCACATATGAGTGTTGAATGTAGCTCTGTTAAAAAACTGGATATTGAATTAAAGGCTAGCACAAGAAGGTCACTTTCCTTACGAAGCCTTTCCTGGTTTCTCTGGGCACTAAAGCCCTCTTCCCACTCAAGTTACTATTTATATTCTTATACTTATCTGTTTTCACGTTGCATTCCCTCAGAATGTTAATTCCTTGGGGACAAAGACTTTATTTTTTTCTTCCTATCTCCAGTGCCCACCACTGTGCTTGGCACATAGTTGGAAATTAAATTATACTTCCTAGATTGAATTGTATTGCTCTTCCTATCTTATACTACCATGGATTATTGAGAGTTTTCTCTATTTTAGCTCTTAATACTATACTTTCATATAAATAAATGTGTATACACACAACTATATAAACACAAACACACATATGCAATACACAAAGGACTAAGAATTCACTCTGTACTTGTAAAGAACAGAAATGTACCAATCAGGCCAACTGACCAATGGAAGGGACCATCATTGGCCGGGGCCTCTGAGGTCCAGCACTGCCATGTGATAACTTTCGACCCGGGTGATCCACCCTATCAGTCCGTCCGGCAGAGGCTGGGTTTCCTAAAAGCTGAAGACAAAACAACACAACAGAGTCACAAGTTTCACCATCACTAGGCTCAAGGACATTTGCAAAGATCATTTCAGTTGGGGAGCAGAAGCTCTAAAGGCAACTAAACTTAGCTTTTAACTGAAAGGTTAGCTGAAGCACCTGGAAGAGAAGCAGACCAACATCAATCTCCAATCAAGTCATGTTTGGCCATGTTGCACAAAATGATTCACTTGGGTGCCATGTTTTGGGTCTGCTGCTGCTGTCCATAAAGAACTTGAACAAAAGTTTCAAAGGCTTATATTCTGGCAGAATAAAATACAATTTATCATTCATTTAAAGACAATGGAGGTCTTCCCTCTAGAGTTTGAACCCTAAGGTGCCATATGAGTTGTTAATATGTGTAGCCAAGGGATGTATTTCATTGGGTCTCATCTCTTTCTATCTAGGCATGTAAGGATGGCTAGGTGGGTGAATAGAGGGGAGCACCAATTTCATGAAAAGAACCCTGATCTAGAGGGCAGGAGACCTGGATTCTAGTCCCATCTCTCTCATTAACTAGGCATATAACCTTGTAGCAAGTCCCTCCCTTTCTCTGGTCTTCAGTTTTCTCTTTTTTTAAATGAAGAGCTAGGACACTATGACCTCTACCACCTATTCTATCTGTAGATCTGTGATCCAATGATCCATTCATCTCTAGGGTTCTTTCCACATCTAGGATTCTATAGTCTTAAAAATTCAGACTTTTCCAAATGTACTCCTTGGAGCATAGCTGTCTATGTGAGGCTAATAAAAACCTATGGACTGGAATTTCCTTTGCATGTTCAGACTGCCTGAGCCTAGCTCTTTCTGTGTACTGCTCTAAAACAAACCTCAGTGACTTATGGCGAATTCAGGTGAACTCGTGGGTCAGTTCACTGCTCATTTAGATGAAAAACTTCAATTATTACAAGGAAAAAGCAAAAGATTTGTAATGTTCCATGGCACTGATTTGAATAAAAGAGCTTATGATGAACAAAGGGAAAGTATATTCAATATTATGCTTTCTGAGCTGTGGGCAAAGATTCCTGGGTGTAGCAAGGTTAAAACCTTGAGACTTTCTGGACAGATGGTGAAATCCTTGCTCGGTGATGGCCTTATATTTAGTGCCCACTTGCAGCAACGTAATGGATTGCACCAATTCAGGCTTGGGGGTGGGGTGGGATGGGGTGAATGAATGAAGTTCGGGTAAGATTTAGGCTAACCAGTTCAAAGCTTCACCTGCATTTCCATTCCAAGGTAGAGGATATAGGAGGGGGTAATATGAAAAGAGGGTGCAAATTAGAGAGATATGGGGACCAGTGTGGTGGATAGAATACTGGACTTGTTCTCAAAAAGAGCTGGGTTCGGATCCCACCTCTGATACCTGCTATATGACCCTGGTCGTGCTGTTTAACCTCTCTGTGCCTCTCTTTCTTTAATATGAACTAAAAGGCTTGGGTTCAATGACCTTCCAGTACTAGGTCTATGATCCTATGAAATCACTTAATATTTCTGGGCCTCAATTTTCCTCATCTGTAATATGGAGGTAATAATATACAAGCTTCCTATACCACAAAAATTATTGTGAGGCTCAAATGAGATAATGCCTGTAATGGGTTTTTCAAGGTTTAAGGCACTATACAACTGCCAGTTATTATCATTAATCTTCTTATTATTGAATACCTACTCTTTAAATGGGTAACTCAGCTCCAGGGAACAGGTTAGAGAGTTGTCTTAGGTACTGAACACAAAGGCTGGCAAGGGATAGAAAAGTCATCCTTGGATCTGGGTGGCAGGAAGGGTAAGGCAATCTAGAAGCAATACATAGTCTTGTTTATGAACTCTTCCCTTCAATTTTGTTTTAAAGTCAAAGAATAAAAGCCAAATACGTCAATCCACAATGATCTTGTCATCAGCAGCAGTCCTAACAATGGTAATGGGTGTACTGAGGAGGAGGGGGGACACCAAGAAAGCCAAACTTTCCGATAATTCTAGTTCAGCTAACCCTTAATTAAAATTTAGATTCAGTTGTCCTTTAATAAAAGCAGCCATTATTGTAATTTGTTCTGTGGGAAAATCATCATTATAAGCAAAGTAAGGAGGTCTTGAGCGTGGCAAGAAGCCTGCAAAATGATGAGGCTGAGGAAATTAAAAAAAAATGCATGAAGAATGAAAGGAGAGTCAGTGGGGAAAGTTCCCAAAGATGGGCACCAGGAAATCAAAAGAAGAAAGAAAGAAAACCGATTGGATTGGCAAGCAGATGGTAGAAGGGAGGATTTACTTCACACACCAAAGAACCTTCTCCATCTCTGGGAGCAGATTTTGTAAGCAGGACAGGAGCCCTGCTGTCACTCATCTGGACCTTCCAGGCACAGCAAGGGTCTTCGGGCTTCATGGGATCACTGTAGTGACTCTTCCTGGGGCTAGTTCTCTCAGGGCCAGGTGTGGTCTCATTGTTCCTGATGACCTCACTGGGGACAAATTGCTCTCCAAAGTCTTCCTCAATGCTGGTCTGCCGGGTCAGTGTTTTCCTACGGGCCAGAAGGGGCCTTGGACTTCTCCGGCATGAACAGTGGCTGCGGCCTTGGCAGCAGGGGGGGCCAGCGTGAGGGGGTGGATGACCGTGCACATTTCGGAAGCTAAACCGAGACTCTTCTTCCTCACTCCCACAGTCAAGCCCACTGTCTGGGCTCCGGGTGAGGGCCCGGCTAAATCTGTAACCCTTATCTTCAGGGGCAGAGTCCTCTGAGTGGTGAGCAAACCCAGATAGCCTGTGCTTGGTTGGGAACCAGGTGGTCTGTTGGGCCTTGTCTTCAATGCAACACCTGGGGAACCTAGGCCCTCTGGGCCCTGGGCCTTTTACCTTATAGGACAACCCTACACCTTGCTTGTGAAGCAGCTCAGAATAGTCTCCATCCTCTTCGGCTACTTCTGGGATACTAAAAAGTTTTTTACTGTGGTGGGTCTGTTGGGGAAATTCGGGCTGCTCCCAAAAAGTTGCATCGGTGGTGGTCCTACTTTCACAGCACTCCTTGAGTAGTATGCGATGTTAAACCAAACAAAGAACAAAACAGAAAAATAGTTGCAGAAGAAAAAGTGAACAAGAAAACAGAAAACGAGGCCAAAAAAGGGAAGGAAAGAAAAATAAAGACAGAATTAGTTTTAGACATGATGACAAACGGAAGGCATGCGGCTTACTCAGTGGAGGGGGAATGGCAGGCTCTGGATGATTCTCTGAAAATAAAGACATGTTGAGAGTGTTGGAGAGAAGGCAGGAGATCACAGTACAAACAGAGGGCAGGCATACTGATGCTTGAAGAGGAAGGAGCCAAAGCAGCCCATTAAAAGAGAGGGGGAAAAAAGAGAGAGAGAAAAAATCAAAAGTGGTGCCTTAGAGAGAAGGGGCTGGATGAGGGAGAGGTTCTAGGTTCTATGGGGATCAGAGCTATGGATGGTTCCAAGCTCAGTGCCTAAGACGGATTCTTCTGTGTTTTCCATGCTGATAGAGTAGTGTCTAGGGGTTAAATTGTCTGTCCTGCTTTTCCCTGAACTATGTGTGTTTCAAATCCACCACGGATGGGAGCTTGTATCTCAGCCTACTTAGGCTGCTGGCTATGTGTCCTTTTGGTTGGGACAAGCTTTACATAGTACCCTTTCTTATTAGCAAAAGGCACATGCCACAGGGGAAGCATTCCCAGGATGGTACCCCACATTGTAACAGGGGACCTCCACCAACTGATGACCACATGACACCAGCAGTTCTCTTACCCCTGCGCAGAAAACTTCACCCAACCAAGAAGCCTGAGGGCTTTGATTTGACAAGAAGCCCTCAACCAAATCCTGTTCCTAGACACCAGCCATGCCCGAGGAATAGAATACATACCAGATAGAGAGAAGGGATGCACATTCAGAGAGGAGCAGCTGGAGGGAACATTCCATGTAGCTGTTTCTCAGATAGTAAATGAGAATGAATTCATCTGTTAAACATGCAAAGTACCTCCATATACTGGAGAGCACATATCAATATTGTGGGGACGGGCAGCTTTGTGTGTGGGACCTGAGGATGATTTGGAAGGAGGAGCAAGTAAAGATTCCACTGGCTTTCTCTTATGGGAGCAACACAATGGTTTCCCCCTGGAGGGAGGGTGGTAATTAATTTCTTTCTTTCGGAGTCCTTAGAGACCGATGCATTTTACCAGTATTGAGAGACCCTACTGGGTGAGGAGGCAGCACTGCTCAATTGGATTGGACTTTACTAGATACACATGGATAGTTGGGCAGGAAGGGTATCAAGAAAAGTGTGGGGGAAAAATCACGTGCCATTTGCAAAAAAAGCAGAGAAAAATTGGGGGCACTGTTGGGCTACAAAAGAGCTGCAGTGCTGACCAGTGAGGGAAGTGCAGATTGTTTGGGCCAGTCAATAAAGTAGGTGCACCACAGGGTTTGGGAAAATGGAAGAATCATCATCCTTCAAACCTGAGAGGGACTTCAGAGTTCATCTAGACCAGCCCATGTCTGAACAATTAGTTATTCAATCTAGTATATCACCATCCCCTCAGTAGAATGTAAGCTCCTTGAGGGCAGGGGCTGTTGGGTCTTTGTCTGTGTCCCCAGTGCCTAGCACAGTGTCTGTCCCATACATAGTCAATGCTTGGTAAATGCTGCTGGATTGAACTGTTGAATTATACAACAGATTTAGGACTGGAAAGGCACCTTAGAGGTGATCTACCCAACTCCTTCATCTTACAGATGAAGATGGTGAGACCCATAGAAAGTTAAGCAACTTGCCCAAAGACACACAGGTAATAAGTAGTTGAACTGGGATTTGAATACAATTCCCTTGATTACAAATTTGGTCTACTGTTATTCAAACACCTCTTGAAGACCTCTAGTAAAGGGAAACTCAAAGGTCCCACTGAGATTTGACCTTTGGTCACTGGGCTCATGACTTTAGAACATTCTTTTTTTTTTTCATTCTTAATGTAAAACAATTCCATAATTCCTCTCTATCCTTCCCCCACAACTATAGAATCCTCATTTCCCACTGCTTGTATCTCAACTTTCATGGGATTTAGTCATGTAGGATCATGTCAGCACTGGTCAAATAAATGAATCAAAGCAAGGTCTAAAGATACTGGATTTTTGCTCCTGTAGACCTTTTGCCATGGAGGTGAAAGAGAAATTCTTGGTAGAATGTAAGCTCCTTGCAGGCAGGACTATTCCATTTTAGTCAGTGCCTGATGCTTAATAAGTAGGTGCTCATTAAATGCTCACTGAGTTTAATTGCAGCTGAGTTAGCTGACCTCTAAGGCTCCTTTTACTTCTGAGAGTCTGGGACAATAGGAACCACCAGTAGGAGATAAGAAGCCCACTGAAGATAGGATTTGACATTGTTACTCTTAAAGGTCAGGAGGCATGGGAATCTATGGAAATAGCAGTAGAGGGGCTGTCAAAGTGCCCAGTCCATGGGAGAGGAAGGTTTTCAGGATCTAGTCATGGGACTTTGGAAGAACTTGTACAGGTCTGTGTCTATGCAAGGCATCACTGACTTAGTAGCTATATTGGGATGATGGGTTTGGTGTCTTCCATTCAAACCACATGAATCAGTGTTCCACTATGGCCCATAGATTCTCATTGGAGAAACAGAGAAGTTCAGCGAGCTTTGCTGAAGGCAAGGGGGAGATTTCCACAAATTGGACAAAAATTTTTTACAGTCTCCTCCTCCAGAACTGGCACACTCTTAAACTGTTGGAATAGGGGCAGGGCAGCTTCAAGGAAGGAGGAAAGAAAGTAGGTCTAACTATTCTGATGTAGATAAAGGAAAGAGGAGAGAGACAAAGGGCTTTCTCCCATTTGTGAGATCATTTTTCTTTTTAAATGGATTTATGATTTCACAAGTATAGGAACTTCCTTTGGGATAGGGAGGGAACTCCCTTGGTCATTGCTGATCAGTACTTGTCCTACAACTGATGGTCTTAGAGAGTAGTTTGGGAGACTCAGAGGTTAAGTGACTAACTGAGAGTTACAAAGCCAGATCCTTTTAGCTAGCACCTAGGCCAGCTCTTGATACATTATACCTTTATTCTCTCCCCCTCCTCCCCCAATATATGGTTCCCTGGCTAAAAAAGGTTCCATTGATGCCTCATTACCTAATTACCTAAGGAGGACAACATTCTTCCTCCTTAGAATGAGGCTTTCATTACTCATTTGGTCTTTACTCTCCTACTATGGATCAAAAACCAGTCGGTGTCAGGAAGACCAGAGTCCAAGTCTCACCTCTGACACACATGCTGTGTGATCCTGGGCTTAATTTTTTCAACTCCACATTGTTCCTTCAGTGTGCTAGATCCTCTCTAAGATGCTAAGTTGCAGAAGAGGTGCTTATCTGCATTGCTAGGAGTTTCTTCATCTAAAAGCTCCTCATACTATTGAAATCACAGACCTCGTCTCCATCCCTATCCATAGCACACTTTGGATTCATTAAAGTGCATCCATTAAATATACGACAAAATCCTCTGTGAGGACCAAGGGGGAAAGCTTATTACTTATGGGATTGTGTGTGTGTGTGTGTGTGTGTGTGTGTGTGTGTGTGTGTGTGTGAAATCAAGGAAGATTTCATGGAGGAGGTGGCATGTGCACTCAGCTTTTAGGATGGGTAGAAATCCAGCAGACAAAGAGAGAGTAGAAGGACATTCCAGTCAGAGAAGAGGGTACACAAAGGTGGGAAAATATAGTGTGTGTTCAGACAGAGAATAGACTGTGGAGTATATTGGATGTGGGAATACAAGATAAGGCTGGAAGTGTATAGTAGTACTGGGTTGTGGAAAGCCTTGAATTCCAAGGAAAGAAGTTTGAACCATTCTTGATAGGCAATAGGGAGCCATTGAACATTTTTGACCAGAAGAAGGGTATAACTAAATTTCTCCACCTTATTTCTCCAGCTACAAAGAAGACTCACAGAGCGCAGAAGTTATGTGTTACACCTCACATATAGTTGGGTACACAGAAGGTGACTGAGAAATACTGGCATTGGCTTTACCCCTGTTCCTCCCATAACCCAAAGGGGAATTATTGATGAAATGAGGCAGTGATATATGTGCCATTCCTGGTGCCAGGTCAATAGAAAGAAAGAAGCTGCCTCGAGATTGAGCATTTTACAGGTGCAGTCTGGGGGACCATCTAGAACCAGGGTGCCTGAGGTGATCAAAGGGACAAAAACAGAAGGAGAGAAGACCCAATGCAAGAGAGATTCAGCCTCAGCTAGAACTGCTCCTGGCCACTGACCTTGAGCGTGTTGTGTGGAGTTCCACTGGACCGCCTCCTGCCCCCGTCCTCCAGCTGCATTTCTGAATAGAGCTCCTCCTCATCTTCTTCCATGATGTCAGACAGGTCGGAGCCCCGGCTGCTCTCCGTGTGGTATTCCTCTCCATGACCATAGTGTGACTGTAGGACCAAGAGAAAAGGATACTTGGTAAAAATGGTACTTTGGCTATTCCCAAAGCACCTCTCCCCTCATGCAGGGTGCTGGAGTTTCTCTAAAAATCTAGATCTTTTAGGATTTAGAACTGAATAGTCACTTAGAGATCACCAGTGGAGAGAGCAAGGCACTGGAGTCAAAGGATCTGGGTTCATATCTTGCCTGTGATGCTTACAACCTGTGGGACCTAAGCCAAGTCACAGTCTTTCTGGGCCTCAGTTTCCTCATCTGTAAAATGAGAGGATTGGATTAGATGGTCTCTGAGGTCCCTTCCAGTCCTGATCTAGGAGCCTATGATCTTGTCATCCCACCTCCATTTTATATATGAAGAAACAAGAGGAGGAGTGCACATAGATATAAGCATCAAAGTCAGGATTCAAACTCAGATCCCTCAGCTCCAGATCCAGCCATTTTCCCCTGGTTTCACTGCACCACATTGATTTTTAAAAAAATTTCTGGGCATTTAAAAAAATCCTTTTCTAACATGAAAGAATCATCTTACACATCTCTGGCCTTTCTCATGGATAACTCGTGGAGCTCAGATCAACTGAATGAGCTTAGTACTCACCCAGCACATAGTACACACTTAATAATTCCCTCTTCCCCAGATAAATGACTGAACTCTGAAGCAGAGAGAGAACCTAGAACATCTTGGCAGTAAAATGACCAGAGGGTTCTTTCTTTGTACATCAATAGTCCTGTTTGGAAAGAATCTTTCACTGGAGGAATCACCAGATACATCCTTCAGGTGGAAACTGAGATAATGTTAGGAGCTTCATGCTTGGTGGTGATGCCTGTATCCATGGCCAGTATAGTCCTGGTCACTGTGTGAGCGGAGTAAGAACAGGGAAAGGGGAAGGGCAAAGAGCTTCCCAGCTACCAAAGAAAGATACTCCTCAAATCTAAAGTCACCTTACAGATGGGTGTAATAATGATAACCAAATGAAGCTGGATACTCTAGAATCCTAACGACCAATTCTGGCTCCAGAGAAGAGTTAAAGAAATTTAATCCCCCTCCTGTCAGGGCACAGGTGGGAGACAACAGGTGTGGAACATTGCACCTACTGTCAGATACAGTCACAGTTAGTTGGCTTTGATTATTTTCTGTTATTATAAGGGAGAGCTCATTGATGTGACTGGAAATGACTATGGCATAAAACTGAAAGGCATAGATAAAACTCATCATTTTCAAAAATTTTAAGCAAACAACAACTCTAGAACATTGAAATCTTGTGAATGGAGAAAGTAAAGGAATAAGGATTTATTAAATGCCTACTATATCCTAGGCATCTGTTCTGAGCACTTTACAAACATCTCCTTTGATTTTCATAACAACCCTATTTTCATGTTCTTTTTTAGCAGAGAAGGAAATTGAGGCAAAGATTGTGTCTTGCCCAGAGTCTTGTCACACAGCTATTAAGTGTCTATGGCTGGATTTGAACTAGGGTTTTCTTGCCTTCAGGACCTGCAGTTTATCCACTGTGCCATCTAGCTACTTCTAGTATATGACATTGTTGACTAGAGCTTTTTAATGGAAGGGATTATTTTAATTGTTAATGCTTTAATAGGTTCATGGGAGGCAAGTTTAGGCTCTATAGAAAGAAAATTTCCTAGCAAATAGAGCTGTAGAATGGGTTGCCTCAGGAGGTCTTATATTGAGGTCTGTATTACCACTTGTTGGGCATACTGTAGAGGGATTCTGGTACTGGCCAGATTAGATGTCATCTCAGGCCCTTCCCACTCTGACTTTCCCACGGGATTGAGAGTCAGGGGATCTGGGTTTGAATCCTGAGTGTGCTACTCATTATTTGTATGACCTTGGGCAAACTCCTTATTTTCCATCAATCAGTCAATAAACATTTATTAAGTACCTACTGTATATTAGGCATTGTGCTAAGCACTGGGGATACAAAAAGAGGCAATTTGAGGCAGTCGCTTCCCTCAAGGAGCTTAGAGAAGACAACATATAAACAAATATATACAGAATAAACTATATGCAGGATATATATATATATATATATACATATACATATATAAATACACACATATATGTGTGTATATATATATATACATATATATATATATATATATATGGTAATTGACAGAGAGAAAGCACTAGAATGAAGAGGAAGTGGGAAAGGGTTCCTGTAAAAGGTGGGAATCTGCTCAATTTCTTCATTGGTAAAATAAGAGGGTTTCACCACATGGTTTCTAAGGTCCCTCCAGACTTTAACACTGTAGACACAGTGCATATTTGCTGTTGAGTAGAATCAATGGACAGATGTTGGGGGGACTGGGATGAGGCAGTGGAATGCCTTTCAGGTGTCACCAGCCCCAACTCTCAGTGAAGTACTGATGTAAAAATATCATCAGCAAAGCAAATGAGCTAAAAAAATAAGCTAAGCTTTAGAACTAGAAGATGGGCCAGGGGCAGCTGAATAAGGCACACCGCGATGAAAAAAGGGTCCTCATTTACTGTGAATACATTGGAAATGGTTTAGAATAAATGTGTGAAGGATTTATAGGCAACTCCCTCCACAAAAGCAGATTGCAACCTTTCCATGACATTACCTGAGGCTCAGAGAGACAGCAATTTCTTCAAGGTCACACAACTAATAAAGAGTAAGTTAAAGGGATGCAGGGAGCACAATGGTTGAAGGGCCAGGCTTAGAATCAGGAAGAAAGACCTGGGTTCAAATCCATACTAGCTACGTGTCCTTGGGTAAGTCATTTAATTTTTTACAAGCCCTTATCTGTAAAATGGGAATAATAATAACAAGCTGACTTACAAATTCTCCTCCTCCTCTTCCTCCTCCTCCTTCTTCTTCTTTTCTTCCTCCTCCTCTTCCTCCTCCTCCTCCTCTTTTTCTTCTTCTTCTTCTTCTTCTTCTTCTTCTTCTTCTTCTTCTTCTTCTTCTTCTTCTTCTTCTTCTTCTTCTCCTCCTCCTCCTCCTCTTCCTCCTCCTCCTTCTTTACTTCCTCCTCCTCTTCCTCTTCCTCCTCCTCTTCTTCTTCTTCTCCTCCTCTTCTTCTTCTTCTTCTTCTCTTCCTCTTCCTCCATCGCCTCCTCCTCTTCCTCTTCCTCCTCTTCTTCTTCCTCCTCCTCCTTTTCTTCCTTTTCCTTCTCCTCCATCTTTCATCTTCCTCTTCCACCTTCTTCTTTTCAATTTTAACAGGTTTTCTTATTGTCAAGTCCCATAGTCCTTTTCCCTCTAGGTTTTTGGACCCCATCTTGGATTTCATTGTCCCATTTGTCCCACTAAGGAAACTCCCTCTGCCAATACAGACAAGCGTCTGCTTCTGGATTTAAAATCTTTGTTCCTCAGTGCACCGGGAAGGTGAATGTCTTGCTCAGGGTCACACAACCAATAAATATCAGAGGTAGGACTTGAATCTGAATCTTCCCATTTCTAACCATGCAGCCTCATTTTAGGGCAGGGGTTCTTAAACAGAGGTCTGTGAACTTCTTTTTCCTAATATTTTGATAACTGTATTTCAATATAATTGATTTCCTTTGTAATACTTGTTGTTCTCAGTCGTGTCTGACTCTTTGTGACCCCATTTGGGGGTTTCTTGGCAAGGGTACTAGAGAGGTTTGTCATTTCCTTCTTCAGATCATTTTACAGATGACCAAACTGAGTCAAACAGGGTAAAGTGACTTGCCTAGGGTCATACCACTAGTAAATATCTGAGACCAGGTTTGAACTCAGGAAGGGGAGTCATCCTGACTCTCCAGACCCTGTTGCCCCTTTATAATACTATGTAACCCATTTAATTTGTAATCCATTAAAATGTGAACATCTTGAGATCAGGGACTGTCTTTTGCCTTCCTTTGTATCCCCAGGACTTAGTACAGTGCCTAGTCCATAGTGGGTGCTAAATAACTATCTATTGACTGGCTGCCTCAGTATTTTATTTTATATATTTTAAAACATTATTCTGAGAAGGGATCCATAGGCTTTATTAAAGAATCCATGATATAAAAGGGTCAAGAACATGTGTTTTAGGTTAATGAATGGACAATCCCAAATAATAAATGAGAAAAGGATCTATCCATAGGAGAGAGGTCAGGGTCCATACACTCGACCTTTGCAGGCATTTTTAAGCACCTCCTATCAGAAGTTTTGGTCAGGAGAGTTGAATTCTTTGGCTAAAATGACACCTTAGAGATAAATAGTAAAATTTGGCTCCCCAGGTGGTGGTTAGGTTGCTGCCACCATATAGGAATCTTTAAGAACTGGCCACTGCCAGATACATGGGCTGTCAATTACCTGCTTGCCAAGCTCAGAACCCTTCAGAAAATCATCCACGGAAGCTCCTCTCCTTTTGATATCTGGTGAGTCATAGCCGTCCTCTTCTTCCTCATCAGAGTTCACATAATGCCCAGCCCTGCTCCTGTCCTCGAACAGGCTCCTTTTCTCCAACTTGGAGGGAAAAAGAGAAGAAGCAAGTAAGGCAGGACTAGTTATCTCTGGCAGGAACTAAAAAAAAAAAGGTGAGGCATTGGTGTTAGGGAGCCCTCTATATGTCATTTTGCCCTTTGCAAATTGTTTGAGCCACATGATTTCACCAACCAGGTGAGGGATGTGCTATTATATCCCTCATTTTATTGATAAAGAAATAGGTATAGAAGAGTCATATGAGTTGCCTATGACCACATAGCTAGAGTATTGTGGCAAGATTTGAACTGAGGTCTCCCTGCCTTCACCTTTGAGAATGGTGAAGTGGTTAAGGAAAACCCAAATTCAAAACCAGCCTCAGAAACTTCCTAACTGGGTAACCTTGGGAAAGTCACTAAATCTGTTTGTATTTTTAGGGGGGAAGGTAAGGCAATTAGGGTTAAGTGACTTGTCTAAGGTCACGCAGCTAGTGTGTCAAGTGTCTGAGGCTGGATTTGAACTCAGGACCTTCTGACTCCAGGGCTGATGCTCTATTCACTGCACCACCATACCACCACTGTCCCCAAAAGTCACTAAATCTGTTTGTCTTTGTTTTCTCAATCATAAAACAAAGAGCTTGGATTAGATGAC
This sequence comes from Gymnobelideus leadbeateri, assembly GCA_011680675.1. Classification (NCBI taxonomy): domain Eukaryota; kingdom Metazoa; phylum Chordata; class Mammalia; order Diprotodontia; family Petauridae; genus Gymnobelideus; species Gymnobelideus leadbeateri. Next base: position 368,012 of record WOXC01011212.1, read on the forward strand.
CTTGGAGGTCCCTTTTAACTGCAAGTATATGATTCTTTGGAACTCTATGGACATCTTCCTTCATTTAGAAAGGAAAGGTTGGAATGGATGACCTCGGAGGTCCTTTCTAGCACCAAGACTCTGATCCTAAGGACCTCTCCAGGTCTAGGTGCTCCTCTATAAATGGAAAGGTTGCTAGAGAGGACCACTTTTTTAGCTCTAGACTGATAAGGTCATGGATTTGCTGACGTTGAGTTAACATAAAGGTGCCCAAAGGGTTCTCAAAGTACAGGTCCTACTTTGTTTCTGACCAGCTCCATCCCTACTTCAGGACATACAAACAATAGTGACTTCCCCCTTTTATAGATAAGGAAAATGACTTGCCCAAGGTCATACAGCTAGCATATGTATGAGACAGGATTCAAACTCAATTTTCCCTTACTCTAACTATAAAATTCCAATTCTTATGTTTAAGACCTGTGTGATCTTGAGAAAAATCATTAGTTCTAGGCACTCTTCTCTTAACACAGTGCCTGGCACACAGTAGGTATTTAATTAGTGGTTTGGGGTTTTTTTTTTGGCTTTTTGGAAGGGCAATTGGGGTTAAGTGACTTGCCCAAGGTCACACAGTTAATTCATGTTTATTGACTAATCTTAATACAGGTTAAAATTGCATTAGCTTTTCTGGTGGCCATGTCACATTGATGTTTTATATGGAACTTATAATCCTCTAAAACTCCTAGGTTGTTTTTTTTGTTTTTGTTTTGTTTTGGTTTTTTTTTTTCCTGAGAAGCTACTTCCTAGTCATATTTCACCCAGTTCCTAGCCTTTAAGAAACATACTACTAGGGAAAAGAAACAGTGAGCAAGTGGATCTCAGAGTGGGGCAGGCCTTCCCTGACAAAGTCATTGCAGAGACACTCAGGACTGCTGGACACTTGGGTTCACGTGTGGGTGTCGTTTTTAAGGATTTTGTTTTGAATATATAGAGAGGTAGGTGTGTGTGTGTGTGTGTGTGTGTGTGTGTGTGTGTGTGTGAGAATGATATGAGACCCACCTTTAAGTATCTGAAGGAAGAGAGACTTAGACAATCCCTCTTGGCAGCAGAGCACAGAACTAATGAGTAGAGGCTACAAAAGAAGGTGATTTGGCTTGATGTCAGAGAACTGTCCAGAACGGAAATGGGCTACCTGCCATGACAGGTCTTGAGCTCTTCTCCCTGGAGGCCAAGTAGAGGCTGGATAACCTTGTTAGGGATGTTGTAGACTTCTTTTCAGTACTGAGATTATAGAAGACAACAGAGAATTTCCAACAGAGAATTCTCCAACAGAATCTGAGCTCTGGTGACCATAGCTGCCATCCTAATTCACTCCACCGGGTGGCACTAACTGTCTAAAGATTTTTTTTAGCTCTTCTGCCTTTTTGGGCAGATGCTTTGGAGGAGAAATGTAGCTAGTTTTTTGTTTGTTTGTTTTTTGTTTTTCTGATCTTGACTACTATGTCTACTAACATCGGCTTTATAAGGGCTGCTTATCCTCCTGGATTTGACTTTCTCAGATCCTAGACATTCAGGAGAGATTCTCCATTAAGTAGAATGCAGGGGCAGTGAGGTGGGGACCAGCTACTTGGGAATACTTCACCCAGAATAGAGAAGATACAATGGGAACATGATTGTGTCTTCATGTATTTGAAAAGCTGTCCTAAGGAAGAGGGATTACCTTTGCTCTGCTTAGCCGCAGAGGGCAGAATTCTGAGTGAATTCCACAATGGGTGGAAGCTGCAACAAGGCAAATTTAGGGTGTATATCAGGAAAATTTCTTAACCTTTAAAGCTGTCCAAAAGTGAAATGGGCCATAGGTAGTAGATTCCCCTTACTAGAGGCTGGAGATTTTTTTTTTGGTGGGGGGCGGGTATAATAATAGCACTTACCCTACAGGGTTGTTGTGAGGATCAAAATGAGGTAATATTTATAAAATTAATAAACTTAGCACAGTGCCTGGAGCGTGTGTGTGTGTGTGTGTGTGTGTGTGTGTGTGTGTGTGTGTGTGTATGTATACTACCTAATAACAGCAGCATCACTGTTATCATCATATTGTAGAGAGTATTCTTAGTCAGGTATGGGTTAGAATAGATAGCCCTGAGCAAAGTCCCTTCTGACTCTGACATTCTATAATTCTGAATTAAATAGTGAAAGAAAAGGAAGGAATAGGGGAGACCCTTGTCAGGACAAAATTCCTCACTAAGGACCCCAGGATTTGGATATCTCAAGGGGTCATAGGTCCCCAGAAATATCACAGCTCTATAAAGAGATTTGCTTTTGGGACAACTAGGTGGCACAGTGAGTAGAGCACCAACCCTGGAGTCAGGAGGACCTGAGTTCAAATCCAGTCTCAGACTCTGGACATACTTACTAGCTGTGTGACCTTGGACAAGTCACTTAACCCCCAATTACCTTGCCTTCCCCCCTCCAAAAAAAAGAAAAGAAACTTGCTTCTACACAGATCATGAGGACAGCCTTAGTCCTGTCTACTAAGATTGGTTTGCTTATATTTATACCTTTGAGAAAGAAAACTTCCCAAGGTCTATATTCTCAGCAAAATCTTGCAGACTTTAGTTGGTTTTGTTGAGACTGTATTTTTGGCTTTGAGTTGGGCGTCAGTCTTAGAGTATCTGGTTAGCAACTTATATTTGCCACTTTCAAACTGGCTGACCACAGGAAGCTGGGAACATTGGGAGGAAAAAGCAATGGCTCTGAAGTCAGGATATGAGTTCAAATCCTGACTCGACATGGTACTTGGGTAAGTCACTTAATCCTCATAGGCTTTAGTTTCCTCACAGAAAAAAAGGGTTCCCTTCTAGCATTAAATCAATGGTGTAATGAACCTTGTTTTCTTCATCTATAGTATCATTACTAATGCTTACACTATTCACCTCTGAGGTGTGTAGAAGGAAAATCCTTTGTAATCCTTAAAGGGTTATAGAAATGTCTTTTTAAAATTATTTATTCATTCATCAAACTTTTACTTGTCCTTACAATAAACTGAGGGAAATTTGCTACTATAGCTTCAAAGGTGTTTTTAAATATCTGTTGCCCACTGGGTCCTTTTTATGGTTCCAGACTATTTGTGCCCAGCCTGTGGTAGAGCCTTCTGAGAGCTCCTACTGGTCTGATCAGCCACAGTGAGACACGCTGCACATTGACCCAATGTCATTTAGATGTCATTTTGGTCCTCTCCTACTAGGAAGGACAACAACCAACCATCTACGGCTCCCAAGGATGGGTCTATAGACATATCCTCACTCCTAATGGGATCTTAAGTTACTAAAGTTTAAGCCTGCACTGAGACTTTGGGGACACCCTCCATATCCCAGAAGAAGATGTGTCTTGCATGTTAGATTTGCCCAGAGGAAATTGTACATTTCTGGATGAAGGTACTAACATTAGACTACACTTTGCTCATCCAGGTATGGTTAAGAAGGATCCTTCTGTATATTCTGTTCAAATTTATAGAGACCACTTGATGCAGTGGCCAAGCCTTGAATTCAATGAGATAAAAGACAAGAAAAGGGAGGTAAAAGGGAGGGAGGGAGGAAAATGTGAGAAAGAAGAAAGGAAGGAAGGGAAGGAGGGAGGAAATGTGAGAAAGAGGAAAGGAAGGAAGGGAAGGCAGGAGGGGAAGGCAGATATCAGGCCCTCCTGCTTTGGTATTTGTTGAGATTCAGGGTAGCAGCAAGGAAGGACACTTCCGAAGTAGACAGAACAGATGGTTCCAGCACAGACTGGCAGAAGGGAGTGAAGGGTCAAGTTCTTTCCTGGCTGGGACTGCGTCTGTTGTGGCTTACCCTGTGTAGGCTCAGGCACAGCCCCAGGTGGAAGAGGATGAGCATGGGAGAGGCGGAAGCCCTCGAACCCCCTGCTTCCGGCAGAGGAGGTTGCTCCTGCTTTAGGGGGGAATTTGGTCCTGCTCAGTCAGCGTCTCTCGGGAGGAGGAATAAGAAGGGCCTTCCTTTGAGCAGGCCTCTACTTTCAGGCCTGTAGCATCTTAATACCCAATGCTCTTTCAGATACATGGTGATGTTCAGAGAATCACAAAGCCTTAGACTGTCAGAGCAGAAAGGGTCTTCAGAACTTGAGTCCAACCTCTTTCATTTTCCTGAGCTCCAAGGAGCTAGGACTTGATGTAGGTGGTGCAGTAGATAGAGTGCTGGGCCTAGAGTCAGAAAGGCTCTTCTTTGTGAGTTCAAATCTGGCTTCAGACACTTACTAGCTGTGTGAACCTAAGCAAGTCATTTCACCCTGCTTGCCTCAGTTTCCTCATCTGTAAAATGGGCTGGAAAAGGAAATGGCAAACCACTCTGGTAGCTTTGCCAAAAAAAAAAAACAAAACTCCAAATGGGGGCTGCAAAGAGTCAGACATGACTGAACAACAACAAAACTAGGAATGTCGCCTGGTAATATGGTGGCAGGGGAGATAGATGTGGCTTCCATTCCTTTCCTTTAAAACACTTGCATTACCGGAAGGCTCTTGGTGACACTCACCAGCCCCTGAAGTCCACACCAAGGGGCTCAATTAAGATAATCCTTCCAGTTCTAAATATATGGGCCTGTGTGGTTTTACCATAGTGACTGATGAATATTCTCAGCATGGCAATTCTTTCTGGAGCTGCTATTTCATTAGTATTGGTGAAGAAATTTTTAATAGTGAGGAAATTTTCTTTTCCAGTACAGGTAGGCATTTTCTCAACTTAGAGTCTTAGCAAATTCGCCAGGGGCACTCAGAAATGTAGCCCATTGTTCAATCACACAGCCACATCTACTCATATCAGAGGCAGGGATCGAACCCAGATCTTGGCTCTGAGGCCAGCTATCCAGGCCACCAAGCTAATTCTTCCATAATAATAACAATAATAATACTTTTGCAAACACTTGCAAAGCACTCTGCATATGTCACCTAATTTGAGCCCCACAATGACCCAGTGAAGAAGGAAGAAGGGAGGGAAATAAGGAAAGAAATGTAAGGCAGTGAGGGGAAAGGAAAGGAAAGAGAAGCAAGGAGGGGGACAGAGGGGAAATAAACATTTTTTAAAGTGCCTATTATGTGACAGGAGATGTACCAAGCGCTGGAGAAAGGGAGGAAGAAGGAAAGGAAGGAGAATAGTGGGAAGGAAGATAGGAGAAGAGATAGAGGATTATAATCTCCACTTTACAGATGAGGAAACTGAGGCAATTTGCAGAGCAGGTCCCCCAAGGCCAGGCCAGTGCTCTCCATTATGACACACTTCCATCATTAATTACACTTTTCCCGTGTTTTGAAGTCCTATCGTCCTAAGCAAATCATGAGTTTTGTAAGGGCAGGGGTCAGGTTGTACAAGCTTATTCCACAGTCTTTTGTTGGAAAAGGATAAATGATTGACATGAGAAGAGCAGTCAAAATACCAAGGAACCTAGTGGCAGGAGTCATTATCTCCTGGGATACCCTCTTCTCAAAACATTTCCTTCCTCTATTATCACCTTTTCAAAACTGAAATCCATGATCCTAATCACAGCAGTTCCCATGGCATTTATGAGCTGTGACCATGGCAGACGTGTGACCTCTGCAAGTAGTTAGCAGAAAACAGGTGGAAAGTGATGAAAATATATTTCTAGGGGAAGAGAACATTTAGCAAGGGCTAAAGGAACTCTGTGAAATTCTCCTCCTAAAGCATGGAAAAAAAAACACCACTTTTGGGGGGGAGGGTCAGAAATCCCCCAAGTTCAAATCCAGCCCCAGATACCCATTAACTGTGTTAACCTCTCCCAGCCTCAGTTTCCTTATCTGTAAATGGAGATAATAATGCCCTGTACCTCCCAGAGTTATTGTGAGGATGACTTGAGAACTCCTAACATAACATATATGAAGCCCTTTACTAACCTCAAAGCACTATATAAATGCCCACTTAAAAAAAATATAGCTACTTTTAGCGACCTATTATTGAAATGTGGGTCTTGCCTACATATGCAGTCATGGACATGTCCTTTAATCTCACAATGCACTCAGACAATGCTCTGTGACTCTATGGTATGGAGGAGTTGTCCCAGGGAAGACACTAGGGTTTTCTATAATGATGAATTGCTTGCCCCATCCCATTCTTGTGATGGTATGTAATTATATGAGAATATGTCACATCCCTCCAACAGAAGATAAGCTTTGTGAGGGAGGATACTGTTCCCTTTCATTTTGTATCTCCCTTGCCTACCTTATAGAAAGCAATGAGCATCCGTTGAATTGAAATGAATTAAATTGATTGGCAATATTAGGTTAGGTACCTCCCCAAGGAAAACAAATCAATAAGGGGCAAAGGGATCCTTACTCGATTGCTCTCTGCCATCCGTTGCGCGGCTTCCCGGGCCATGGCTTTAGCCACAGTGTTGGGGACAGGGGCGCCCTGCGGCTGTGGGAGAATCCGATTGGGTGAGGGTGAGCGCCTCCCAGGAGCTGAGCTCGGAAAATTGGATGTCGGAGGTTCCAGCATGTGGCCGTGTGTGGGGGCAGCCAAGCGAGTCTGCTCCCAAGACTCATCCATTTTGATGTGGGGACCCAACTGTTCATCTTTGGTATCTGGGGCTCCGGCACTTGCTAATGGCTTAGGTTTGGGAGTAGTTCGAGGGTGTGGGGTTGGAGGCACCAGTAGGTCAGGTGGAATGGCAGCTGTTAAGGAGTCCATGGATTCACCTTGGGTGGAAAGGGTTCTCACGGTCACCTCCTTGGCTTCCAGGTTCCGGATGCGTATCAGCTCCACCGTTGTGCTGTCAGCTGTCGGGAAGATGATTTCAGCCACCTAAGGACACAGAGAGCCAACTCAAAAGCTTGTTGACAGATGCCCTTCCTGATGTTATCTATTAGACCCATATCGTTTCTCTTCCCAATAGTCAGTGAAGGGAAAGCTGGCTACTGTGTGTAGTAAGTAAATGCTAATTACTGCCAGGTCTAACTGCCCATCTAACTGGAAGAAATGTGGAGTCAGCCAAGCCAAGTTCAAACTGGGCAGGAAATCCTGTGCCAAACAGACATGGCTTGAACAAAATATGTTTAATGAGAAACATTTGGGACCTAATGGGCCCAGTAAGAGGGCCATCATCTTTTCACATCTGGTATGAAGGGACTGGGGGCTAGTTGACTTAATGGTAATCTTTATCATCTAACAGGAAGGTGGGGAATAATTCAAAGTACTACTGGTTTGTTAGAATGTCAATTTTAGAGACTTATTCCTCTAGGTCTGGGGTTTTAAACTTGGGATCTATGACTGTGGACTGATTTCAAGGGGTCCATGAACTTGGATGTTTCTATTTTTACTACAACTGGAATTGTTTCCTTCAATTATTTAAAAAGATGGTTCTGAAAAAGGGTCTCCAGGTTTCACCTGGCTGCCAAGGGGGAACAGGAAACAAAGAAAGGTAAGAAACTTTTGTTCTAGATTAAGGCAATGTCCTCTGTTCAAATGACAATACCCCAAAAAGGAATAACTTGTTCTAGTGCTGATTTCCTTTAGTATTTAAAGATAATTAATTGTTAACTAGGAAAATTAATGATGAGGGATAACTCTTTCCAGCCACCAATAATCCAATTAATAATTAGTAGCAGCATGCTATAATTTAAAGGTCTCTGGATCTGGAGGTGGTTGACCCAAGTTTGAATTTCAACTTTGCTGCTTGCTACCAGGACAACCTTGGGAAAACCGTCACCTTTCTGGATCTAAGTTTCCTCATCTGAAAAATCAGAAATTCTGACCAAGTAACTTCTAAGGTCCATTCTAGCTCTCAACTCGTGGTCCAATGAACCTTTCTAGAGCTGGAGAAGATCTTACAGAGTATCTTCTCCAGTAAATTTAGCTGAGGTTAGCTAGAGTCACATCTTAAAATTTTCCAGGAATGGTGCTCAGGACATTTGTTGGGAATTATAGGAAGGATTCAGAGAAATGCACTGGTAAGGGCTGGTTAAGGTGAGATAATAAATGGAAAGACATAGGGCAGTTGGGGCTTAGAATACAGGCATCAGGGATCTTACTGGGGAAGGAATGCTAAAAGTGGGGAGAGTTCCCCTTGTTGTACAGTTTTTTTCCTAAAGTTGGTTTTGGTGAGGCCCACCTGATCAAAGGCCTCTGCCCTAAACAAAAGAACCCCACAGTGCTTGGGAGGAGTGTGGCAGCTGGGTGAAACCTGGAGATCCTTTTTCAGAACTATCTTTTTAAATAATTGAAGGAAATAATTCCAGTAGTAATAAAAATAGAAACATCATTTTTTTTCCATCCAAGTTCATGGAACCCTTGAAATCAGTCCACAAATCGTAGATCCTAAGTTTAAAACTCCAGACCTAGAGGAATGAGCCTCTAAAATTGACATTCTAACAGACCAGTAGTACTTTGGATTATTCCCCACCTTCCTGTTAGATGATAAAGATTACCATCAAGTCCTACTTTTCTTTGGGAGGCATCAAATCCAGTGATACTGAGAATTGCAATTTGGATATATGATAGAATCACTGAATGTTAAGAGTTAGAAAGTCACTTAAAGCTCATTTAATCCAAGTCCCTCTCTTTACACATGAGGAAAGTGAAGCCCAGAAAGATTAGATGACTCACCCAAAATCTCACAGCTAGTAAGGGATGGAACTGAAACTCAAACCTAGGTCTTGGGCTCCAAAGTCTGTGCTCTTCCTATTCATGTGGCACTACTCAGGGGAGTGTGGTGTGGGAAACTCACCCTCTGCCCTTTTGCATAAACACCATAGCCAGACACATTTGCTCCATTGGACATTCCAGTGGGTGTGAGAGTTGGTGGTTTCCAGGAGACCTGTATGGTTGCTGGAGTGGTCCCAGCTTGAATGGTGACATCTTGAGGTGGAGCTGGAGGACCTACAAAGATCAAGAGACCCCACCTTACAATGAATGAACACTTGAACTTAGAGGGTGGCTGTCACTATTTCCATTGTTGTAAGATTGGGAGGGTATGTTCTTCCATATATGACCCAGGATCACACACTTAGCCTCAGAAAAACAAAGCATCTAGAGAAACAGAGAAAGGAATAAAAAAAATACTTGGGAAATAGTGGGAAAGGGTGTCAATAGCTAGTTTAAAGATTGGAAAGGTGGAAATTATAAAAGTTGCAGAATCACAAAGCTAAAAGGAACTCCAGATGCCATCCATCTAGTCCAGCACCCAGAACAAAAATCTATTCTATGCCATTCCCAATCAGTGACTGAGGGATCTTTGCTCAGAGACCTCCAGTGTTAGGAACCTATTAACTCACAAGGCAACTCACTCTACTTTTGGGAGAGTGCTAATTGTTTAGCTTTCTGGTCTAGCTGCTAGGTGAGGAAGGATTTTGATCAGAAGAACACCATAAATTCCCTGTCTGCAGGGAGTTTACAGTTTGGTTGGGGGAAGATAAAAATCCTATATATATATGGAACAATCAGACAACAGCCATGGGTTGGATTGCATGCCCAAATGATCCCTCCTTTCCTTCCCGAGGGTCCCCTTGCTCCTAAGGCGGCATCTTCTCTGTTGGGGAGAACTCCTCTTCCAGTCTTTATTTTAAATAACAATTTTGTATGGCATGGTTCCCAACACAGGGACAAGTGTATGGAGATTCAGGGCATCATAATTGCTTTGTGTTTGCCAAAGGCAGATAAACAAATACTTATTGTTTGTCCCTAGAGCTGCCCTGGGATAGATGAATGCCTTTGTTTGCAGCATTTCAGCTATGGCACAGAAAAGGAAGCTGCCAGGAAAACAGCTGCTTCTGACTGGGGAGGGCACCTTACCCATCAAAAATCGCTTGTGGTTGGTTTGGGCTTTGGGGGTGGGTTTGTGGGCTCTGTGGGATGATTCCACCAACACTGGCCCACAAACCTGACTCTATGTACTGGGTTAGCATGCTACCTAGCACAAGTAAGCACTCTACGTATGTTATCTCATTTGAGCCTTGCAACAACCCTGTGAGGTAGGTACTGAGTCTGAGAAAGATGAAATGACTTAATCAGGTTCACAGAGCTAGTAAGTGTCTAAGGCAGAATTTGAAATCAGGTCTTTCTGCCTCCATGTCAAGTGCTTGATCAATTGTCCCAGCTAGGGGATGACTAAATGCTTGTTGAATTGAATTCTATAATATAAACTTGGCATTAAACATGCTGACTAGCTTATCCTGCTAAGAACATTTGCTCAGATTTCTCTCTCCAACCCAAAATAAAATCAGAGTGCTCAAGATATATCGAAGGAGTGCAAAGTTTACTACATGCAAATTTTAGATGAGCTGACATTTTTAAAAGTCTACTCTAGTTCTAGTCAGTGTGCTAAGAGCTAGGGATACAAAGAAATAGTCAGAACAAAACCAGTTCCTGTCATCAGGGAGTTTACACTTTAATGGAGAAGACAACATGAGCATAAATATGAAGTGGATAGATGGTAATCTTAGAGAGAGAGGCACTGGCAGCTTGGGACATTAGAGGAGGCCTCCTGCAGAAAGGTGAAGGCTTGAGCTGAACCTGAAGGAAGCCAGATATTGACAATGGATAATAATAGACAGGCATTATGAATGAAAGCATGTAAATAAATAGACTTTTTGTGGGGTTCTACTATCAATATAATGTATCTTTAGCACTTTAAGGTCTTATCTCTGCTCTAGGAAGAACAGGGATGGTTATTCCCATTTTGAAGATTGAGCTTGATAAAGGTTTAGTGACAAGCCCAAGTTCACATAGCTAGTTGGGATTCCATACCTGTTGTTCTGCCAGGGCTCTCCATTCTACTATGGAGATAAAATTCATCAGAGCAGCAACTCCCACTGGTGTAGTCCTTTCCTCACCCCATGAAGTGGAAAGAACAAGTACTGTCATTCAGCTTGTACAGCAGAGGAAACTGAGGCCCAGAAAAAAGTGATTGCTCAAGTACACACAGGCAGTGTCACACACACAGCATCAGAGACAGGCGCTGGGACTCCAGAATCAGTGTTCTCTCCCCTATACCACATGCCCACTCCATTACCAAATTTTGTTATTTCTTTCTCTATGGTATCTCTTATATAAGCCCTCCCTTTTATCTATTCAAATAGCCTGGTACAGGACCCCATCATCTTGTGCCTGGACTATCACAATAGCCTTTTGGCAGATCTTCCTGCCTCAAATCTCTCCCCACTCCAATCAAAAATTGCCAAAGCAGTTTTTCTAAATTGCAGGTCTGATCATGCCAACCCTACTCAATAAACTCCAGTGGTTTGCTCTGTCCACCCTAGTGGACAGAGCATCTATCTTGTGTTGTCAGAGGATCTGTCAAGTGCCATCTTGCCAGGTGTAGAGTCAGGAAGACATCTTCCTGAGTTCAAATCCAGCTTCAGACACTTACTAGCTGGATGACCCTGGCCAAGTCACTTAACCCTTGTTTGCCTACTTTGGCCAGAGACACAATACCATTCATTATTTCCAGCGCCCAAAATCCAGGCATCATAGACTTTGTGCTAGAAGGGACCCCAGAGGTCACTTAGTCCAACCGCCTTCTTTTATAGGCAGAGACTTATCCCCAATCTGAAATAAGGAAAGCATCTTTACCATTATTATCAGTGGCAAAATGGGCCAGAGGCTTCCTCACTGGTCCCTTAACTGCTGAGTGGGTTATTTTTCAGGAGGCACATCACTAGTCTTGCTACTGGTGAAAAGATTGTTCCATTTTGAAGGAAATCTCATTGTTGAATGACAGGTTTAAATTACACATTCATTCCATGGAGGATGAATTGAAGACAATTCATTTAGTAAAGCCTCATTAGCATGGGTGATAAGGTATTGCCAACCTGGAACGGTAACAATCACTCTGCTAAACGCCCTTTGTAGGAAAAGACTTATTAAGATGATGAGTCTATCTCAGAACAAAAGAAAGAAAGAAAGAAAGAAAGAAAGAAAGAAAGAAAGAAAGAAAGAAAGAAAGAAAGAAAGAAAGAAAGAAAGGATCACTAGCAGTTAGGTAGCAGTGGATTGAGTGTTCAAACTCAACCTCCGACATTTACTATGTTACACCAGGCAAGTCATTTAATCCTGTTTGCCTCAGTCTCCTCCTCTGTAAAATGAGCTGGAAAAGGAAATGGCAAAGCACTCCAGCATCTCTGTTAAGAAAACCCCAAAGGGGTCATGAAAAGTCAGACACAATTCATTGACTAAACAACAACAAAGGATCACTGGGGAGAGAGATGGGAATAAACCTGCCATTCCTCAGATACAAGGTCACAAATGCTCATGCCTTGTCCCATGAGGAGGGATATAAAGGTAAAGATGATAGGGCAGCTAGGTGGCACGGTGAATACAGCACCAGCCCTGGAGTCAGGAGGACCTGAGTTCAAATCCAGCCTCAGACACTTAATACAAAAACTAGTCATGTGACCTTGGGTAAGTCACTTAACCCCAATTGCCTCTCCAAAAGGCTAAAAAATAAAATAATAATAATAATAAAATGCACAGTGTTTTAAAAAAAGATGATAACCCCCATCCTCAAGGAACTTACATTCAACATCCTTCTCAAGTCTATATGACCTTTCCCTTCTCCTCTGGACAGAAGACCTCAGCTCTTATTTTATGGAGGAAAATGGGACAAGTTTCTGTCCCATCACAAGTTTCCTATTCTGCCTCTCCAAACCTCTCTACATCAGCATGCATTCTCTCCTCCTTTGCTCCAGGCTCTTACCAGAGATGTTTTTACAAATACTCAATTCCAATTCCTTCTTGTTACAGATTTTTCAAGTGGAGGCCCAGCGGTATTAAATGGTTTGCTTTAGATCATGCAGGTGTCCTGTGACAAAGCAGAGACTCAAGCTAGATTCCTCTGACTCCATCTAGAGCTCTGTCCCCTACAAGTTAATTAACTCTTCTAGCCAAAGGCAACTCTTCTCCATTATCAGAGACCAGACATAGACCAGTTCTAGAGCAAGAAGGCACCTTGGAGGCTATTTAGTACAATCCCCTCTTTTTTTACAATTGAGGAAACTGAGGCCCAGATAGAGCAAGTGACCTGTTTATACCCTTTAACCCATCTTACTTGCCTCTCCAATCACTATTATCCCCTTTTGTTTCTCCTCTTCAATGTCTCCTTAATTGTTGGGCTCTTTTTACTGCTTCCTACAGAAACATGCCTAGCTGTCTTCAGTCCTTCATATACCTTCATATAATTCTGATATCCCTTCAGGCCTTCATCCCTTAACTCTTCTCCCTTTTAACAGATAAGAGGTTCAGTAGATAAAACGCTAGACCTAGAGTTAAGAAGACCTGGGTTCAAATTAGTCCTATGAACATGGGCAACTCACTTAACCTGCTGACCTCAGTTTCCTCATTTTTAAAATAGGAAAATAATAGTACCTCTCTGCTTCTCTATCTCCATTCTCTCTCAGTGATATCATGAACTCCAAGAGTCCAATTATCACCTCTATGCTAATGATTCTTATTTGGGTGTCTATAGCCTTCATCCCTCTCCAGAGTTCCAGCTAATGCACTAGACTTAGAGTCAGAAAAACCTGTATTCGGATCCTGTCTCTGACACTTACTACCTGTGTGACTCTAGTCCAGTCTTTTCTCAGCCTCAGTTTCCCCTCAGTAGTAAAATGGGGAAAATAATAATCCCTCACAGAGTAGTTATGAGGATCAAATGACAATCATTATCATCATACCTAACATTTATATGAAATGAGATAGCACATGTAAACCTTAAAGTGCCATGTTTTATGATTAATGATTACTATTATGATGGAAATCTTCTCCTGGAACTCAAAGGCAGCCAGGGGGCATAGTGCATAGAATTTCACCTTGAAGTCCAATAGGCATCTCAAATTTAACATGTGTAAAATGGCACCTATTATTATTAATGGTACCCCCTATTAAGGGTGAATTTTAACAAAAAGGCAAACTGAGGCAATTCTCTGCAAAAGATACCATTGATTAATAGTGATGTATATAGATGTCAATAATGAGTCAGTGGCTTGCCTCCATTTACACCAAAGACCCCAAGAAGACCGATAACTCCCCTTTTATAGGTTCTGGGGAGTATAGAACAAAGAACAGAAGAGATGACATCATGGGATTGAGGATGACATGATCGGTTACAGAACTGAGGCATAGACAACAATACGATTGGATGGAAGTTTGGTAATGGTGGCTAGTGATGACCACTTCTCACCCTTCTCTCTTGAGACTAAGAAATGTCCCTTCTTTGTGTGGCTGCAAGGTTTAGGGATAAGGACCAGGTCTTGTGGATAGCAAACATGACATTCCTGAAGGATAGCCTGGTGGTACAAAGATACTGAACCTGTCTCCCTTATGTTCATATCCATTCCCCAAGGTTAGCTAAATTTTTTGAGGAAAGAACAGGTCAGCAATTAGCAGGAGAACTGGGTTTTTAAACAACCCATTATGGGCCAACTAAATCTCTGGACTAAGTTCAGAGCCAAAGAATCATGACTTAAGCTGTTATAGGACAAAAGCAATTCATTGTAAATCTGATCAATAAGAAAATGATACAGGATCAATTCAATCTTCTCACCCTCAATCTTGCCCTACTCTAAATTTGCTTACTTATTTTAAAGGGAACTTCCATCCTCCCTTGCACCCAGGCTCTACAGCTTAATTCTTCCTTTACTCTCACCCACCACACTGCCTATATAGCAATATATCCAAATCAATTGCCCAGATTTAATTCTACTTACACAATATCTTTTATATCTATACCTTTTCTATTCACTCCCATGGTGACCTCTCTTTCAGGCCCTTATCTAAATCTCCCACCTAGAATACTATAATAGCTTCCCAACTGGCCTCCCTGCTTTCAGTTTCTCCCCTGCCTAATCCATCCTCTCTGCACAGTTGCCAAAATAATCCTCCTAAAACACGTTCCTGACCATGTCAGCTCCTGGTTCAAGAATCTTGAACTCTCCACTCACCACTTCCTAAGCTTTCCTATTATCTGTCTGCTTCTGTTCATACAGTCACTGTCTTTCTACTCCCCAAGGCTTACTACCTAGGAGTCATCTAATAATAGCTAGTATTTACTTAGCACTTTAAGCTTTACAAAGTACTTTACAAATAATATCTCATTCAAAAAAAGGGAAAAGGAATTATTTGCACAAAAATATTTATATAGCACCTTTTTTGTGGTGGCTAAGAATTGGAAATTGAGGGGATGTCTGTCAGTTGGGGAATGGTTAAAGAAGCTGTGGTGTATGATACGATGCAATATTATTGTGCTATAAGAAACAACAAGCAGAATGATTTCAGAAAAAAACTGAAAAGAATTACATGAACTGATGCATAGTGAAGTGAGCAGAACCAGGAGAACATTGTACATAGAAATTCTATGATGACTTCATTATTCTCAGCAATACAATGATTCAAGACAATCCCAAAGGACTCATGATGAAACATGCTATGTCCAAAGAAAGAACTGATATTATCTGAATACAGACTGAAACATACTATTTTTCACTTTTTTCTTTCTTACTTTCTTTTTCATTTCATATTTTCACCTTCCTTCTTTCCTTTCATTCTTGTTTTTTTTTGTTTGAGTCTTCTTGTACAAAATGACTAATATGGAAATGTTTTAGATGATTGCACATGCATAGCCTATATGGGGTTGCTTATCTTCTTAGGGGGAGGGAGAGAGATAGAATTTGGAACTCAAAACTCTTTTTAAAATGTTAAAAAAATAGTTTTAACTTGTAATTGGGGTAGGGGTGGCTATTGTGATGCAGTGAATAGAGCACTGGCCCTGGAGTCAGGAGGACCTGGGTTCAGATCCGGCCTCAGACACTTAACACAAAAAAGCTAGCCATGTAACCTTGGGCAAGTCACTTAACCCCAATTGCTCTCCAAAAAAAAAAAAAAAAAGCAAAAAAAAAAAAACCAACCAACCATGTAATTGGGGAAAAATAAAATACTATTTAAAAAAAAACAAGAAAAATATATCTCATCTGATCTTCACAACAACCCTGGGATGCTGCTATTATCCCTATTTTGTAGATAAGATTACTGAAGCTGATGGAGGTTAAGTGACTTGTCCAGGGTCACAAAATCAGTAAATGTCTGAAGTCAAATTTGAGCTTGTGTCTTCCTGATTCAGATCTGAAATTCTATGCACTATGCCACCTGGCTGCCTTTGACTCATTTTTGTCTTCCTGGTCCTTGACTGTACATATCCAACTAGTTGTCAAATCTTTCATTTTTCTAACTATAATTCATTCATATCTAAGCCCCTTCTTTTGTCTCCCATTGCCATGACTTCAGCTCATGTTCTTTTCTAACCTAGATGATTATACTATCCTCTTTTAACTTCCACTCTATTCCCTCTGTCTCTCCCTTATTTTTGTAGACAAGAGATTGGATTTCCCTCTCTCACCGGGATGTGATGATAGTTTATGAGCCCAATCCCTATGCTGATCAGTCCAGAAGCTTTACCCTGACATTATCTGATGTGAGCGGGGTTTGGGCAACCTGGTGTCCTTCCTTTTCCAGGAGTCCCCCATGTTGATGCCAGATTGGCTCTAACCCTACTCTAACTCAGAACTCCCAAGTTCAAGTGATCCATCAACCTTAGCCTCCCCAGTAGTAGGACATGCAGCCACCATGTCCAGTCAGTAATTAGCACCTTTCAAATCCATCCTTCAATTCTCTTGTCTGAGCCATCACCCTAATGCACCACATGAAATATGTGTATCCCCTATTCAAAAACCTATGGGGGTCCCCATTGTTTATAGAATGGATTATAATCCCCAACCCTTGTGTTCAAGACCCTTCATCACCCAACTCTAAATCACCTGTCCAGATTGAACTAATGCTTCATTTAATCAACATTCCAGATAAATTACATCACTCTTCATCCCTCATTCTATTTCTATACCTCCTCCTTTTCCTTCTTTACTCATATCAGGTGGTATAATAGGTAGATGAAATCAGAAAGATCTGAATTCAAATTCTGCCTCAGACACTTAGGAGCTTATGCAACACTGAGCAAGTCAGTTAACCTCTCAGCCTGTTACAACCTTGTTTGTAAAATGGAGATGGATGCCCAAGGACCTAAGGTGGCAAACATCTTGTAGGTATCTACTTAAGTACATTTAGCCTCCCAAATTAGAATGTAAACTCCCTGAGGGTAAGGACGAATTGGCTTTGGTTTTTCTTTGCATCCCCAGCACTTAGTACAAGACCTAACACACATTAAGCACCTATTTGTTGACTGATTGATGGATAGTGTAAATGTCTTTGGTAGTCTCAAGATGCTAATACAAATTGAGGAAGTTTCCAGCACGTGTGGCAGACCCCTCATGGCAAACTTATGGGATGACATAGGGAAATTGCACAGGATGGGCTAGTGAAGATGAGTTTTGATTTTCACCTTTGAAGGGGAAATTTGAATTAAAGAGAACATGCATCCATTTGAGTAGTTGAGCATATGATAGGTGCTGCAGATGCAAAAATAAAAATGAAATATATCCCTCCTCTCAAGAAGGTTCCATTCTATCTGACCCTCTTGGAGTTTATTTAGTATTGATTTTAGCAGTTAGGTGGCACAGGGAATAGGGTGCTTGGTCTGGAATGAGGAAGACCCGAGTTCAAATCTGACCTCAGACTAGCTGTGTGACCTTGGACAAGTCATTTCACCCTGTTTGCCTCAGTTTCTTCATCTATAAAATGAGCTGGAGAAGGAAATGGCAAACCACTCCAGTATCTTTGCCAGGAAAACCCCAAATGGAGTCACGAAGAGTCAGACATGACTGAAAGTGATTAAACAACAGCAATTGATTTTAGCATTAAGTGTTAAGTAGGGGTCATGGACAATGTGAGAATGAGAAAATAGATGGGGAATGTTTGGTAAGAATAATGAAAGATGATATAAAAAACACTATTCTTTGGGATTTCTCTGCCTCTCATTATTGCCCCCTGCCTTCACCCCCTTCTTGCTGACCTTTTACTTTGTCAGGTAAGCCTAATGAAACTTTAAAGAGAAAAAAGTGCTTGGAACATAAGTAAATGATTTCACTGCTTCTTGTCCCCAGCAAGGTTTCCAAGCATAATTCCTCCTCCCTCCTCACCCCTACCTTCCTTCCATACCCATTACATATTTTACAGCACAGGTTCTTAACCTTTTTTATTACATGGACCCCTGTGGCAAACCGGTTAAACCTCAGGATAATAGCCTTCATTTTTAATTGAAAGCAATGCCAAATTTCAGTTAGAGGTTATTGAAAATAAGGTAATTTTTCCCCATCTAGGTTCACTGACTCTTTGAAATCTATCCACAGAAGGTTAAGAACTTCTTTTTCAGAGAGTCAAGGAATATTAGTGCTGAATCAAATTCAATGCTTTCATTTTCCTGATGAGGAAACTGAGACCCATAAAGGTTTAGAAATTAACATAAAGTCACACAGCAAATGAAAGACAGAATTGGGATTCAAACCCAGGACCTCTGACTTCTAGGCCTGATCTTTTCCCACTCTCCTATGGAGCCAAGATATATGTGGCTTTGTGTAGTGTAATGGTCAGGGAGAGTGGAAAATCATTCTTCTAACTCTGACCCTTAGTCCCTGAGGATAAAGCTCCCCTAATGTGTATGAAGCAGAACCAATTCCAGCCTCATTTCGGCTTGGCTCCCCTCCCCTAATGTATGTAAAATAGAACCAAATCGACCCACTATTCAGCGTGTCTCCTTTCTTCTCTAAAGGGGTGACCTCACACTGTTTTTCTTGACCTGTATCTCTCTTCTAGGGGAAGCAGGCAGGCTGAGCTGCTAATGAGCTTGCTCACAGAGCTGTCTGTACTTCCAATGGATTTACATGCTACTCTTATTGTGGTTATTATTATTGTGGAATTATGGACCTTTTCTCTGATAACTGTCTTACCCAGAAGAACAACTACATGCCCTGCTGTCTTGTTCCCTAGGACCAAAGGGACCTACATATGTTACAGCCCTTTGGAAATGCCATGAACTCTTTTATGACCAATCCATGACTATACCTGGGCTCTCCTATGTGGAGTAACAGGATTTAAGGCTCTAGTCATTTTTGTAGTCCAAGATCTTAAACTCATCAGGATAATTGATGGATATTGGGAAGAGCACCGAGTTTTGATGGATCCATCCAGGTTGTAATCTTGTCTTTGCTTCTTACTAACCAAGTCATTTCCTTCCTGTTAGTCCCAGTTTCCTCATGTGGAAACTGAGGAGATTGGATTAGATGACCACTAAGAGAGATAGAGGGAGAGAGAGGAGAGAAAGAGAGAGAGGGAGGGAGGGAGGGAGGGGGAGAGAGAAAAAGAGGGAAGGAGGGAGAGGAGAGAGAGAGAGAGAGAGAGAGAGAGAGAGAGAGAGAGAGAGAGAGAGAGAGAGAGAGAGAGAGAGGGAGAGAGAGAGAGAAAGGAGAGAGAGAGAGAGAGGAGAGAGAGAAAGAGAGAGAGAGAGAGAGAGAGAGAGAGAGAGAGAGAGAGAGAGAGGGGAAAGAGGGGAGAAAGGGAGAGATAGAGGGAGAGAGAGGAGAGAAAGAGAGAGAGGGAGGGAGGGAGGGAGGGGGAGAGAGAAAAAGAGGGAAGGAGGGAGAGGAGAGAGAGAGAGAGAGAGAGAGAGAGAGAGAGAGAGAGAGAGAGAGAGAGAGAAAGAGAGGGAAAGAGGGGGAGAAAGGAGAGAGAGAGGGAGAGGAGAGAAAGGGAGGGAGAGAGAGAAAGAGAGAGAGAAGAAGGATAGACCTGATTTCCAATCTAGCCTCAAATACATACTAGCTGTATAACCCTGGGCACACCACAACCTCTATTTGCCTCAGTTTCCTCAGCTGTAAAATGGGGATAACAGTGCCGCCCTCCTGGGGCTGTTGTGAGGATCAATGAGATAATAATTGTAAAACACAGTGCCTGGCACATTTGTTGTTGTTTAGTCATTTTTTGGTTGTGTTGATTTAGTGACCCTGTTTTGGGGTTTTCTTGGCAGAGACACTGGAGTGGTTTTGCCATTTCCTTCTCCAGCTTGTTTTACAGATGAGGAAACTGAGGCAACCAGGGCTAAGTGACTTGTCTAGAGTCACACAACTAAGAAGTGTCTGAGGCTGGATTTGAACTCAGGGAAATGAGTCTTCCTGGCTCCAGACCTTGTGTTCTGTGCACCATGGCGCCCCCTAGCTGCTATTCCTGAGGATAGGGGCTATTTTTTGTTTTTGTCCAACATGGTTTCTGGTCCTTGTGAAATTGTAAAATCACAGACTCAGAGCTGGAGGGGAACTCGGGGGTTCTCTAGTTCAGCTCCCTCATTCACAGCTGAGAAATCTGAGGCAAAAAGAACGTGAAGGATTTCCTGAAAGTAACCCAGGTCATAGGGCAGCTAGAGGGTGCCATGGTGTACAGAGAGGGGCCTGGAGTCAGGGAGACTGACTTCAAATCCGGCCTCAGCCACTTCCTAGCTGGGTGAACTTGGGCAAGTCACTTCACCCTGCTTGCCTCAGTTTCCTCATCTGTAAAATGAGCTGCAGAAGAAAATGGCAAACTACTTCAGTGTCTCTACAAAGAAAACCCCAAATGGGGTCACTGAGAGTTGGGCACAGCTAAAAAAAATGACTGAATAGCACGACAAAAATGGTCATATTTGGCAGGGCTGGGATTTGAATCCAGATCCTCTCTTTCCAAACTCCAGCAGTCTTTCCACCGTACCGTGAATGCTACACTTGTGCATGTGTCTGTGTATGTTTCATAAGTCTTCTAGCTGTGCACCAGATTATAGTACAAGACAAAAAAAAAAACCCAGGGAAGGGCAGAGGTCTTGTCTCAATTCTCTTAACCAGTCACTGAGAGCTACTATGAACACAAAAGACTCAGGGTTTAAACCATCTGATCATTGGTTGCTTTGCCTCGTTGAATGTCCACCTCCCTATGTTCTATGGGACCTTCTCTTAACCCTCTCTCTTTTTTTTTTTTTTTAAAGCAATTGGGGTTAAGTAACTTGCTCAAGGTTACACGGCTAGTCATTATTTATGCGTGGGTGCTCATTTTCTGAGGCAGGATCTGATCTCTGGTCATCCCAACTCCGAGGCCGGCGCTCTTACTCACTGCGCCACCTAGCCGCCCCTTTAGGGCAATTGCGGTTAAGTAACTTGCCCAAGGTTACACGGCTAGGTTTTTGTTTGTGTGGATTAAGTGTCGGAGGCCGGCTCCGAACTCAGGTCCTTCTGACTCCAGGGCCGGCACTCTATTCACTGCGCCACCTAGCCGCCCCAACCCTCTCTCTTGATGACCTCATCAGCTCCCATGGGCTTAATTACCATCACCATGCAGATGACTCTTAGAAAGCCCATCTATCTATCTATCTATCTATCTATCTATCTATCTATCTATCTATCATCTATCAATCTCTATCCATCCATCTATTCATCCACCAACTATCTCTCCATCCATCTATCTATCCATCTATTCATCCACCTAGCATTTATCCATCTATCTATCCATCTATCTGTCTCTCCTCTCCTCTCCTCTCTCTGTCTCTGTGTCTCTGTCTCTCTCTCCTCCTCCTCCTCTCCTTCCTCCTCCTCCTCCTCTCTGTCTCTCTCTGTGTGTGTCTCTCTCTCCATCTAGATAAAGTCCCCTAATTTCTTATAGATGGAGTGCCCTAATCTCTCTCCTATGTTCCAGTCCCACATCTTCAGTTTCCTGGGAAATGACTCCATCCTGGAGTTCCCCTATGAGATCCAACATGTCCAAAAGAGCATTCATTTGAGGTAGCCAGATGGTGCAGTGGATAGAAAATTGAACCTGAAGCAAGCAAGACTTGAGTTCAAGTCTAGCCAGAGACACTTATTAGCTATGTAATCCAAGATTTTACATCTCGGTCTCTTCATCAGTAAAAAGGGAATTAAAATTTTGCCCTATAGTGTGGTTGTAAGAATCAAGTGAAATAATGTATGTAACTATATGTAAGGCCCCTTACAAACCTTAAAGTGTTAAATAAATGTCATCACCACCATCACCATCATCATTACCTACCTCTCCCTCCTTAAAGCTGCTTCTCCTTCCAGTTTTCCCAGTTTTATTGACAACACCATGCTCCCAATCACCCAGACTTAAAACCTTGGTCATTTTCAGGGGATATTGTAGAATTCTCTTCCTCTATCTTGGCCCTCAATTGCTAATTCCTTTTGATACTGTCTTGTCCATTTCACCCAGATTATAGAATATGGGAAGTGAAATGGACAAGAAGTTCTGGGGACAGCTGAGTATGGCACCCTCTCTGCAGCTTCCTTTCCCTTCAAGGTTCAGCTCAGGTAGGACCTTTTTCATGAAACCTCTCCTGCTGCCCCCCTTCACCCTAGACCTCAGTGAAATTCTGATCCCATTGACTATCCAGAATGATCTCCCCCTTGTTGAGACTATTTTCTCCTATTTTCCCCTAATCCTTCTATTATTACCTGGGGCTATTTTCCCCATAACCCTGGTTGATTACCATCCATAATACCCTGCCTTGTATTACTTTTATCTATCTGGTATCCTGCTTCAGTGTCCCCAAACCCTTAAATGATAGTATTCTCCCCTACCCATACCCTATTATACCTCTTATCTGGGATCATGTAGCGTCTACTCTATATCCAGAACTGAGAGTGGTCCCTCCCATCTATAGCACCCCTACCTTTCTCTATCTGTCTAACAGAATAGATATAGAGGTGGGGAACCTGAAACCTCAAGGCCACTTGTGGTCCTCTAGGTCCTCAAGTGCCACCCTTTGACTGAATCCAAACTTCACAGAACAAATTGCCTTAATAAAAGGATTTACTCTGTAAAACTTGGACTCAGTCAAAAGTCCGCAGCACCCAAGGACCTAGAATGCCACATGTGGTTTTGAGGCCACAGGTTCCCCACCCCTGGAGAAGCTACTTGGGAAAGGACGATAGCATCATGTAGAAGCATATTAAGTATCTCCTTATTAGTTTCTCCAGAAGTATTAAGAACATATATTTCTTTATTTTAAAAAGCTCTTTCTAGAAAGTTGAATGGGACAAAAAGGGCTCTCAGAGAAATGGATTAAGGGGGAAAGTGCTGTTATTGTTCAGTCACATTCAATACTTTGAGGGCCCCATTGGAGTTTTTTTTTGGGGGGGGCAAAGATACTGGACTAGTTCGTCATTTCCTCCTTCAGTTCATTTTAAAAAAAAGAAACTGAGGCAAACAGGGTTAAGTGACTTGACCAGGGCCACACAGCTAGGAAGTGTCTGAGGTTCATGAAGATGAGTCTTCCTGATTCAAGTCCAGGGCTCTGTGCACTGTGCACCTGATTGCCCAAGGGGATGGTAACCAGCCTTTTAACAAGGAATAACTCTTCTCTTATTTACATCATTGCCTTCTCCACCCCTAAAGGACCCACCTAAGGGAAGTGCCCTCTGCTCCTATGAAAAGGAGGCAGCCTTATGCCCCTAGTTCAGAAAAGATTCTCCCTCTTAATATCCCATCCTTCCCACAAGGGAATGGGATCAAGAGGATAGAGACTTGGTTATATAGCAATTTTGGATTGTAAACCCCAAATGTATTTTTATATATTGAGATCTCTGCTTTATTCAAGATTCTGGTGACGGTTACTCAGAATTATTTTGGAGCAGAAAGCTATGTCCATGGACATGAAGGTCTATTCCAATTTGGATATCTCTCCCTGCAAGCTAGAAATTTCTGTAATACTAGAGAAATGTTAAATAAAATAGAATTGTTTCATGGAGTGTGGTATTAGTGTTCATGGTTTTTGCTTCCATGCTTATTATCTGTGTGTTTCTAGTGCCTAGCCTTATATCTAGTAGGCTTTTTAAGAAGTTCACTGAATTAAACACAAGGGAGATAACAGGACCAACCTGCGGGCAGAGTAGAAAACTCCACAAAGGCCTCCTTCTTTTCTCTTTGCTCCAGAGGAAGCTGCCACGGCATCTGGTGGGGTTTCGCCAAAACCTTCACTTTGTAAGCCATGTTGGGCTTCAAGTTAAAAAACTGATACTTATACCTTGCAGCCTTGACGATGTCAAACTCCTCCTCATTGAGAAAGATAATGTGGCTGTAATTGCTGTTGGTTGGGAGCCAGGAGAGCTCCGCTGAAATCTGAGTGATGTGGTCTACCCGTAAGTGGGAAGGGGCCACAATCACGTCCTTGCCCACGAGCAAGGTGCACTGAAGCTCGTCCGAGTTTCCCCGGTTCGTGATGCTCTGCACGGAGATCCGGTACGTGCAGGCTGCAATGTTCAGCTTTTCAATCAGGGCTTTAGTTCTGCTCCCCAGGGTGAGATTCATGCGGGTCTCGTTGTCGACAAGGACATTGTAGCTGATTACTGTCCCCCATCCTGGTGGCACAGCCGGGGGATCCCAGCCCACAATAACACTTTTGGCTAGTTGTTTGATAAGGGTGATTCGTCTAGGGTAAGGCACAATGTCTTCTCCAATCTCGTCAATGTTCACATCCAGCGTCCCAGCCCCGTTGTTGAGGATGCTGGAGTCTCCCTGGGTGGGCGAATTCAGATCTAGGATGCTTTCTCCTTCCAAGCCCACACCAGAATGGTTGATGAAATTCTGATCCTGTTCACTCCCCAGTGTGTTGGACAAACGGGATTCATTGTCCTGGACAAAATCCACAAAGTTGGAAGGGACAAGTCCTCTCTGCCCATCTAGTAGTTCTCCTGTTGAGGATAAAGAACGGCATTACCACACAATGGACATAACTGGAGTTTTTCCTTGCTTTGCCATATTTTGTTATAATACATCAGCCAGAAGCACATTAGGAAGGCTGAGAACCAGGGTGGCATTATTTCTGAAAATGGCCCCAAAGGATATGCAAACTCTGAGTTCCTGGGAAGTTCACACAGTTTAATAATATATTATTATTTGGACAGCTTTTCTAACCTTGTGAAACCTTACTTTCTCCCACCTACTCTACCATCCAATGACACCAGTCTCCTTGCTTTTTCTCCTGTAAGACACCCCCTACTCTGATTTCCGACATTTTTACTGTCTGTCCCCCATGACTGGAATTTTTTCCTTCCTCATGCCTGTGTCCTGCCTTCCTTAAAGTCCCAGCTAAAATTCCACCTTCTACAAAAAGCCTTTCCTAACCTTCCTTAATGCTAGTGCCTTCCCTCTATTGAGTATCTCCAATTTATCTAATATATGTATATATATATACATATTGTATATATAATATAATAATATATAATACTATATATGTGTATGCTATATACACCCATCTATTGATTATTTCCAATTTATCATATATACTACATATATACTATATGTGTTTATATCCCTCTGTTGACTATTTCCAATTTATCTCATATATATACTATATATATAGATATACACTGTATATGTATATACTACATGTGTATATGCTGTTTACATCCCTATATTGATTATTTCCTATTTATCTAATATATATGCATACTGTATATATAATATAATAATATATAACACTATATATGTATATGCTCTATGCACCCATCTGTTGATTATTTCCAATTTATTATATATACTGCTTGTATATTATAGTGTGTATATTCCTCTGTTGATTATTTCCAATTTCTCTCATATATATACTATTATATAGTACATGTATATACTATATATAGTATATGCTATTTACATCCCTCTATTGATTATTTCTAATTTGTCTAATATATGTATATATACATATTACCTAATAATATGTATATATAATATAATAATGTATAATGCTAGATGTTTATATGCTATATACACCCATATGTTGATTTGCTAATTTATCATATATACTACATATGTACTACATGTGTGTATATTCTGCTGTTGATTATTTCCAATTTATCTCATATATGTACATATACACATTGTATATAAACTGAATATAATATATACTACATATGTATATGCTATATGCACCCATTTGTTATTTCCAATTTATCATATACATACACACTAGATATTGCATATATACTTAATAACTATATATATGCTGTATATGCACATATTATTGTATAAATATCCCTCTGTTGATTACTTTCCATTTATCATATCCACTAGATAGATAGTTCATATATACTATATGTTCATACTCTATATATCCCTCTGTTGATTATTTCCAATTTATCATATATACATGCATATATGTACTATATACATACTGTGTCTGCATTGTTGATTGTTTACATTTTATTAGATTACTATATATATTTTTTGTGTATACTGTATATGTGTATATATACTATATATGCTCTTTTGATTATTTCTAATTTATCATATATACATATATACTGCATACATACTTTATATATAATATATACTATATATGTATGTCCCTCTTTAGGTTATTTCCAGTTTATCACATATACTGAACATACTGTATATGTAAACATTGTATACTGGACACACAAATATGATAAATTGGAAATTACATGTACATCTTATTTATACATCTTTATGGATTTTTTCTCTCCCCATTAGACTTTAAGCTTCTTAAGAGCCAAGATTTTATTTTTTGGTTTTCATTTGTTTGTTTTTTTGGAGAGCAATTGGGATTAAGTGACTTGCCCAAGGTCACACAGCTAGTGTGTCAAGTGTCTGAGGCTGGATTTGAACTCAGGTCTTCCTGACTCCAGGGCCAGTGTTCTATTCACTGTGCCACCTAGCTGCCCTGGTTTTCATTTGTTAAGTATCATCAGCATTTATCATGGCAAATAATAACTCATAAATGTTTGTTGACCTGTCCAGTTGACAGAAGGGCTCTAACTAAGACCCTGCCCAAGGACATTGAAGTTTGAAGGCCCAGGTGACATTCATCTTTTTTCATCTCCATCATCTTCATCATCCTCACTGACTACCCATGTGATCTGGACAAGTTATTTAACTTTCTAGTCCCCTCATTTGTCAAACATGGGAGCTGTACTAGAGGGTTTTTATTTCTAGGTAGGTGATCCTATGATCCTAAATCACATCACCTCCACTGAACCTCAGTTTCTTCATCTGTAAAAATAGATGGTTGAACTGAATGGCCTTTAAGGTCCCTTCCAAGTAAATTGATGCTGCATCTAGAAACAAAACTAAGCTTAGCAACTGGTTAGCAAGAAGACTGTATCCTTCTTTTTCAAAGGAATTTTTCTTTTAAAGTTGGTTGGAAGCTATGTTTCATTCTGTTTGCTCCAGGGACGTTTCTGGGAAGTTCATGCTGGGTGCTCAAAGTGCTTGTTATAGCTTTGTTGAGCAGTAATGTAAAATGCAATTAAAAGCTGAAACACACACTGACTTTTTCCCATGGTAAAAACAAGCATACAAATGCTGCCTTTTAATCCTCTTAATCGATACATCAATTCTTTATGGATCTCTGCAGGTTTTCTTTCCACCAATGAAGATCACAGACCTCCCTGACTTTGCAAATGGTATTTAGGAGTTTCCAAAGGATGGAAAAATCCTTCACCCTTCAGCCAACCCAGCAACGAGCCTCTCGGACCCTAGCTAGGAGTGGTCCTTGGATAACAGTACAGTGGAAAGAGAGCTGGTCCAGAGCTTGAGCAGCCGAGTTCAAGTCTTACCCTTGACTCTTACTGCCATTAGCCTAAACACCTCAGCTTTCCTGCTTTATAAAATGAGGGCTAATAACAGCACCTACTTCACAGAGGGATTGTGGGTATGTGAAGTGTTCTGCATATCTTAGTGGGCCATGTAGAGGTTATGTATTATTATTATAGACATAGGGACTAATCCTGCAGTTTCACTGGCATAGGGAATTCCTAGGTGAGGAAACACTTTCTTCCAATGCAGTTTAGCACTTTCTTTTCCACTTAGAGTCTCATAGAGAGTGACCTAGAGCTTTGTGCCCAACTCTTGGTGACCCCATTTGGGGTTTTCTTGGCAAAGATTCTGTAGTGGTTTGCCATTTCCTTCTCCAGCTCATTTTACAGATGGAAACAGAGGCAAAGCAAGGTTAAGTAACTTATCCAAGGTCACACAGTTAGTAAACATCTGAGGCCAGATTTGAATTCAGGAAGATGAGTCTTCCTGACTCCAGGTCTGGCACTCTATCCACTGAACCACCTAGCTACTCGTTAAGGGAAGAAATTGAACTATATGGCCTCTGAGCTCTTAGATCTATGGACCTTGTCTGTCATCCTTGAACACAATTACCAGAACAGGTGCTTTGCTAGCATAGCCTGTGGACCACTTCAATGCCATTATGTGGCATCAGTTCAGAACTTTGTCAACATCCAATAAAAATATCTGGTGGGAGCACAGAAAGTTTCAACCAAATCCTCCATGGAAAAATTCAGTGAAAAAATGATGTCAACAGGATGTGATTTTCTATATCCAAGAAATTTCCTGCTTTTATCCATTTGCTAGCTATGTGGCCTTGGGACATATATAAACTTCAATGTTCTCATCCCCAAATAATGGAGGGTTAAGGTACATGGCTTTTGAGGCCCCTTATGACTTTAAACCTCCCATATGAGAAAAATGCCTTTATGTTGGCATCCTTTCTCTACAGTGTACAATCTTTCAGAATCGCCCAGCACACTAAGAAGTTGTATGACTTGTCCAATGTTACACAGCTACTATGTTTCAGAGACAGGATTTGAACCCATATCTCTCTGGCTCTCTATCAGATATGACCCCTCGCCTTTCTTCTCACTGTGCAAAGATGACATCATTGATACTACTAAAAAGGTAGTTCAGTTCTCAACCCTTGGTCCTCCTGGAAGGGAAGCAGAGATTCCTCCTAGACATGAAAGGGTTTTGCTATCATGAAAGATGTCTGGAAGCAAAATGACACCATGGCATTGGTAAAATTCTGAATAATAGTGTTGCTCCAGCTATTTCCATCAAGTACAAGTAGGTGACAGGTCCCAAAGAGAGGAAAGCTGAGCAAGTCTAGGAGGCAAAATTAATTCTAGGAACAACTAGAAATATTCAGAAGGGAGGGTGTGATAGCCCCCTGTTTCCCTCTTTTTATGTGCCAATATTACTTCTAGATGCATATGAAAGAAACCTTGGAGGTGTAGTCAAAATCAGAGTCCTCAGAAAGAGAATCACAGAATCATAGAATCTTGGAGTCAGAAGGAAACTTCCAAGATCAATGAGTCCAGTTGCTTGCTCCCTGAACAAGAACCCCTTCCATGACATCTTTAACAACATTTCATTCACCTTTTGCTTAAAGATTTCAAGTGACAGAGAACATCCCGAGACAGTCTGTTTCATTTTCATATAGCTTCTAATCTTTGCTGTTAGCTGAGATCTGCCTGTCTCCAACTTTTCTCTATTGATTATCTCTAGAGGTAGCCAGGTACTGGGTAGAGAGAGTACTGAACTCAGGGTCAAGAAGTTCTAAGTTCAAATCCTTTCCCTGAGACTTACTGGATGTGTGTCAGGTCACTAATCCTTTCTCTGCCTCAGTTTCCCAATCTGAAGAATGGGAATAATAGTAGTACCTACCTCCCAGTGTTGCTGTGAGGATCAAATGAGGTGGTATTTGTAAAATGCTTTGCAAACCACAAAGCATTATATCAATGCTAGCTACATCATCATCATAACCACCACCACCACCACCACCATCATCATCATCATCATTACTGTGAGAACCAAATAAGATAATCATCAAATGAGATCCTAGCTATTATTATCCAAACACCTCGAAAAGTAATTCTGCACAGTTTTGCCAAAATGTTTTTGGAAACATAGACTCACCAGCATTAGAGCTTTAAGAAAATCTAGTCCAATTTAGGACTTGGTCAGTCAACAATCACTTATTAACTACTGAATATGTACGAGGCACTGTGCTAAGATCTGGTGATATAAAGAAAGGCAAAAATATGATCCTTGGTCTCAAGAACCTCACATTCTAATGGGGGAGAAAACATGTAAATGAGTAGGCATGCAATAACAAGCTAGTATCTATATAACATTTTAGGATTTGCAAAGCACTTTGTATGTTATCACATTGGATCATAACAACACCCTATAGATAGGTGCTATTATTATCCCATTTTACAGATGAGAAAACTGAGGGAGAAAAAGTGACTTTCCTAGAGTTGTAAAGCTAAGTGAGGCAGGATTTGAACTCAAGTCTTCCTGACTCCAGGTCCAGCGTTCCATCCTCTGTCCCATCAAGCTGCCTAGCTAGACATTGTATATGGAGTAGATAGAAGGTAATTGCAAAGGAGAAAGCAGCAGCAACTGGTGGGACTGGGAAAACACCTTTTGAGGAAGGTGGGATTTGAAATAGTTCTTAAAGATGAGGAAACTAAATCACCTAGAGGTAAATGCCTTGCTCCAAAGTCACAGTGAGAGTGAATGGAAAAGCAACTGGAAGGAACAGCATCCTTCAGGCAAAGCCTCAACTCAGACTTGTAAGGTTGTAGGCATGGGGGAAGGACAGAGCCAGACTCTGTCTCCCAATGTTTTCTTCATTGATGCATCAGAGATATAGGCTGGCTAGATATCTGGGAGGCAGGAAACATGGGATATGGCAGGTGACAGACTACCATTTGAGCCAAAGGTAGGTTCCCAGCAGGCTCTAGGTATGATTAAAATATTCTCAACCTACTTATAATTGGTTCCCTGGGTTTAGGGTGTGGTCACTTCAAAGCCATCCCTGTCCTTGGTCCTGATGGCTCAGAGAAGACCACACAGATACTGCTACCACTTACCGTTCTTAACAGTAATGGGGATGCCATGGGCACCCATGTGTTTAGGCTTCAACAGTGACTAAGGAGGCTTCCCATGCAACCAAAGTGCTGCTCATTGGCAGTTGTCTTTGGGCATGGATCCCATGTTCCTGTGTGAATCAATACCAGAATGGTAATTTATGCCAAGGACTCACTCTTTGCTACCAGCTGCCTTGGAATTATTTTGAAGATTGAAACAGAAACACTGCACTAAAAAGTGAACAGGCTCTCAGGAAGTGAATCAGCAAGCCTTCAGAATTACCATGCACAAGGGCCAACAGAGATGACTTGAGAGTGTACTCAAAACCTTCTAGGGTGTTTCAGCCAAGGTTGCACCAAGGAATAATGGTAAGGCTAGAACAGAGGCGTCTGTTTGCATGGTTCCAAACCAAAGGGACTGTGTGTTGTATCCCAGCATTTCTATTAGCAAAGACAAACTAGGAGAGATAATTGGTTTCTTAGGTTTTAATTGAATAGTTTAGGGAATCAATTAACCAAACCCTCCAACTGCTAATCCATCTAGCTACTGCTACTAAATTTACTTTCTTCTCTCATATTTCTAGAGCAGAAAATGTGACAAATGTATAAACCATTTCAAAGAACTATAGAATCACGTAATGGGTCAGAGTTCACCAGGACTTTGTAGTATTTCAAATCCAACCCATTCCCTTTTTTTGTATATCTTTTAAAAATATTTTATTTTCCCCCAGTTATATGTAAAAATAATTTTTAAATTCAATTTTTTTAAACTTTGAAAACTCCAAATTCTCTCTCTCCCTCCTCACTGAAAAGACAAGCAATTTGATATAGTTATACATATGTATTCAGGTAAAACATATTTCCACATTAGTCATAATATGAAAGAAAACACAACACCCCCCCAAAAAAAAGAAAAATAGAATTTTTTATAAAAAAATCTTTCTTCTCTCTGTATTAGACTCCATCAGGTATTTCTCTGGAGGTGGATAGCATTTTTCATCATCAGTCTTTTGGAATTGTCTTAGATCAGTGTGTTACTGAGAATAGCAAAGTCATTCACAGCTGATCATCATACAATATTGCTATTACTATGTACACTCTTCTGGTTCTGCTCACTTCACTTTGCAACAGTTCATGTAAGTCTTTCTAGGTTTTTCTGAAAGCATCCTACTCATCATTTCTCATAATACAATAACATTCCAATTCAACCCATTCCTGAGCAAAAACTTTTTCTGTAAGACTGAAGAAAAGTGGACATCCAACCTTTGCTTGAAAACCTCCAATGAGGGGGAGTTCACTACCTTGCAGGGCAACCAAATTTACTGTTGTTAACTTCTAATTGTTAGGAAGTTTCTCCTCAAATGGATTTAAATTCTACTTCCCTGTAATTTGTACCCATTACTTGTAGTTTTGTCTTTTGGAGTCAAGCAAAGCAAATCTAATCCCTTTATCATATGATGTCCCCTCAAATCATCTGGTATATCTTTAATGTTCCTTTTATTCCCTCAGTGCTTCTCTTAGCCAGTCAAAATATCCTATCACTAATCCATATGACATGAGCTTGACATTCTAAGTGGTCCTCCTATGGATATTGTCTAACTCTTCAGTGTCCTTTCTAAAATGCTGTACCCACAAATGAATGTGATGCCCCAAATGAGGCCATCCACTTTTTTGGTTGGAAAATTCCAACTTTCTTATTCTGTGCACAGATGTGATTAGTATCGTGGTGATTGGAAATGGTATAAATAGAAAACATCACCAATTCCTCCTCCCCACCAGACTCTTGGCTCTTTTCATAGTTCTACTGTTTCTATGCAACAACTAAATGACGGACTTAGAAATATATTCTTCCTTGAATCTGATACATGTTACACAGATGTATGTTCTGACCTGGCATGGGAGAAAATCAGCCTCTGTAGGTAAAGAAAGAATTGGCTGAAGAAACCCTGATAGGCTAATCCTGTTGAATTTCTCCTAGGTCTTATACCTATGGTTTCCATACTGTGATGACCAATCCCTAGTGAGCCATGGAGTTATTGCAGGGTGGCCAGGTGGTACAGTGGATAGAGCACTGGGCCTGAGTTCACATCTTGCCTCAGACATTACTAAGTGTGACTCTGAACTAAGTCACTTAACTACTGTTTTCAGGTACTACCATGTCACCCCATAGTCAACAAGCTCTATTGACTCCCTATTACCTCTATGATCAAATATTAAATCTTCTGTTTGGCATTTAAAGTCCTTTATATAACCTGCCCCCCTTCTGATCTTTCTGGTCTTCATGTACTGTAATTCTCCCCATATACTCTGTGATCCAGTGCCAGAGACACTTCATCTTCTAAGGCACAGAGCCCTTTCACTGGCTGTCCCTGGTGCTGAGAATTCTCTCCTTCCTTGTTGCTGTCTTCAAATCTCAGCTAAAATTCCTCTTTCTGTAATAAGCCTTTCTTAGATCTCTTCAATATTAGTACCTTTCCTCTGTTGATTATCTCCAATTTATCCTGTATATTTAA
Source organism: Gymnobelideus leadbeateri (assembly GCA_011680675.1). Lineage (NCBI taxonomy): Eukaryota > Metazoa > Chordata > Mammalia > Diprotodontia > Petauridae > Gymnobelideus > Gymnobelideus leadbeateri. Next base: position 401,162 of record WOXC01011212.1, read on the forward strand.
TTGCATGTAGTTGTTTGTATGTTATTTCCCCTACTAGACTTGTTGAGAGCAGGGGCTGTCTTTTGCCTTTCTCTGTATCCCCATCACTTAGCACAATGCCTGGTCCATAAAAGGGGCATAATAAATGCTTCTTGACTGGCTAAAAGCCTCCTGAACCTTCTCAATCTGCTTTCTTAAAATTTAGGAATTCTGTGATGTGGGAATTAAGGGGGACAAGAAAAGGCTTCTTGTAGAAGGGGAGACACTTCAAAGGATCCAAGGAAGGCATGAGGCAGAAATGGGAAGGGAAAGGATTCCAAGCATGGGAGACAGTCAGTCCAAAGGCCCCAGGCCAGGAGATGAAGTGTCTTGTGTAAGCAAAACCAAGGAAGCCAATGTCACTGGATCTCAGAGTACAGGGTAGGGTGAACAAGATACAAAAAGACTGGAATGGTAGGAAATAGTTCCTGTTGCCCCTGAGAAATTATGTTTGGTTAAAGACTTTCATATCAGAGAAACCTATGAAGATTTGTATGAATTTATGAAGAGTGAAGCGGCAGAACCAGAATGATTTCTATAATAACAACATTGTAAAACAACTTTGAAAAACTTGACCGATCAATGTGATGACAAAGGATAATTTCAGAGAACTCATAATGAGGCATCCTACCCACTTTCTGAAGGAGAGGAGGTGGATTTAAGGAGAAGAATGAGACCAATATTTTTGGAGAAGACCAATGTAGGACTTTTTGTTGTTATTCTTGATTATGCTTATTTGTTAGGAGGTTTCGGTTTTTACTTTTATTTGTGTTTCAAATGGAGTAGGGCGGTAGGGAGAGGCTATAACTACTTATTAATTGGAATAAAATAAATAGAAGTAAAGAATTTAATGACCTTCATAAAATCCATCTTCATCCATGTCACCATATACATAGAGGTATTTTCCTGCTGTGAGGGGGAGTTCAGCTTCCGGGTTTTCATTTGGTCCATCAAAGGGGTTATAACTGGAATAAAACAAATTTAGAAAAATCAGCAGGGGAATTTGGATTTGATCCAAACGTCTCCTTCTTAGGGTCACTTCTTATTTTCTCTCAGATCAATGAATCATGCCCAGATGTGGCTGAATCATGGGATTTTTAAATGGAAAGGAACCTCATTATGTCCTTCCTAATTTTAATACCTTCCCTCTAAGCCAGTCTCCAATTTATACTGTATATATCCTGTTTGTACATTTTTACATGTTGTTTCCCTGAAGTAAACCAAGTTCTTCAACGGCAGGGACTGTCTCTTGTTTCTTTGCATTCCCCAGGGCTTATGTACCTGGCACATAGAAGGTGATTAATAAATGTTTTTTGATTGAATGATCATTTGATCTCAAGGCAGCCCATTTTCCTTTTAGATAGCTTTAATTGTTAGTAAATCTCTCTTCATACCAAGTCAAAATTTACCACCTTATGAAAAACTTCCACCTACTGATCTTAACCTCATGGGACCAAGTAGAATAAGCTATTTAATCTTTCTTCAATATAATGTCCCATCAGATATTTGAATACAATAGGTCCTGCATAAGTGTCCTCTTCTTTAGGATTAACTCTCTCAATTCTTTCCTCATATGGTATGACTTAAAGTGTCTTCAGAATCTTGACTGCCTTTCTCTTCTTCCTTCGGTTTATCAATGTTCATCCAAATATGAGTACAATGCCCAACATGTGCTTGCACTGGGGCAGAACAAAAAGGGAACCATCATCTCCTAATTCTTGGACATTCTTCTGCTCCTAATACAACCTAAGATCACATTATCTTTAGTTTTCCACATCTCACTGTTGACTCACATTGAAACTGCCATCCACTAAAATCCTTAGATCTTTTTCAGACAAAATTCTGTCTAATCCCATGTTCCCCCATATTAACCTGGGAAGTGTTTTTTTTTAACCCAAGTGTAAGACCTTATATTTATTCTTATTGAATTTTATCTTCCTGAACTTGGTCCAATGCTTTTGCCTGTCAAGGGCTTTTTCATTGCTGGTTGTGTGGCCAAGTATGTTAGTTAGCTTCCCCGACTCTGTGCTCTCTGAGAAATCAGTTCTTCTAATTGAGTCTTGAACCCTTTGTATCTGATAATAGATGTATAATATTGAAATTCCCTGGACTGTTTGTGCCAGTTCACTCTTCTGTGCCTTTATGCAGGCTTTCTTGCATTCCTGGAATCCTTCAAGCCTTAGTTCAGGTACCAACTCCGCTGTGAGTCCTTCCCTGATTCCCCCTGAATTGTTAACATTCAGACCTGCTTCAAATCAAAACATATTTTTGTATTTGCGTTCATCTTGTTAGGAATAGAACACAATCTCCTTGAGGGTATGGATTTGACATGCTCAGATTTAGAGACATCTCCTTCCCAAATGGACTATTGTGTCCAACCTGTGGTAGACCTTTCTGAGCTTCTATTGGCATGATCAGCCATGGGTGGACACAGTATACATTGACCTCAATATTATGATGTCATTTGGGTCTTTTTCAAGCATTAAGGACATATAATAACAACTTGTTAGCAACTCAGCATGGTATTTTGTATATAAAAGGTGCTTAATAAATGCTTCTATGGCTGGTTCCATTCCCCATCTTTCTGACTTTCAAAAAAAATACTCTTCCCTGGCCACCATCACTCCCCTAAATCTTTTGATTCCCCTTATTAGATTGTAAGCTCCTTGAGATCAACAACTATCTTGCTTTTGGGTTTGTATACTTAGAATTCAGCACAAGAGCTGCACTTGAGGACCTAAAGGGCCACATGTAGCCTTGAGGCCACAGGTTTCCCACCCCCTGTTCTAGAATCAGCAGTTGAAACCTGTGTTCTCCTCAAGATTAAAAACAGAAATCAGTCAGATGGGGGGTGAAGAGTGGGAGTACTGTTGCCAGAGAAGAAGCCTGATGGACATAGGCATGGGGGAAGAAGTCTCTAAATCCTATGGGGCTATCACATACCAGATCCCACCTGTGAAATGTGACCACCCTCTGGAAAAGAGAGTCAAAAACGGGGAAAGAAATCCAAGCTGACCAAAACTTCCATTCCCACCAGCTGATTTGGAAACAAGGGTCAGCTCATAGGATCACAGACTTAGAACCAGAAGGGACCTTTGAAGTCAACTACACTAATACTATCACCTTCTACATGAGGCTTTCCCTGATTCCTCTCAGGTGCTAAGGATTTCCCCCCTATGTACAGCCAGGTCCTGATTAGTGCAAAAACTGTATTCCACACAATGGTTGCTTGTATTCAAATCCATACTATTAGAAGTTACAATTATGGTAAATATGGTCAGTGGCCCCAGCCCAAAGGAAAACATCTAGTGGGGGTTTGAACAATGTGCCTACCTCAGGAGATTCCTTATTTGAGTCTTTGGGCATCCAGATGTAGCTTGTATTTATGTAATGGTTTCATATAGACATATTGTCAACACAGATGTGTCTATCCCAAAAGAATATAAGCTACTTGTGGGCAGAGACTGTTTCTTTTTTGTCTTTTTGTTTGAATCAAATGAGATAATATTTGTAAAGCACTTTAGCCCATTGCCTGGTGTCTAGTAGGTGATATATATGTGTATGTAGATATGTGTGTGTATTTTTATATATATGCATCTATATACATTATACATGTGTGTATATACTCATACATACATACACACATATATTCTTCCTCCCCCATACCCTTCATCCTTATCTTCCTAGAACCTAACCTGGCACAAAGTAGGCACTTAAATACTTGTTGATTGATTTTACAGATAAGGAAACTGAGTTCCAGAGAGATTGAACAGTTTGCCTAAGGTCATGAGGGTTGCATACAAGGCAGGATTCAAACCCAAGCCCTGTGACTCAAGTCAGTGTCTTTTCACAGAATCATGCTCTTTCCCATCAGACTTTTCAAAGATTTCCTGCTTAATTGTTGGTATTCCCTTTCTAAGCAAAACCATTTTTCCAGGTAGCACCTTGCTGAGCTTTTTGAGTTTAAGCAGATGTGCACAATCTCTTCCCCAGTCGAACCCTGTGGGGTGCATTTCCTGTGCCATCCACATTTGTTTTTCTACATGAGTTGGGGGTGAGGAGGCGAGGAAACAATCATAAAAACCTTACTGATGAAATATCGACAATAGTGAAACAACCTTAAATGGGAGACAACTCCTGAGAATTGTGTTTGGTTATCTACAGCGACTTAGTAATTAAAGTTTAATAAATAAATTAATGGGGTAATTGTGTTTTATTTTTGCTTGGTTTCCTGCTGGCCGGGGAAGCGACTGGCAAGCTGTAGAAGGTTTTAGCACCTGCTCCTAAAATGGTCTCTTCTTTCTCTGGGGGAAGTGAAGTTAATTCAAGCCTGGCAGGGGGCTATGTGTTTCCCTGAGTTTCCATGTTTTGTGTTCCTGCTCTGCTGTGTTAAGCCCATTAGTGGGAAATGGGACAGGTTTAGCTGGCCCAGTATGTGCTGGGGGAAACAAAGCTTTGTGATGGCGTTCTCTAGATGTATCAACTCAGCACCTGCCTATAACCCTTGAAGTATCCAGAGCATCACCCCACAGCTGGGCTGCAGAAATGTGTGGGTCATCAGTACCTTCCTGTAAGGCTGTGGTAGGGTCAGGTCCCATCTCCTCTTGGAGAGGAGGCAAGAAGTCTCCCTGGATTGTTTGTTGGTCCCTCCCCTGCTGTTCAAGCCCCAGATAATGAAGACTTGGCAAGTAGGTTGAATAACCCAGCCACACTGTCTTTGTGGAATCATGGAATGTCATTTTGGTAGGAAGCTTTGGAAATCACCTAATCAACCCCCCCCCCCCCATTTTACTCATCAGTCAATAAGCATTTATTAAGCACTTACTATATGCCAAACTTCCCATGGATAACCTGAGTTAGGGTAATGCTTCAGAAAAATTGGAGGGGTCAGGATCTGGGAGGTGAGGATCTGTGTTTGCACTCTAATTGTGTGACAGTGGATAAATATACCTAACTTTCCTAGACTTTATCAATTATCCCAACTATAAAATGAGAATGGTGGGCTAGATGACTAAGTCCCCTTTCAGATCTAAATCTACTCTGCTCTTTTATCAGACTGAAGAAACAAGGATGATGGGGAAGGGAAGGGTGAGGAGAAAAGTTGCTGGTCTTTACCTGTAGCGGGCAACACACAGATGAACCTTCCCCGAATATTTCTGCTTTGAGGTATTGGAATTCCGTTCATTATCCATCTATTAAAAACACAATGAATTCTTTGGTTGTTGAGGTTGTTATGTTGAGAGCTCAATGTTACAAACCCATGAGAGATCCCAAACCTGACTCCACATTTTCTCCACTTAAACCAGAAAAATGACCTAAAAATGGTGGCATTTCCCATATTCTTTTGATATTCTCATAATCCTTAAATCTGTTTGTTAGGGAACCAAAAGAGGCTTTCTATATCTAAAGGCTAGACTTTTATACCATAGCTGAAAATCTATATCTAAAGCTTAGATTTTTATACCATAGCTGAAAATCATGAACATTTAAGCATAGCAAAAGCCTTCAGTATTCTCAGGTTAAGAACTGACTAAAGACTGGGGACTTCCCACAGGACAATGGGACATTTGCCAGGTCCTTTGAGAGGCACTACTGCATTTTGAGACTTTTTTCTTTTATGGAATTTTTTATGGATGTTTTATGTTTTTTTTTATCACCATAGTATCTCATGTATCTTTCCCCCTCCCCCTCCCTGAGAGTCGTCCCAGATGAAATATGGAGTTTATTTGTTTGTCTAAGAAAGAGGGGGAATCAGAACAATTGATCAATACATTGTGGAAGTTTGAAAATATGTACAATGTATAATACCTGTATACCTCCCACTTCTACCAAGGAGTAGGCTGGAGGTATCTTCTCATATCTCTTCATTCAAGTCCCACTAGATCTTTATAATTTCATTACATTTATTTTTCATTTTTTGGTGTGTCATTGTTCTTTCCATTTACATTGTAGTTACTGACTTTGGGGTTTTGGAGGGGTTGGGAGAAAGTGGTAATAGTTGGATCATTAAACTTGGCAAGATTTCTCTGGGATTTGTGTATTTACTTGGTGGATGCTGTCCAACTAACAACACAACCAACACAACAATCTCTTTCTCTCTCCTCCGCCACCAAGATTCCCAAAGTTTTCAAATGAACCACTAACTGGTTCCTAATTCAGCATGAAGACATTATCCCAGCAGTCCAGAGACTCCTATCATCAGTCATATGTAATTGTATATATTTTAATAACAATACCAGTAATGTTACACCCATCATGGTAAAAATCTGAGAGTCTAGTTAAATGTTTAAAATATATATAAGCAGAAAAATACTTCTGGAGTCATGATTTCATCTAGGGGGAGAAACTGTAAATTAGCAAACTGTTTATAATGAAAGAGTAGCCTAAAGTCACTGGGAAGGTCCCAGAATAAATGTGCCAGAGGCAGTATTTAAATTCATTCTTCCTGACTGCAAGGCCATCCCTCTATCTACTACCAAAATCCATACTTACTTCCATAGTTCTTCCTAAGTCTACACAGTATTTTTACAAAATGGGTAGTGGGAAAGGTTTGGGATGAGCACAATAGAGTAATTAATTATAAATTGAGTGCTTTGGGTAATTACTAGAAGGAATATGACAAATACAAAATTCTCCAAGCAAATTATTGTATACTGAGACTACAATTTGAGGTCCCTATGTTTCAACCTGGAAAAAATCAAAATCTGTGGGCCATAAAAGGACCAAGGGATGTATACTCATTCATTTAGCTTTCAGACAGGCCATTTTACCCTGCTTGGAAGTCTGGGAAGACTTACATGATTACCAAGGTTGGAGTCTCTTGAGTGCCAGGGGTTAGGAAGTCCTTTGGGGAAAGGGGAATTTCTGCTACTCTCTGTGCAAGAAGTCAGCTGACTAACTTCATAAGCTATTTATTGTTGTTGCTATTTGTCCTTCATTCTCAAAAAGGACCAAGATATCAGGGAGATGATGCAATAACATGCAAGTGAATTGAATTTAAGTGAGAGAGGGTTGTGCAGTCACTAGCCTCACTTTCTCCTCTAGAGCCATCTGGGTCTAGCAGTGAGATATAGATCTGGATAACTGAAGATGGCCCCAGATGCAGTCAGAGACCTTGGTCTTTTTAAACTAAGGTCTTTAACAGGTTTCAGTCTGACTGAGCAGCCTGCATTTACCCATTCAGTGATTAAGGCTAGATAAGAAATGAGGCCTCTTTACCTATTCCAAAAAAATAAATCCATCTGGGAGGGGAAGCCCCTCAGGGTTTCTTATTGTGTATGACAGGACAAAGGAGCCATTGGACTATAGAGATGGGCCAAGCCTAGGTGTAGAGTGTTCATCTCTTGCATGTGCATCAACAACTTTTAAGCACTCAGTCTGGGTCATTTATATTACCACACACAGGGCCATTGACCAAGAACCTACCTCATCAAGGTTTTTTTAAGGTGCTTCTGGTTAAGTAATGGTCTTCCCAGAGAAAGTCCTCAAATCCTCTGGAAGAACTTATACCCATGACATAACTCAAACCCTCCCAACCAGCCTCCTTGTTGTTTGCCAATGACCTTAATGCCTTGAGGCTTCAAGGATGCTTACTTTCCAAACATGAACCCTAGACTTTCCAAAGTGTCTTCATAGATAAAAGTTAGCCTGCCACTTCCACTAACATTTAACAGGCAAACAAAACAAACATGGGACATCAAGAGGGTAGAAGGAAAAGCTGGAAGACAAAATTGTTCTTTTGCATACCCATTCCTACTTGGAAGGGGCTTTTCTGACAAAGACATAGGTGTTGGGAAACAACTATATGTGGAGTAGTGTGAAAGGCAGCCTACATCAGGAAGGGATCTTTTAGAGGAAGGCAAGAGGGGAAGGAAGGAGAGAGGAAGGAGGGGAGAGAAGGATAGAGAGAGGAGAGAAGGAAAAGAAAGGGAAGGGGAAGTAAAGAGGGAAAAGAAAAGAAAGGAGAAGAAGAAAGAAGGAGGAAAAGAAATAAAAAGGGTGATAAGGGATGTTCAGGGGAGGAGTGAAGAAAGGGGAGAAAATGAAGGATGGGAGAGAAGGAAATAGGGTGGAAGAGAGAGAAAGAATAGGGAGAAAGTAAAGAAAAAAGGGGGTAATAAGGTAATGGAAGAATGAAGGAATATTGAGGGTATAAAGGAAAGAAGGGGGAGAAGAAGGAAGAGGAAGGAAAGGAGGAAAGGAAAGAGGAAGTGGAAAGGGAAAAAAGCAAGGAAGAAAAGAAAAAAGAAGGAAGGGAAGAGAAGACAAGGGAAAGGAAGGAAAAGGAAGGCAAGGAAAAGGAAGGAAGATGCCTCCTTCTTGAATGTAGTAGTATAATAATATCAGAATTGGCAAATCCAGCAATCCCTTGGCACAGTGATAACAGGACTCACGTCTGATTCAAATCTGCATCCTGGGCTGCCAGATCTTGACCTGGATAGAAAAGTAGGTTTGACAGACAGTGGTTCAGGTTTGTCACTGGAGAGTGGTCGGGGTCGAATAAATTCAGCAATCACAGAATGACTTCCAGAAGTACTGTCCTGACCTGGCCATGAAAATAAAATAAAAAAAATAGAGAGAAATAAAATAAAATCCAAAACACACATGTATACACACACACATACACAGAAGTCAGAGAGACAAGCATATGAACATGGACATTAATGACAACAGACCAGTTCTGTTGGGTTGAATGAGGAGTGAGGAGGCTACATCCTTAGTGACTGCCATAACTTCTCTACCTCAGAAATAAATTTCAATTCAATGAGCTTTTCTATGGGCCAAACTCTGTATTTGTGAGGGAGAAAGAGTGAGGAGAACCTTGAGGAAGCCCAAGGTGAGCTGGGGAAAGAGGCTCTTCTTGAGCAGAGGTGATCCACCATGGTGTTCAGATCCAGTGTCACCTTGGGTATGGCACTCCAACTCCCCTAGCTGAATTTTCTCCACCTATAAAATGGGGGTATTAGTCCTACCTACCTCTCAGGGTTGATGTAAAGATCAAATGAGATAATGCATTTCAAGCACTTTGCAATATTGGCTATTGATTACAATAAAAAGTAGGCTCATCCCCACTAGTCTCCCTGGAATCCTCCTCATGAAGGCAGCACAGTATAGGATAAACAGGACTTAACTGGTTCTTGAGACAGAGAGCTTAGATTAGAATCCTTCTTCAGTTGTTTGCTACGCCTATGATCTTGGGCAAATTATTTCATTCCCTCACTTAATTTTCCTCATCTATAAAATTAAGAGATAGGTATCAGTGAGTTTGAGGTCCCTTTCAGCTCTAAGTCTTGAAGCTATGATAAGGGTTATTATTCCCCTGGGTGGGAGAACTTCCTGTGAGGGGACCTGGCATTTCCTTGGATATGGGAGCTTTTTCATCTCCTCCTGATGAGGGACCAAGTGACTTTCTGGGTCCTAGGTAAAAGGCAGATAAGATGTGGTTCTATTGTATGAGGGAGTTAGGAATGGGGTGGAAAAAATCTGGGCATTCCTTTAATTCATTTCCCTCATATGTACATGGTTTCTAAAGAATTCCCATAGATATAGACAACTCATATTCTTTCTCCCACTTATATAAGGGTCAGCTCAAGTACTGTCCAATCCATGAAGCCTTTCTTGGTAACTCAAAGTCTCACTGATCCTTCTTTCTTCTGACTTCATACTATCTATGCCACTCTTCTGGAACTTACCATATAGTGTCTCTCATTTTTACCTATTTATTGTCATATTTTGTCATATCCTCTCCTTACAATCTCAGGGAAATGATAAGCTCCCTGAGGGAAGGAAGTATGTAATCTAAAGTATCTAACATGGTGTTTCCCATTCATCTGAAACTTACCATGGAGTGTCTCTTATTTTTTATCTATCTATCTGTATATCTGTCTGTCTATAGATATCTTCTCCCCAGTGAGATTGTAAGTGCCCTGAGGGAAGGAAATATCATCCACAGCATCTAGCATAGTGTTTAACATTCATCTGAAACTTATCATGGAGTGTCTCTTATTCTATCTATCTATCTATCTATCTATCTATCTATCTATCTATATCTCTATTTACTCTCCTCAATGAGATTGTAAGCTCCCTGAGGGAAGGAAGTCTGTCATCTTGTGTCTTACATGGCATTTCCCATTCATCTGAAACTTACCATGGAGTGTCTCTTATTTGACCTATCTATCTATCTATCTATCTATCTATCTATCTATCTATCTATCATCTATCAATCTATCTGTGTATCTATCTTTCTGTCTGTCTTCTGTACATCTATCTCTCTATCTACTCTCCTCAATGAGATTGTAAGCCCCCTAAAGGAAGGGAGTATGTCCTCCACAGTGTCTAGAATAGTGCTATGTAGGAATCTTAAACTTACCACTCACTGTCTCTTATTTTTGCTTATTTATATATTGAAATATCATCTCACCATTGAGACTGTAAGCTCTCTGAGGGAAGGGAATGTGCCTTCTCCATGGTGTCTAGTATGGTGACAAATGCAGAGAAGCCATACAACAGGGTCAAGAAGGGGCTCAGAAGACAACTCGTCCCACCCTCACTTTTTACAGATATGTAAACTGAGGCTTGAGAGTTTTAATGACTTTTCCAAGGGCTTGTTTCCTTTGTAATAAAAAAGCCTGTGTCTGAATTTTTGCACTGCTTTTGATCTAACTCATGTTCTCCATTCGGATGAGGCAGCACTGTGGGATGGAAAGAGCTTCAGGTTTGTGGCATGGCAGCTAGAGGCCTGGATTTGGAATCAGGAAAACCTGGGTTTAAATGGCTGTGTGACCTTGAGCAAGTTGCTTAAACTCTCTGGGCCCTTTTGTACACTCTATAGCAAGGGTGGGGAACCTGCGGTGGGGAGGTTACATGTGGCCTTCTAGGTCCTCAAGTGTGGCCCTTTGGGTTGTATTCAATCAAAGGGCCACACTCAGAGACTTTTGGTTGAATCCAAACTTCACATAACAAATACCCTTAATAAAAGGGAAGTCCAAGTCTAACGGAAACCCAGTCTTCTAAGGAAAGCCTTTCCTGATTCTCCTTAACCTAATCTGGGGATTATCTCCAATTTAAACTGTCTATATTTTGTGTGTACATGGCCATTTGCATGTTATCTCCCTGTTAGACTGTGAACTCCTCGAGAGCAGAGACTATTTTTTTTTTGCTTTTCTTTGTATTCTTAACTCAGCACAGAGCCTGGCATATAGTAAGCACTTGATAAATGTTTATGAACTGACAGACTTGGCCTCAGTTTCTTCATTGTGAGAGACTTGGACTAACTTTTTGGATAGAGCAGGTGTTCTATCCAATGGGTCACCTAGTTGCCCCGAGAGGGAGTTTTCACAGTGGAAGTTCCCTATACTGATGAAATCCAGATTTAAGAAAATGTTTAAGGCACTAAGCTTGGCACTGGAGGGTATGAAGGTACTTATACTCAACTGGGAAAACACAACAGATTACCAGGTAAATGCATATAAGATAATTTGAAGAAGGTGATTGTATTAAGAAGTGGGGGGATCAAGAAATGCTGTGGGGATTTGGGGCGGCTATGTGGCGCAGTGAGTAGAGCGCCAGCCCTGGAGCCAGGGAAACCTGAGTTCGGTTCTGGCCTCAGACACTTAACACACACACACACACACACACACACACACACACACACACACAAGCTAGCCATGTGACCTTGGGCAAGTTACTTAATGCCAACTGGCCTCCAAAAAGCAAAAAAAAAAAAATGCTGTGGGAGGGGTGGCACCTGTGGTGAGCCTTGAAGGGTGCTAAGAATTATAAGAGTCAAAGTTCTGGAAGGGTAATTATTATATAATAATGCTCAAAAGGTAGGCTAGAATTAGACAAGGAAAGACTGTAAATACCAAACCAAGTTCTATTCTAGAGTCTCCCCAATTGCCCTGGTTGGCATTGGTATTGATTATTATTCATTTCATGCAACTTCTCCAAGGCTGTGCCCCATGGCATCCTTTCCACCTTCTGCCCTCTGTCTGCCTGCTGAGGGGCTAGCCCTGCTCCAACTTGGGCTGCTACTGAGGATCGTTTCTTCCTCATCTGGGGACATCTCAGCCGGTGTCCTGTTACCCTGCATGCCAATAAAAGAGATGTTGGATCATCACTTTTCCTTACTCAGGACCATAGATTTGAACCTTGGAGATCATTCAGCCTGAATGACTTTTTCTTTTTTAGTAGAGGCAAAGCTTGATGTAGAAACTAGAGTGTTAGCTTCTGACTCAGTAGTGGAAGGAAGGTAGAAGGGAGAGTGAGAGAGGGAAGGAAGGAGGGAGCAAGGAAGGAAAGAGGGAGGGAGGGAAGAAGGAAAAATGAAAGAGGAAGGAAAGGAAGGAAGAGGAGGGAGGAAGCTGTAGGGAGGGGGAGGGAAGAAAGATGAAGGGAAGAAGGAGGGAGAGAAGTAAGAAAGAATGGAGGAAGAGGAGAGAGGAAGGAAGGAAAGAGGAAGGGAGGGAAGAAGGACAAATGGAAAAGGAAGGAAAGGAAGAAAGAAAGGGGGAGGAATGAAGGAGGAAGGAAGCTGGAGAGAGGCAGAGAGAAGAACGAAGAAGGGAGGGAGAGAAGTAAGAAAGAATGGAGGAAGGAAAAAAGGGAGGAAGGAATAAAGGAAGGAGGGAGGGAAAGAAGGAAGAATGGAAGAAGTCAGGGAGAGAAGGGAGGAAGGAAGAAGGAAGATTTATCTAGCTAAGTGCTTTACAAATATCTGCACTTAATACTAACTTAAAGACTCTGAAATAGAAGGAAATGTTTGAGGCTAGCAAGTCCAATTCCCTCAGTTTTACTGATGTGGAAACTAAGGCTCAGAGAGGTTAAGTGACTTACCTGAGGTCACACAGCTACTAAGTGTTTCAGCTTGGAAAGTACTAGAGTATAGCCTGGGACAAGTTAAATGACTTGCCTGGGGTGCCACAGCCAGGAGGTGTCAGAGGCAAAACCCAAACCTAGGTCTTCCAGCCTCTGAGTTCAGTTCTCTACTGTGTCCTAATGCTTCTTACAGGGCACTTACAAGAATAAAATGAGATAAAGTATACAATATACTTTGCAAACCTTAAAATACTGTGTAATTGTTGGCGATTATTAGTTGTTTCTTTTAACAGATGAGGAAACAGGTTCATGGAGGTTAAGTGGTTGGTGCAGGCTCATGCAGAGCCTAGACTTGAGCTGAGGCCCTTGATTCCACATCCAGTGGTTCCTCCCTCTTACTCCCCCCACCCCACTGGGCTGTATGAGATTCTGTCCTTTGTTTAAACAGGTTAAACCATTTCACAAGGCAAAGTGATGAGTCTGCACAGGAAGTGTTTGTTGCAAATGGCTATGTGGCCGGAGCTCAGATCCTGCTGGGTCTCCAAACAGGGAGCCCTGTACAGTCATAAGATCTTGAAAACTGGCCTTCCTCACAGAGAGCATATTTTAAGAGATCTGCTTTGAGAAACTGTTATTAAAAATGCATGTATTTCAATATTGCTTTGACCACCCATCTGAACTCTGCTAAACATCTTTTAACTTTTTAAAGGGGCTCCCAAGCAGCTGTTTTGAAGGCCTCATTGATTTGCCCCTCCTGCAAGGTTGATAAATCAGAAACATCCCAGCGTATGGAGTCTTTCCAGGAAGTCCAGTAGCCTGACACAAATCACTATCAGGTCCTCCTCTCACAAGAAAAAATAATAGAGGAATTCATTGGTCTACATGTTAACTACTTCATCTTTAGATACTTGGAAGAGTAAATGGAGCCTGGCTGAAGGATCGTAAAGGAGGCAGCTTGGGACTGGAAGTTTTCTAGTCAGAGGACCTGGATTCATATCCTGCTACTACCTGTGTAAACTTAGGAAAGCCATTTAGCTTCCTGGGTCTCATTTTTTTTCCATTCATTAGACTGTAAGCTCCTTGGAGGCAGGATTTATCTTTTGCTTCTTTCTGTATCTCTAGTGCTTAGCACAGTGCTTGGCATTTAGTAGGCACTTAATAAATGTTTATTGATTGATCTGTAAAATGAGGTTGGGCTAGATGGTATCTGAGGTCCCTTCTGACTCTAGATCCATGAACCAATTACCCTGGGCCCTACTGTGACCTCTGACCTCCACCACAACTGTGATGCCAGTGAAGCTTTTTATACACCTCCCACCCCTTCCTTTCCCACAGGCTGCACAACTGAATCCAAGTCCCTCCTATTATAGAGGGAAACATTTACAAAGCTCATTCACACTGAATATAGTGCCCTACCTCTCTCGGGGGGGGGTTGCATTTTAAAAGTGGAGTCTTATAGAAAGCAATGCTGAATCCAAGGGAATTTGAAACTAATAGGGACACCTTGGACAGCAGTGGGAAATAACATATTTTACTTAGAGGACTTACTGGTGCTTCTCCAATCAATCAATCAATCAATTGATCAACAGGCATAGAGGCAATGGAAAGAACACTGTTTCTGGAGCTGTTCCTGATACTTATTAGTTCTGTGACCTCAGGCAGGTTACTTAACCACACTTGGTCTCAATTTTTGCATCTATAAAATGACTGGGTTTGGGGTGGCTAGGTGGCACAGTGAATAGAGCATTGGTCCTGGAGTCAGGAGGACCTGAGTTCAAATCTGGTCTCAGATACTTAACACTTACTAGCCCTGTGACCTTGGGCAAGTCACTTAACCCCAATTGCCCTGCCTTCTCCCTTCCAAAAAGCAAAAAATACATTTTTCAAGTTAGTGGGTTGGACCAGATGGGCTCTGAGGTCTGGCTCATGGGGCAATTAGGAGCTTTGCTGGCCACTGGTGGCCTCTGATGAAAGTCACATCCAATATACCTCCAGGTAAATACTTCTCTGAGTCACTCAATCTCAGAGTCTGAGAGGATCTCATAGGCCATCTGTTCCAAGTAGTCATGCAATCTCTTCTCGAAGATGTCACATGATGGAGATCCCTTCCCCTTTCCCCCATGGTTTCTGTTTCTCTCTGTGTCCCTCTGTCACTCTCTATCCCTCCATTCACAGATGTAGACTTGGAGCTAGAAGGGGCCAGAGGTCATCTACTCCACTCTCTTTGTTAGCTCATAAAAGTTAACATATGTAAAATGCTTGCAAACATTAAAGTACTATATGAATGGTGTTATTATTTTTAGTGTTAAAATAGGTAAACAAGCCCATAGGGATGAAGTGACTTATCCAATAAATTCCAGTAAATGGTAGATTCAGAATTTGAAACCTAACCCCTTGTTTCTATATCTAGTACATTTCTTCTATGTATATACCACACTATTCCTAGCCATGGCCATCATCTCTTAACTGTTGTTTAGCTTATATTGATAATTTTCCCAGTAAAACATCATGCCCAAAACTATGCAGCCCAGATGGGGTCTGACCAAGGAAGGGTACAATGCAGACTATAGCCTCTTTGCTTCCGAAAACTATACCTTCTGAAGGCTGACTATGATCTCATTAGCATTTTTTACTCCTATTTCACACTGTTGACTAATACTGAGCTTGTGGTCCAACCCAGATCTTTTTCAAATGAACTATTATCTAACTACACAGCCTCTATCTGGTGTTTAAGAAATTGATTTTTTGAACCCAAGCATAAGACTTTACATTTTAACTCAATTAAATTTAATCTTGACTTGATTCACCCCAGTGTTCCAGTTAAATAGGAGCCCCATAGAGCTCACAGATGAGACTGTAATGTGGCCAGGAGTTATGTGAGAGTGTCTTGGAAAGACAGAACATATACAATGGCTGCCACCACCACCAATGCTGCTGCCACTTAAGAGCAAATTGTCTATGGATGAAGAGTTGGTCTCTTAGTCTGGAGAACCTGGAAGATAAAGTTCCACCTTTGACACATACTGTCTCTGTGATTGTGGATAAGTCATTTAATTTCTCAATGACCCAGGCAATTTCCTAAGTTCATAAGATCCAGAAGAGCTGCTGATCTGAACTGGACAATTGCCTTGGCCTCCTTACTGCAAGTCTCTCCTCTCCTATGTCCATCTTCCACACATATCTGCCAAATTAATATTCCTAAGTCACAGGTCTGACCATCTTACTCTCTTACTCAAAAGGGTCATGTGGATGGCTCCATACTGCCTTTTGGATAACATATGAGCTTATTTGGCATTTAAAGCCTTTCCCAATCTGGCTCTGTTCTACCTTGGCAAGCTTATTATATATTACTAAATATCTACATTTCAGCCAGACTGGATTGATTGCCACTCCCAGGTAGGGTCTCTTTCTCTGAACTCTGTGGCTTTGTACAATCTTTCTCCCATGCCTAGAGTGCACTCCCTGCTCCCCTGTCTTTAATAACCCCCACTTCGTTCAATGCACAGTTTACGCCCCCCCTCCTACTCAGAGCCTTTTCTGCTTCCCTCAGCGACTAGTCCCCCACGTATAATCACTTTGCTGCTTATTTGGCACATATCTTAGAAAAAGCTAAGATTTTTGTTCACACTTTTTCCCCTAAAAGAGTGTAGGTTCTATTTTGTTGTTTCTACATCCTCAGACCCCTAGGACTTTGCTCCTCTTGACTCTCTGTGACCCCATTTAGGGTTTTCTTAGCAAAGGTGGTTTGCCATTTCCTTCTCCAGCTCATCTTACAGATGAGGAAACTGAGGCAAACAAAGTTAAATGACTTGCCCAGGGTCACCCAATTAGTAGATGTCTGAGACTATATTTGAACTCAGGAAGATGTCTTCCTGACTCTAGGCCCAGTGCTCTGTGCACTAAGTAGCGCCATAGTTACCTAGTGCCCCCATTTGGGTCCTTAGAGATCATCTAGTTCAGATTAGAGCCAGATTAAAATGTAATTGGAAACATTTAACAAAATAAATAAAAAACACAAAACATAAGTCATGTTAACAGGTACTTTTCTAAGTCAACACACACCCTCTGGGATTCTTGTGGATGGTTTAGTGTTCTCCATTTTCATTTGAGTTTGACCCTACTGATCTGGGCCAATCTTCTCATTTTTAAGACCAAGAAACTGAGCCCCAGGGAGGTAAAGCAGTTTGCCTGAGCTCATACAAGTAGAAAAGAAGAGCTGGATTCAAACTCTGTTCTCCTGATGCCAAACCCAGACTTCTACCCACTGCTCCAGAAATGTAACCCATGTATTCAAAGAAGGCAATGTGTGACATTCCCCTGCCTAATTGCATTTTAATTACTTATTTTCTTTTCTTTCCTTTCTTTCTTTAACATCACAAACTATCCAGTTGGCATGTTTCCTGTTATTTTCCTCTAGCATCAATGTTGTTTGTTATATCTATGCTTCCTAGGACATCATAGTATCTAGACTATGAACTAATAGGGGGTACTGTTCCCCACCCCCACCCCCCAACAAGGAGCCAGGAAAGATCTGAGCCTAGATCTATACCATTTTCTCTACCTGGACCAGGAAAAAGTTAAAGACTGTATTTAATTTATCATAGAATTACAGATTTAGAACTAGAAGGAACCCAAGGTGACATTGAGTCCAATCCCATCACTCCTATTTTACAGATAAAAAAAGTGTGCACAGAGAAGGTAGATGAATTATTCAAGACCTCACAGCTAGACAATGTTCAAGGCAGGACTTGAAACCAGATCTTCTTGGCTAAAAGTCTATTCCATCAGACACTATAGCATGCTTCCTCTCTCTCTCTCTCTCTCTCTCTCTCTCTCTCTCTCTCTCTCTCTCTCTCTCCCCCCACCCCCTTCCTTTTTTGTTCCAAAGATTAGGCTTTAGCACTTAAGTTTTCTAGATTAGAAAAGCATCAGCTTCTAAAGGCAGTGAAGTCTGGGGGCTGTGGTCTTGCTCCTTTAACTTCATGTGCATCACAAGTCCCAAACTGCTCTTAGCATTGTCCAGACTTGCAGAATTTTCCCCTCTCATCCCTCCAGGGAGGAATAGACTGGTTTCCTTGAATAAACTCTGTGATGTTTTTGCTTGCGAACAGGCTCCAACCTCACATAGCTAATGTTAAGCTCAGTAGTCGTCACCATGGTGGTTTCCAAGCAGAGATTTCAAGGCTAAGACAGAAATTCGTCATCACTTTCCTAAGCACTGGGTTTTTCAAAATCAAAGTAGCTCCTCTACCTTCGTGGCAATTGCCATCATTGGTGAATGACGGGCGATGCCCTCACGTATGAATTCCTAAGAGAAGCAGCTATAATTTCATTCCTCCCCCAACACAGATGGCAAGAATGACTCTTAGTATAGTGGTATCAAATTCAAATGAGGCCACAGAACCAGACATAAGGATTCCTGTGGGCTGTAGATTGACTCAGAAAACCACATAATAACATTCTCTATGGTTTTTTAAAAATTTAAATTTATTTTGTAGAATATTTTCCAATCATATTATAATCTAGTTATGGTGCTGGGGTGTGTTGAAACCAGCATATTTAACACTTCTGACTTAGTCCATAAGTCCCAGGCAGCTGCCCCAGGTACAGAGAATCAACCAGGGTCCCACAGTTAATAATTGTCAGAGGTGGGATGTGAACTCAGGCCTTCTGGGCTCCAAGTCTTGTCCTCCTCTGAGGTTACCTCAGTACCTAGTAAGGGAAACTGAGTTAGGAAAGGTTTCTGATCTCTTACCTTTGCCAAAGGAGGCAGCTAATCCATTCATAAAGTGGGTGAAAGGCTTGTTAGGGGAGCCGGGGATATCCAAGGACACCACAGAGTTACTGCTCAACAGATCAATCTTCCCCGCCTGCTGCCGAAACTTCTCCAGCTCCCTAGACAGGAGGTTGAACTGCTCACTTTGGGTCCGACATTTCTCTTCCAGCTCTCGAACCTTGGACTGCACAACAGGGGCATGGAGATAGGGTCAGTGGGGAAGTAGGCCCCCCAGAGTGGGCTGGTATGGCAGGAGACTGGCTCCTGGTTTGTAGAGTGAAGAAAGGGAAGAGTGGGTGAAAGAAATTCAGGATATGTGAGGCCCACACAGACTGTCAGCTGAGTCACTGGCCCAGTTCCATCCCATATTAACGTATAAAATCAGAGGTACCAAACTGTCTGGCAAGCATTAGGAAGATGCTGCTCAGGATTTCTGGGCAGCCTGAGCCTTTTGGGAGTGGGAGGAGGCAGCCTCTGTCTCTGGGAGTTTGATTTGAAGGCATTAGCCTGGGACGTAGGAGGAATTGGGTGGAGTGGTTCACTGGTTATCAGTATGAGGCCCAACATTGTTATATATCCCTGAGAAAGTAGCCTTTTTCACCAGAGGGAAGTCGATCTTGGTCTGTCTCCACTAGGGTCAGATGTACAATGTCAAAGTCTCATAGCCCTTATATAGGGTAGGATATATGTACATGTTGCCTCTCCTGAGAGAGTAAGGATTGTCTCATTCTTTGTATGTGCAGACCCAGCACCTATCAGAGTGCATGGCACATAGTAGGTGCTTAATGTTTATTGAACAATTGATTGTTTTGGTGAACACAGTTAGGACAAAGGCAATTCACAGGAAGGGGACAAAATTAAGGACAAGTTCAATCAATCCACCCATCAATAAACATTTATTGAGCACCTACTATGCACCAAACATAGGACTAAGTTCTGGGGATATAGACAAAGACAAAAGAATTCCTGCCTTCAAAGAGCTTACTCTTTGGAGTGGGGAAATGACAGGATAACATAGATATCAATATATACAAAATAAATACATACGGAGTCTAACAGCCTGGGAGCAGGGGTGGGGAGGAAGAATCAAGGGAGGCCTCCTGGGGAAGGTAGTGGTTGAACTTTGAAGAACAACTCAAGAAGACTTGGGCCTCACCCTCCTGTCTGCTCTTTCCTCTCAGTCCCTTCCAGTTCCCTCCTTTCCACCCCTGCCCAACAGAGCATACCTCAGTATGACAAAATGTAAGTCATGGTAGACCCCTCCCCACGGTCCTCAGCATCTCCTTACATGTCTCACTGTGACTCATGGGGCAATGACCTTCACCTGGAAGACTAGCTGGCCCATCTTGGACAATCTGATAAATGGAGATAAAACAGTCCCCCCCCCCCCATCTGGTCAGCCTTATAGGGTTATAGTGTGGATGTTCAGGATACTTACTGGAGGGGGCAAAGTGGAAAAAAAGCTGGGGGGTTGAATTTCACCCATAATACACAACATTCTAAAACTCTTAGTGCCATTTAAAGCATTAATAGTTAAAAGTTATTAAATAGTTATTTAGGGGAGGGGAGGGACAGAAATAAGCATTTATATAACACCTACTATGTGTCAGGAACTACGCTAAGCCTTTTTTACGAATATCTCATTTGATACTCGCAAGAATCTTGGGAGGTAGGGTGTTGTTAATATCCCCATTTAAAACTGAGGAAACTGAAGCAAAGGTGAAGTGACTTGTCCAAGGTCACACAAGTGATTAAGTTTCTGATGCTAGATTTGAACTCAGGTCTTCTTGATCTGAACAAATTGTTGACAAATAAATAAAGAAGTTGGCAAATTCCCTGACTTGTTCAATTTTTTAAATATTTATTTAGTATTTATTAATTTAATTATTATTTATTCCTGACTTGAGACCCAGCACTCTCCACTGTACTACATATTTAACTGATTAGGTGATCTTAAGCAAGCTTCTTTGTATCTCTGACAGTGAGTTTCTTCATCTCAAGGAGCATAACAACATCTGTCTGCCTGACCCTGTCCTGCCAGTCCTGCAATATTGTTCCAAAGATCAAATGAGATGATCTATAGAAAGGAGCTTTGTTAACTATAAGATGCTATTAGACACCTTTAGAGATTATTAATAACAATCATCATTTATAATTCACCCCACAAATAACAATTCACTTTTATAAAATGCTTTAATGTCTAAAAAAGCACTTTACAGCATTGGTTCATTATATCCCTGCCAGGAAGGTGCTATGATTATCCCCATTTGACAGAGGAGGAATCAGACATTGATTAAATTCTTAATGCTTGCAGAGCCTTGTGCTAGGGGACAAAGGAGATACAACATTTAAATAATCTCATTCCTTGTCCTCACGGAACTTACAGTCTAGGGCTGATACTATAGAATATGCACCAAATATTTAATATAAGACCTGCTCAGTCCCACATCATTTTATCACAGGGTCTCAGAGTGGGAAGGGATCTCAGTGGCTATTTAATCCACCCATCCCTGAACAAGAATCCCATCTACAATACCTCTGACTTGTAATCGTCCAGGTTTTGCTTGAAGTCCTCCAGGGACAGGAACCCACTACCTCCTCTATACTCGGCTGATTTGGACTCTTTGCTTTAAGGGGCTTCCTTGGCAAAGCCAATGATTGATATGAATTCTCTACTCCAACCTGATTCACAGTTCTGGTATTTAAAATGACGGTCGGTCAGTCTTCCTCCCTCCCCCACAGGCAGTGAGCCTGCTGATTTCCCTGGTACAGAATGAAGCGCTATTTGTTTCTGTGAACACAGCTTTCTAAAAATAAGCCTAATGAATTCCAAACCTATAATTAATCTCTTCAATTCATAAAACATCAGTAAGTTTATTCCTGCTAAGAAAAAAAAAACCTGAATGGTTTAGGCTGGTGATTATCCTTCCATGGAGAGAGCAATCAATGACTGAAATCCAGGGGCTGCTAAAAAATATCCTTCCAAGCAGATCACCTTTGTCTTCCTTGGCCTCTTCATGTCTAGCTGAGTTCAGTCCCCCCTAATTCCTGAATTCACCTTGAATCTGTTTCTTCTTAGAATTCCCTGGTACCATCAAGCATGTAGGTCAGGGTGGAAAGGTACCTCACAGACAATGTGGTCCAACCCACATTCCAAAAAGAATCACCAACAAAAGGACAATCTAGCTTTTGCCTGAAGGCCT
Source organism: Gymnobelideus leadbeateri (assembly GCA_011680675.1). Classification (NCBI taxonomy): domain Eukaryota; kingdom Metazoa; phylum Chordata; class Mammalia; order Diprotodontia; family Petauridae; genus Gymnobelideus; species Gymnobelideus leadbeateri. The sequence continues at coordinate 422,975 of WOXC01011212.1, forward strand.
CTAAGGAGGGGTAGTCCCTTGGCTCCTGAGGCTCAAGGTCAAACTGAAGGTCAACAAGGAAAGGGCAGCTCCCCTACAGTTTTCCAATCAAGGAGCCATAGCATAATGCAGTAGATTTGGATTTGTTTCTAATCATGGCTCAGCCACCACCTTTGTGACCTCAGGAAAGTCTGGCTCATTTTTCCCATCTGAACAGGCTAGGCTAAATATCTCAAGTACTTTTTAGCTCAAAAACTCAAGATTCTAGATGCTTAAAGGATAAAATTTATGCTTTCCTTAGTCTTTATAGAGTCAAAGCCAGTGACTTGGATATAAGAGAATGAGAAGAGTTTTCTCATTCTTGATACTTCTTGGAAGGAAAGACAGGTAAAATTATGACAACATGGACATTCTTAGGATGAGAGCAAATCCAATTCCCTCATTTTACCAACAAGGAAGCTAAAGTATAGGGATGTTAACGGTAGGGAAAGTAATCAGAGGTAAACTCACTCAAAGTCACAAAGGTAGTCATATCTGTCTTACCTGTCACAGAAAAACAGAATTTGAACCCAGATCCTCTAGGACAAAGTTGTCTAGGTCCTCTGGGACCCATCTTCCTCTCCACCTATACCACAGCACCTTTTCCTAATGTTGATGGAATTTCTACCCACCAAGGTTAGACCCAACGATATTTAGGACAAAAGATAAGCAGAGAAGGGATTATGGTTATTCTTTGTCCCATTTCTAATCAGTTTCCAGTAGTCTGATTGACCTCAAAATACCAAATTCCTCAAAATGCTGAGCAATTAAATTTGTTTTTTGTTAAATGAGTCTGATTGGAGCTAACTTCATAAGATTAAGTGTAGGTTATACCATAATAGTTTGTCCCACTGTGGCCTATGCAAGAAGGCCATCCAAGCAACCCTGGTTGCACCCCTACCTCCTGGCATGTGGGGTTTGGGGAAATGGCCTAAGATGACCTTCTCCCACTGAAGAAAAGAATACTTAACAGGGAGATCACCTACCTAGATCTTCTCAGATGTAAATTGATCCTACAGACCCAATTTATGCCCCATTCAGGAAACTCAGATATTTTTATCAATGATTTAGAGAGGGATGTGGATGGCACATTCACCAAATTTACAGAAGACATAAAGTGAAGAGGAAAACATAATAAACATATTGAATGCTAGTCAGAATCCAAAAATATCTCAACAGACTTAAACATTGGACCAAATCTAATAAGTTGAAATTGAATAGGAATAAGTTTAAAATCTTAAAAAATATATTTCCAAGTACAAAGTGGGTGGCATAGCAAAGTTCCTCTAAAGAAGATTAATGGTAGAGGAAGCAAAAGATTTAGTGAACTTCAAAGTAAAGGCTAATTCCATGCTCTAGACCCCACACTTGACAAATTCTAATAGGGACAAATATAATCCAATGTTTGGCTAAAAAAAATCAGTTGCATAGGAAATGGAAGGAGGAATGGTACATATCTAGTCAACAATTCATATGAAAAAGATCTGGAGGTTTTAGTATACCACAAGCCCAATATGAATCAAGATCATGACCCAGCAACCAAAAAGGTTAAGGTGATATTAAGCTTCATTAGGAAAGAAAAGATCTAGGACAATGGGGATTATAGTCCCTTTGTAGTCAAGCTTAATCAGATCATATTTGGAGGACAGGGCTCACATCTGGGTACCACATTTTAGGGAAAATATTGAAAAGAGAAAATAGACAAAATATTGAGAATATCTAAGATGGTGAAGGAATCCAAATTTAAGCCATTTGGAAAAGCCAGGGAAAGAAAAGGAAAACTTGGTAGGGGACATGATAACTAGCTATGTTTGGGTACTAGAGGGGCCAGTATGTGGAAGAAGGATTATTCATTCCATTTGGTCTCAAGAGGACAGAAGTAGGACCTACAATGATTTTGGTTACATATGCAGGAAAATGCCCTTACTGATCTATCCCCAAATGGAACAGGCTGACTATTGCTGAAGGTTTTCAAGTAGAAGCCAGGGGACCATTCATCAATGATGCTTTAGAAGGGTTTTTCTGTTTAAAAATTGTCAGTGGTTCCCTTGGCTCTTTTTTCTATTTTCTAGTGTTATATTATCCACCTTTGTGCACTATGTTTCAGCCAAACCAGACAACCTTTCCTCCTGAACATAGGTGGGCCTAGAGCATGGGCCAAGGTATGCCCAGGAAAGCCAGCACAGCGTGGGTCAACCATTACCATAGGTCTTTTCTCCTTGTCCTCAAGTTCCATACTCTGTGAGTGTCTATCCTTCAGAATATACTCTGTGCTCTCCCACCTCCATACTTTTGCTCAAGATGTGCCCTAAGCCTTCACCTGTTGAATCCTTACCCCTCTCCTTCTTGAAGGCTCTCCTGTACTGGCAGATTAGCGATAACTTCCTGAGAGTACACATACTTCTTTTTTGTACCCTTCTAATGCATTTATCTGGTAATGTTTGTTCCTTAGCTTCTTACTAGACTATGAGGTCCTTGAGGCTGAGAACCACATTTAAACTTTGTGTCTCCCTCAGAAACAAGCACAGGACTCTGCTCATGGTGGGTACTCAACAGATGTTTGTTAAATTCACTTCAACACATGTTCATGAAATGCCTACTATGTGCAAGATGTTTGGAAATATAGTGTGATGGCTGGGGTGTTAACTCTGCAGCAGATACAATTCTGTGATGCTGGGCAGTTTACTTAAACTTTATGAGCCCCAGTTTCTTCATCTGTAAAACAGGGATGATGATAATAGTGCCTATCTCACAGGGTTTTGTGAACATCAAATGACACTATTACTAATGTTATTAATAAAATCTATTATTATTATCATACTGGTTCTATAACCCTGAACAAATCCTTTAACCACCCCTCCCAGCACCCTGGGCAACTTTCTAAAACTCTTAAGTTACAAAACAAACACACAATCTACATTGGTTCCCTTGGTGAGTGAAATGACAGGTCTTGATATAAAAGAAAAAAGACAAATTGTGAGATATGTTGTTAGGTATTGGATGAATAGATGAAAGAAAGAAAGAATGAATTTCAGAAACAGCCAACTCCTCAAGCAAGCAGAAATGAGACTCTTGAGGAAGCTTGTTTAGTTTTTCAGGGCACTTTGGCATACTTTTTAAACTCCAACTTCAGCATCTATTCTCCCTCTCTCTTTCCCTAGGCATCACCATCATAAAAAAGAGGGTGAAGGGATCTGCGTCACTTCCCCTTCCCCCTACCATCACCAGGAAGATCCTCTTCTACTGAGCCCTGATCTGTAAGAGAGACATCAATGGATCTACAGATTGATTTTGTGGCTCAAGCAGTCACATGGTATTCATAAATACAGATCTAGAAGGAATCTCAGAGACTAACTAATCCAACAACTTCCTTTTACAGATGATAAAACTGAGGCCCAGGGAGATTAAGTGACTAGATCAAAACCACACATATAGGAAGCATCAGAGGAACCCAGATCAGAGGACCCTATATTTAGAATGAGAAGGAACATAGTCTAGAAGGAGCTAGTCTGACCTTATCCCACCTCTGACTTTATAATTGAGGAAACAGTCCCAGAGAGGGAGTGATATACCCAACGATACACAGGGAGTGTCAGGGAAGAGATTCGAACCCATCAAATCCATTGCTCTTGGCACTATAACACTTCTTGCCTGGTACTATCTGGGCAGGAAGAGGGCACTAGCCCTCCCCCCCCCCCCCCAGGGAGGGAATCCCCAGCAAGGGAGGTTAGGGTCTTCTGGGTCAGCGGGAAGAATTGCTAAGTTTTCATTTTTGACTTTTGGAGTCCCAGAATGAAAACCTCCCCAACTCTTGGCAGCCCAGAGGAGGCTCGGCTGAATGATGCTCCGGGATGTCGCTGAGCTGGAAAGGAGTAAAGAACCAGTCCTACTAGCGGAGGAAACCTACGTGCCACTGAGCCTCCTGCTTCCTCCCTTTCTGTAAGCCCTGCTACTCTGCACCAGGCTGGTTTATTTGTACATCAATATTTATTTTGGGCATTCAGAGGTTTGTCATTTCCCTGGTTCAGCTCCTCTGCTGGGTGGGGTGGGCCCATGACTCTGCATTAACCCTCTACTGCATTTATAAATCACTGTTTACACTTGTCTCCTGATTCTGAGCCACCTGCAACTTTGAAAGCAGCACAGAAACCCGGCTCAGAATCTGCCATCCCGGCAGGCAGCGGAGCGGGGGCAGGAGTGACTGCATCACCGTCATCAGGCAAATGAGCTATAATTGGAACCAACAGCAGAAACTTGCAAATGTGGATGTGGGTATTTATAAAGATGAGTAAAACAAAATGCAAAAACATGATTTCGAAGATTCCTTGACTTGGTTTTTTATTTGTCAAACCAACTGGGCTTCTCTTAAGGATGAAACTGTCTGGATACGGACACGTGAATTGCATAGTTACTAAAATCTGCACGTAACGAGGAAGGCCAATTAATAAATTCATGGCATTAGCAAAGTCATTAATTAGGGTTAATTAGTGAATCCATTAATTAGGGGTTCAGTTGTACTGTCTTTTGTTAGGGTCCTGTTTCTAATTCAATGGCAACTCTAAACAGTTATTCCTTTTATTTAATTTGTTCCATTAGACAGACTGAGTTCCTTGAGAGCAGGGACAGGATTTTGTTTTATTTTTAGCCTTACTTTTTATTTTCAACTCTTAGCACAGGGTCTGGCACATAGTAGGTCCTTAATAAATACTAGTTGACTGCCTTTGAGTTAAAATCCTTTGCTTTCATTAGGCATTGGTACCAGAGAATGAAAAAGTATTTGAAGTTAAATGTACATGTGTGTGTTTGTGTTAGTTGTAGGTCAACACCCTTAGTTGGGTTGAGTCATTAATTAATCCATGAATTAATGTATGAACTTGAAAAGCTGGAATGAGCCTTGAATACCATGTAGTCATAGTCTCATAGGATCATAAGCTTATAGACCTAGAAGGAACCTCAGTGGCCATCTAGTCTATTTTACAGATGAGGAAACTGAGGTCTAGCACAACCAGATCATTTTACAAATGAAGAAACTGGGACCCAGAAAGGGAAAGTAATTCAGCCAAGACTGCACTGGCTGGTGGCTGAACCAGGACAAGAGCCCAGGTCTTGTGACTTCCATTTCTAGGGCTCTATATACCACACCATTGCAATAGTCTAATGATTACTGAATTTATGCCATTTCAATTGTAGAAGGTCTCCATTGATTTAAATAGCTGTGAAAAGCTACCAAAGCCATTTCTATAGAACCCTTAATTGAATCTCATACTTCTTGCCTTCTATAGAAGATGCTGGAGGAGGATCAGTCACTATATATTTTTTTCATATCATACCTGTCATTTATTCCACAAACAGTTATTATTAAGTGTATACTATGCGCAAGAGAATGGGTATACAAAAAATAATGAAACTGCTCCTGCCCTCAAGGAGCTTACATCCTATTAGGGCAAACAATATGTACACAGGGGTCAGGAGAAAGTACACGTATGCTTAGCGCTAAAAAGTATAAGGTAATTTTAGGAACAGTGAGAAACTAATAATTAGGGTATCTGGAAACAGGAGGCAATACTTGAGCTGAGCCCTGAAGGAAATATTTTCCTTAGATTAACAAGTGAATGCCCATCCCAACAGATGAAAAGAACCGAAATTCATACGCTTGCTAATGATTCATCTCTAAAGATATTAACCTTAAACCATGACATACAAACATCTACATGTCTGTCTGTATATATGAATACATGTATGCATCATCTGTGTACCAATCCACCTATCTTTATCTTCTCTTCCTCTCCTCCCTCTCTCCTCCCTTCTTTCCTTCTTCCTTCCTTTCTCTTTCTTCATTGCTTTCATCCTTTCCTTCTTTCCTTCTTTCTTTCTTTCTTTCTTTCTTTCTTTCTTTCTTTCTTTCTTTCTTTCTTTCTTTCTTTCTTTCTTTCTTCTCTCTCTCTCTCTCTCTCTCTCCCCCTCCCTCCCTCCCTCCCCCCCCCTCCCTCTTCCTCTCCTTCTCCCTCTCCCTCTCTTTGTCAGTAAGCTACATGGCATAGTGAACAGAGAACTGACCTTAAAGCCAAGACATCTTGGGCTCAAGATCCACCTCTGATCCATACTGGCTGTGTGACTCTAGCCAAGTTATTTAATTTTTAATTTAACTTTTATGTGCCTGAGGCAAACCTTTAAAACTACAAATTTTCAGGGTTGGGGGAGAGAATTTGGAAACCCAAATTTTTAAAAATGAATGTTAAAATTATTTACACATAATTGAGAAAAATAAAATATTATTCTTTTAAAAATGAAACTATAAATTGCAAAATAGTTGTAGATCTTCACTGGCAGAGGGGTTTTTCTCACTTTCCTACACTGATAAATTACAGGTCTGGGAAAAAACCCAAACTTATGTGTATATACAACAAAGATTTTTAACCTAGAGGTCTATGAACTTGAATGGAAAGTGGCACTTTAATTTTTACTAACATCAAGCTGAAATGTAGCATTTCCTTAAAAACATTTTCTGAGAAGCCCTCCATAGGTGTCACTAGACCCCCAGGGGAGTGCATCACAGAAAAGGAGAACCCCTGATGAGCGGCTGTTAAAAAGAGCAGTGACTCCCCAGTGAGAGAGATTGGGTGGAAATGTTAGCTCCAATGCTGAGGAGATGTGTGGCCCTGGGCAAGTCAGCTCATTTCATTCATATGTGATAATAGAACTAATAATAGTTATCAAGGACCTTGGTCTGGAAGGTACAAGGGACAAGGTCCAATCATCTCATTTTATAGATGAAGAGCTTGGATCCTATGAAGTGATCTGTCCAATGTCATGCAGGTAGTGGCTTCTCAGACTCCAAATCAATTATTTTTTTCAACTATATCCCACTTCTCTGATGTTAGAACTCCTTGAGTCTGAGATCTGTATTTTACATGTGAGGAAACTGAGATCCATAAAGGCCAAGTGACTTAGTCAAAGTAAGGTAGGTAAGTCATACAGATAGTCCTCCAATTCCATATCCAGTGTTTTCTCAACTGGGCCCAGCTGGCTTAAGCCTAGACTTGGGGAAGGAAAGAGTACTCTACACATTAATTAGGGGTCTCTCAGGCCCACTGAGGTCCAATGTGAGATGCCTGATGTTCTCAGGAGATCAGATGGAGGTGTGTTCTGTCTTGGTAACTACCTTGCTAAATAGCAGCTGAAAAGAGCCTATGACTGAAAACTCCTTGTGGGCAGGGATGACTGCATGCTTGTCTTTGCATCCCGATCACCCTGCACAGTGCCTGGCACTTATCAATTGCTTATTGATCGATGGCATCCTAAGTGCCAGACTCAGCTTTGAACACCAGTTCTGTTGATTAACCTAACCCTGAGCTCCCAAACTCCAAGAAAGCACCTTTCTCTGCTACAGGAAAAGAATCCACTGGACATGGAATGACTTCACCACCTCTACTGCTGGTTGTTCTGATGGTGAAAGAAAAAAAAACTATAGCTTCCCATTGATCCTTAACCTGGTCCCTGGAAATCAAAATCTTCAGGCCACAAGGACATCCCGGTTGGCCTTCACCTACACTATCCTCCGACCCTTTGAGCAGATTAGGATTTGGAAAGGAAAATCATGTTTTCTTTCACTGTGCTTTTTTAGCACAGTGCTGAAGTCCCTTCTCCATGGGATGCCCCCCACCCCTGACTTTCATCACCTTTCTCCATTAAACAATCTTCCATTCAGATCCTTACCTCCCGATCTTATCTTTCCCAAGACTAGGCAAGAACCATTCCCGAGACACTGAAGAACTTTCATGGGCATACTAAATTAAAAATGATAGCTAACATTTGCATAGTACTTTAAGGTTTGCAAAGCCATTATAGATTCGGAACGAATCCTTATTTCTTCCAACTCCTTCATCCCAGTAGCCTGACCATTGACATTTGAACTAAACATACAGCTGAGAATCATTTTTATGCAGATAACCTCCAAAATAAATGTATTTAGCAAATTTGTCTCTACTGAGATTTGGTTCCATGTCACCAACTGCCTATTAGACATTTCAGTTTGGATATCCCAAAGGCATCTCAGATTCAACTTGTCCAAAAGACAGTTCATGGTCTTTCTTGCAAACTCTTTTCTCCTATAAGCTTCCTTATGTCCATTGAGGACACCACCATTCTTCCAATTCTCCAGATTTGACAGTAGTCCCCCTGATAGAATGTAAGCTCTTTTGAAATCTAGGGATTATTTCCTTCCTTCCTCTTTCTTTCTTCCTTTCTTTCTTTCTCTCTCTCGCTCTCTTTCTTTTTTTCTTTTTCTTTCCTTCCTCCCTTCCTTCTTCTTTCTTATTTCTTTCTATTTTATATCCCTGCCGTCTATTATACTGCTTGAAACACAAGAGATATTTATTGAAAGCTTGTTGGTTGAAAAATTGAGTGATAGAATGTAAACTCCTTAAGGGCATGTTTATTTTTGTCCCTGTATCCTTAGGACAAGAGATTCTCTTTGGAATACTATTTCATTTTTGTTGTTGTTGTTGTTTTTATATCCCTAGTCCTGGCATAAGGGAGGTACTTAATTAATGCTTATTGATTAATTGATCCCAAGATCTTTCCTCTCCCTCAATCTCCATATCCAATCAGTTGCCAAGTCTTGCCGATTCTACTTTCACCATCTCTGCCACATCCAGACCCTTCCTTCCTCTCACAAAGCCTGGTTCAGGCCCTCATCACTTGTCACCTGGATTACTGGAATTGATTCTTAGTTAATCTGCTGGCTCCAGTCTTTCCCATCTCCACTTTATCCTATACACAGCTATGAAAATGAAAGCATAGATATGACCATGTTACTCCCATACTGAAGAAAAAAATCCATAGTTTCCTATTACCTCTTAAAAAAATAACCTTCACCCTGTCATGTAAAACCATCCATAGTTGGGTTCCTACTACCTTTCTATCTTATTCCTTATTTTAAACCCTAGGTCATAAAAAAGTCTAGGGTTTCATTCCTGAGCCCTATTTTCCCTGCTGATCTAAACCAGGGCTTCTTAACCTTTTTTTTTTTTTTCATCACTGGCTCCTCTGGCAGTCTGAGAAAGAATGCTTGTTGCCCAGATTCCTAATAGAAAGAAATGCTCATTTTCATTTAGCAGTAAGTGAAAACAAAGATGTAATTTTTTTTCCCCATCCATGTTCATGAATTCCCTGGAATCTATCTTCAAATACTTTGGGGGAATCTATAGATCTCAGGTTAAGAACTGCTGCCTGAACTTACTTCCTTAGACCTCATCATTCTTAGTGTTTCAACAAAACTGCATACATAGATAACTCTAAAATCTGCATCTCGAGTTGGTCTTTCTCCCAAGCTCTAGTCCTGCATTTCTAATTGTCTGCTGTTCAATTTTATTAGACTCCCTTTCAAACACTCTTTTTTCCAGTCAACCTGGTCTCCTGGCTATTCCCAGGCTACATACAGCATCCCATTTTCTACTTTTGGAGCCTTTGCACAGGCTGTGCCCCATGCCTAAAATGCTGTCCCTTCCTACCTCCACCCCACAGAATCCCTAGTTTCCTTCAAAGCACAGCTTAGTTACCACCTCCAGGACGTCTTTCTTGATCCTTCTGGCCCTTAGTTGCTTTCTCCTTCTTAAAATCATTTCATGTATTTTTATCTGTGTACATGTATCTTTACCCCATGCTACCTTCTGCCACCACCCGACTCTGCCTCCAGGCCCAATTCCAGCAAGGAAATCTTTTGGTTTGTCTTGGTATACTCAGGGCCCAGCACATAAAAGGACAAGATAGGGACTGGACTTATAAACTGTGTTGGTACAGGGAACTCCAGGTGAGGAAACTCTACTAAAGCATGTCTGTACCTTCTGTGCAACGTATAATCTTAGCCCTGACAAGTTAAGTAAATTTTCCAAGGTCAGAGAGCCAGAATTTCACCACCACTACTTCTACTACTGCTACCATCACTACTACTACCACAACCAGCACCACCAATACTACTACTACTACATACTACTACTATCACCACCCCCATCACTATTACTACTACACTACTACTGCTACTACTATCACTACCACTACTACTGTTGATAAAACAGTAATGACTATCATTTGTGTAGCATTTTAAAGTTTACAAATTAATATCTAATTTTATCGTGTGTCAGAGATGAGAGATAAACCCAGATCTTCCAAGTCTGACTGTCTTACACTATACTGCCTTTCTGTACATAGTAAACATTTAATAAATTTTATCAAAGAGAATAGTTTTAAGTATTTTTTGATTAAAAAATCCAATAATTTGTTTTATCAAAGGCTATCAGGTGCTACATAGGCAAAATCAAGAATGATTGTCTATCAAGGAATGATCAAGAACTGCTTAGCTTTCTATGCCTGCATAGATCACCAAACTGAAACTCAAAATATTTTTAGTCCAAGACATTGTTGAACATGATCAAATTCTTTGCTGCCCCCACATCCTTCACTGACTTTGGGTCACCACTATAGACATAAATAATCATTGTTGCAATGGAAACGTACAGAAGTGGGAGGCCCTAGGGAATTCTAGGTAACAGAGTGCCAGATAACAGAGGGGTTCTATCCCAGATGCTTTATGGAGCTCTTCCATTTCAAAACTTGCCCTGGTTGTCAATTTTCAGGCTTCTAGAAACTCAAATATCTCTTCTGGGAAGAGGGAAGTAATAGACTGTTCTAGGTTGTTGGCAAAGTTGGGGTCCTCTTGTAGACTGAAATTTGACTCCTGATGAGTTGAAAACATTATCACTGGAGTGAGTGAATCTTGTTTCCCCTATGCCTCAGAGTTCAAGGAGATAGGCAGATGCTTCTAAAATAAAACGCTCTGGGAGCATGCTTAGGAGGCAGCAGAAACAAAAACCATTTAGATGAATTCAGGTGGACGCATTCAATTCTCAGATACTTACTCTTGGCCCACTCTTTGGCTGTGTTACATAGTTAATCAGTGGGGATGTAAAGAACCCCTTAGCTCTGGGCAGAGGGGAAGATACCCAACTTCTCTCTTCCTGGGTCATTTGAATTGAGAGGACATTTCCAAAGCCTGAAAGTTACAACTTGGACACTAGAGTCAAACCATGTTTACTGGGTCTGCCCAGGGGGTAATGCTGATAATATTTGGTTATCTAGGACCCATTATTCATAGAACCATAGATCTTGAGCTTAAAAGGATCTATCTTAGAGGCCATGTAATTCAACCTCTTTATTTTACAGATGAGGGAGCAGAGGCTCAAAAGTTTAGTTAGTAGAAGAGCCAAGATTTGGCAGAAGTAAGATCTTGTCTCTAAATTTAGTTATTTCCTCTGCCCCACAACTGCCTCCCCTATTCATGCAGGAGTTAGAATCCCATGTCCATTGGGAGCCAGGCAGTTATGGAACCCTAGCAACCTACTATTTGGGTAAGCACATTGACTTGTGCAGAAGGCCTTCTGAGCAGACCCAGGTCATAGTGGCTCTATGGTGGCTTCCATGCAAGGGGAGGCAGTCAGGGCAAGCACACACCAGGCTTAAGGACAAATTATGCTCCAAAATACCTGCATGCTGTCCAAGGTGGTCTGGAGCAAAGCAAAATCCCAACAAGACACAGTAACAGAGAGATGAGATAAGGAAATGAAAAAAACAAAACAAAACAATTTTCAACACATCTGGATTCTTCCCCCACCCCCCACCTTCCCTGTCTCCCATTTAAAAAAAAACAAAATAAAGACAGTGACCACATATAAAAGCATGCACCAGGCCAACCACATTGGACGACACTAACAAAAGAAAAAATGAAACCCTGGCACTGTGCTTCAATCTCAGCAAGCAGATTTAAACCAATACAAAATTTCAAACAAACTGGCCTCAGCCCAGCTGGGAAAAGCAACAGTGAGTTTCCATCTCTAAGATTATTGCAGATGGAGGTGCCGGATACAAGGCAGGGGGGTGGGGCAGCATTCAGGCAAGAGGAGCCCAGTAATTTTTCAGGGAGATAAATGGCCATTTGAAGGTTTCCTTATTTCCCTAGGTGTTGCTCCCGCCCCTAGTTCCCCTTATAATTCATCATGGGCTACCTACTAAGGATTCATTATCTAATAAGTGCTTAAAAATCAATTTTAATATGTAGGAGAGGACTGATGAAATCTGTTCCTGGGGGAGGAATAGACTTGGTAAGCCAACCTAAGAGATATGTTTTCATTAATGGCTTCAGTGTTCCTGGGGGCTGAAGGAAGGGTCCCTCTGGGAAGTAGCAGCTGGACAAAGGGCCTGGAGATTGGAGATAGGGAGGACAAGTACCCTTTGGCCTTTCTTAATGGAATTAGGCCACAGGGGAGAGTGGGTTTATGGTAAAGATCACTGAATAGTGGAAGTCTAGATCTTTGATGAATTTATGTATGATGGCAGACATTAAGGTATGACCTTTGTCTTAAGCAGGTAGGAATTCTGTGCTCATTATGGTCCATCCATTATGGATGAAGGAGCAGTGGGGAGGGGGGCAGATGCTGCAGGTGTCATGTTTCATTCCATCCTGGGCCTTGGAAACCAACATGTCCCCAAAGGAGAGACTATAACTCAAAGAAAGAACTTGAACATTTGGAGAGATAACTCACTAAAAAGTTCTCCAAATTGTGGGGATGCAGGAATTATCACAAAAACAATACCCCTAACGACATCCATGGAGCCATGTTTAGGAAGTTCCCAAAGAGCAGGGTTCAGTCTATTCAATTGGCTTTGGGGAGAGCCATGGGTGGGTACTTAGTAAATAGAGGATCACAGAATTTCAGAGTTGGACTTGGGTGGCCATCTAGCTCAACCCATATCTCCCAAAGAATGTCAACTGCAACACACCCATGAGTTATCATCTATTCCAAGAATTAGTGGTTATCCTAGTACTGACATGCCTCCCCCTCCCACCCCCGCCCTTGTTTGGCAACCTTATTTTTCAGGTGGAGAGCCACAGTGGATGGAGAGCCAGTCTTGGATTCAGAATTCAACTTTTGCTTTTAACACCTGCTAACTGTGTGACCCTGGGCAAGTCACTTAAACTCTCAGTACCCACAAGTACTTTCCAAGACTTTAAGTTTTAGAGGAGGTGGCAATCTGTACTGGTAAAGGGACTTTCCTCACCTGTGAATATTCTCCACCAATAAAATCACAGGCCCAGTTAGAAAAAAAAATATGTATATATATTTGTGGGTGAGAAAAGATTGTTTTTCTTTCTACTGACTAAGAGCTTGGAAATGATCTCTTAGAATTTCTTGGTTGGTCTTCCACTCCCCATAAAATACTACCCTAACAGGTAGAAGGGATTGGGATGCTCCTGTTAACATAAAGACACAGTCACTCTAGCCTGGGGTTCACTTTTTAAATTCACAGTTGTCTTCTTGTTCCAACTTTATGACATCCTTGTCAAGAATGAGCTGACGTGTTTCTGTAAGGAGTTTTGGTGGGATTTAAAAAGTGATCCCTTCATTGAGGATATCTCCAGGGCCCAGTAAAGGCAATGGTTTTTTGCCCTTTCTCCCTAGAGGAAATCAAAAGGAATTGGTGAATGTCTTGCCATCTCCTACCCCCAGGGGTGAGAAAGGAGATATACGGTATGTATGGCATTGGAAACCAAGACCTTGAAAGAGCCCCATCTATGTCCTCTTGAGTGACAAAGAGAGAAGAAGAAAAACAGGCTTACACTCACCTCTAGCAGCTGCACTGCTCCTTCATGCTCTTTCTTGGCTTCAACCTGAGCCTTTTTGTGAGGGAAAGAAGAAGGAAGAAAAGCAGGTTAATTATTCAATATCATAGGACCCAAGATCACGAGCTGAAAGGGACATCGACTTCATCTCCCTATTATACAGATGAGATAACTGAGGCCCAGAGAGGTTGGGTGATTTGTCCAGGGTCATGTAGATAGGAAAGGTCATGGGCAGAATTCAAACCTCACTCTTTTGTCTCCACACCTAGTACTCTGTTCTAGATACCTCCCTGGAAGTAGTTTATTGAAATGATAATCCTTTACAATGTTGTTGTTTGTTATTCAGTTATGTTCGACTTTCCATGACCCCATTTGGGGTTTTCTTGGTAAAAATGCTGGAGTGGTTTATCATTTCCTTGTCTTGATCATTTGACAGATGAGGAAACTGAAGTAAGCAGGGTAAAGTGAGTTGCCCAGGGTCATACGGCTAGTAAGGATCTGAGTCCAGATTTGAACTCAGGTCTTCCTGACTCTAGGTCTGGTGCTCTATACACTATGATGCCACCTAGCCACCCCAATCCTCGATATTGGGGTTCTTAACTTCCATTCTCTATCTGCAACTTTGCCTGGTTTCAACTACATGGAACAAGATGCCGCCATGCTAGATCCTCCCTCTTGTTCCCCCAACCCCCAACTTGCTTTCTAGCTTCCTTTTCTATGCTGTCTTCCCCCACTAAATTATAAGCTCCTTGAGGGCAGGGACTGTCTTTTTCTTATTTGTATTCCCATTGCTTAACACAGTGACTGGCACATAGTATGCACTTAATAAATATTTAATGAATTGAACCTGGGGCCTATAAACTTGGGTTTTAAAAAATATTTTGATAGTTATTTTAATATAGTTTCCTCTGAATTTTTACATTTTATAATGTTATATTTCATGGATTTTAAAAAACATTTTTCTGAGAAAAATTTTCTTTTTACTGGATTCCCCAAAGGCTCCATTACATAAGAAGGCCAAGAGCCCCCACTTTACATTAATGTCTGACACCATCCCCACAACCCTATCAGTAGTTAGTGCAAGTATTATCATACCCATTTGAGAGATGAGGAAATAAAAGTACAGAGAACCTCATCTACGGTCAGACAGCTAATAGGACAAGAGCTAAGGTTAGCAGCTCTACCCAAAAGGAAAAGGAGCTGCCTCTGGAGTTAGTGGAAGGACTCCCCTTTCCTGGAGACTTTAAGCAAAGGCTGCATGACCACTTGTTAGGTATGATGCTGAAGGGAGCCATGTTCAGGGATGGGTTGGCCTCTGACCTCTCTTCCAGTTCAGATTCTGGGACTCTTTTTTTTGCAAATGAGAAAATGGCAGTTCCTATAGCTAAACAGAAAACATGGACTTGAAAACAGGTCTGCTGACTCTAATACTCATTCCATGGTACCAAGCTATCTCCTGACTTTATTTTCATCTTCCTTAGGTTCTTTCTGAATCACAGGACCTCCTTGAATGTCATTACTTCATCCCAAGACTGATGGGCAGTGCTTTTGTTCTGATTTTGTGGCTCTTGAGGGGAATAGGAGAGAGGCCCAGAGAAATTAGATGACTTGCCCAAGGTCACCCAGGAATCAAATAGCAAAGTTGGGATTTGAAATCTAGTTCTGTGACCCAAAGGTTCATCACTCTTTTCACTGTTTTGTATTACTTTTAAATACTTTCTTACTTCTTAGAAAAACCACAAACCAACTCTGCTCCCCAACAACCCACAACCCTTTTAAATCTCTGCAGTGAAGCAGAGCCCCATTCCAGAGTTCTGATGCAGACCACTGTGGGTTAGGTCTAGAAGCATGTTACTAAGTGCTCACCAGCCAGAGAGTAGCTGGGCCTGAAGCTCAGCTGGTTTCCTCCAAACCAGCATGTCTTTGGTAAAGGTCTTCACCTTGTCTCTTAATAAATAGTGCCTAGAATATAGCAGTTGCTTAATAAATGTTGATTGGTTGACTGATACTTTCTATCTGTGTGACCTTGGCTAAGTCCCTTCACTTTCCTGGGCCTCAGTCTCCTCATTTTACAAATGAAATTGTTGGAGTACATGGCCTCTGAGGTTTCTTCCATCTCTGTCTCTGTCCCTTGCCTCCCCCCCCAGCCCCGGTCTCTCTCTCTGTCTGTCTGTCTCTTTCTCTGTCTCTTTGTCTCTCTCTTTCTCCCTGTCTCTGTCTCTCTCTTTGTCTCTCTCTCTCTCTCTTTGTCTCTCTCTAATCCTTTGATCTTCCCAGAAAAATGGCTTGCTCCATGCGATCACAATCCATGTAACATTTTGGGCAGGTAAAGAGTAGCATTCTGACTATTTTGTAGGTTGAAAAACTGAAAGGTCTTATCTTTTTCTCTGGTTAATAACTGCCCCTTCCATTTATTCTGACCATATGATCTGAGAATATCTTTTTAAGAAGCCTTGTGTGTCTGCTTCCAAGGAAGATTCATGACATCCCTCCACAGAGAGGATTATCTGGGAACAGCATTGAGCACCCGCCCCTTGGAAGTCTTTACAGTTTAGAAAGAATTCATGAGCAAGATTGATTTTTACATAGAGGATGCCGAGTCTTTGAATTAGTGATGGATATAGCCAAGAAACTTAACAAATGAAAAGATGAGCTCGCATTTCAATGGTTTTCCGTTTCAACTTGCAATACTGAATGAAGAGAATCCTGGCAGGTCAGAGCTGGAAGGGACCTCAAAGGCCATTAAGGCCAACCCACACCTGAACAAGACTTCTCTTTCCTGTATCTTTAACAAGTGGTCATCCAGCCTTGGATCAGAGACTTCCAGTAAGGAGGAGCCCATCACTGTCCCACTTGTGGATGGTTCTCATTGTTGGGAAGTACTCCAATATGCCTCTTAGCACTTTCTGCCCTGGCTTCAGGAATAAGTCCATCCCAGAATTCATGAGTTGCAGAGGACTATAGCAGAGGACTTTTATTATACCTAAAAAGCTTCTGCTCAAAGATCTTCAAATGAGGAGGGGTGGGGAATACTTTATCTCAAGCCAGTCCATTCTACCTGGCACTGCTCCCATTTATAGAAAGTTTGTCTTGACCTTAGACCTAAATTTGTCCTTAACAGTTTTTACCATTGCTTCTGGAACAATTGGGACCAAACTGAACAAATCTCAGATGATCTTTAAGAGATGATAGAATTTTAAGTGGCCTTGGACTTTGGAAAGCACACTCATTCTTACTAGGAGGAAGAAGAAGGAGGAGGAGGAGGAGAAATGTCTAATATTTAAATGTCTAATATTTACTATGTGCTTGGCACTGTGCAGAGTGCTTTGAAATTATCATATCATTGATTCTAACCTTAGGAGGTAGGTTCCATTTTGTATTTTATAGATGATGATACTGAGGCAAACAGAGGTGAAGGGACTGGCCGAGGTCACATAGCTGGTAAATGTCTGAGTCTGGGCTTTAAACGCAGTTCTCCCCAGCTCTAGGACCAGTGCTCTGTGCACTATGATGTCACCTAGCACCCCCCCCCCGATATTATCATCCATTTATGTTTATCTCGTATAGAGGTCTTTTTTTGGGGGGGGGAGGCCAGGTGCTCACAAATTAGAGGGTAAGCTCCTTGAGGGGGAGCTCCAATTTTTTACTTTCTATCTCTCTACAATGCTCTACAGATTGGCTGGCGCACAGTAAGTGCTAAATAAAGCCCCATAATTATTCTTATTAGCTATTAATCAATGCTTGTTAAGAGACTGAAAGGGTTAGGGCTGGGTGTGGATGGGTATTCCTGTGCACTATCTGTAGTAATAGAATGAATGACTTTCCCATGAACTTCCTCCTCTACCTCTTCATCCCCACCCCCATGCTAAGAAAGCTCTAAGGATCATAGGATTTGGAGCCAGAAGGGAGCTCTGAAGCTTTCCAGTCTCACTGCCCATATTTTACAAATGGAGAAACTGAGGCCCAGGAAAATTAAATTGTTTGTAGGATAATAGGACCATATATTTAGAGCCAGGAGGTATTTCAGAAGCTAATTCAACAATCCTCACTTTATAGATAGAGAAATTCAAGCCCAGAAAAGTCAAACGACTTAATATAGGATCAAAGAGCTGGGGTCGGAAGGACCTCAGAGTCTATATGGTCCAATCCTCTTATTTGACAGATAAGAAAACTGAAACCCAGAGAGAAGTGACTTGTTCAGGATCACACAGATAGAAACATGGAGAGGATTCAAACTTGGCTCCTTCACTTTCAAACCCAAAACTCACTACACTCTAAGGGGAATCTTTTTCAAGCAACTTTTGCCCTCCAGGTCCTCAGTGTCCTTTTTTTACTAAGCTATGGTCCCCTCCAAACTGAACACAATCATCCTGAAGCCATCAACCAGGATAGAGGAACTATCAAATCCCTAGCCTTGAATTGGGGCAGCTAGGGGGCACAGTGGACAGAATGCCAGGCATGGAGTTAGGAAGACCTGAGCTCAAATCCAGCCTCAGACACTTAGCTGTGTGACCCTGGACAAGTCACTTCACCCTGTTTGCCTCAGTTTCCTCATCTGTAAAATGAGCAGGAGAAGGAAATGGAAAACCACTCTAGAATCTTTGCCAAAAAAAAACCCAACTGGGGTCAACAAGAGTTGGACGTGTCTGAAACAACCGACCAACAATAACGACAGCCTTGAATTTGATGTTTCTCTTCACAACGTAAAGAATCTTCTCTCCATGGCACATCACACGGGTGGGCAACTCAGTAACCTCACGGTCCCCCCACTTACTTCATTCTGTGCCTATCTGCAGTGAGTTTATTGGCAACAAGGGCCCCTAGGAGAACAGAGGAAATTAATTATTTATCTCTTTAAATCAACTTAATAGTTGTTCCCAGAGATGTCAATTTCTCAAAATGGCAGAAAGAAAGAAAAATTGGAGAGCACATACAGCAGATATAAATAACGGCTCCAATAATTGTCAACTGGCAAGATTTAAGGATTTTTTTAGGAATTTTTTTTTAAAAACAACAACAAGCCCACCACAGTAACAGGCAGTTAAAACTCAGACAAGTTGGCAATAACAGCACTGTTTCTAAGTTGGGCTGAAAATTGGGAGCTCATCTCAGCAGCTAACTCCTAACAGGGGCATTTTGGGGTGGGGGAGCAAGGAGGGCTCAAAGGAGATCATTAGAACTTAACCGTTAAAAGCACAAGCAGTAAACTGAGGCAGAAGCCCAGAAAGGAGGTAGCAATTCTGGACACAGACAGAAGACCTGGGTTTGAATCCCCTCTATGTCAATCAGCAAGTGTGTAATTTTTGAGCAAAGGCCTTAACTTCTCAGGGCCTTAGTTTACTCATTTGTAAAATGGGCATGTTGACTAGCTGACCTCTGAGGTTGCATTTAGCTCTAACTTCATGATGCTATGACATCTGGGTGAGACCCTTCTCTGGATCTGTTTACTCATCTGTAAAATGAGGGGGCATAATGGTATGGTGGTATTGTGGGAAGAATGCTGGCTTTGAAGTCAGAAAGATCTGAATTTGAATCTGACTCTTTTCTTAAATTTTTTCTTTTTTAAAATTTTTTCTTTTTTTTTTTTGAATCTGACTCTTATTAGCTGTGTAACTTTGGGTAAGTTAGCTGTCAACTCTGGGCCTCAGTTTCTTCATTTGTTCAATGAGCGAGTGAACTCAATCATCTGAAGTGTCTTCTAGTTCTAAGCTAATGCTTCTCAACAGCTCTGGTAAAGCTTATCTCCAGAGGCAAGCCCATCTTCCAGGGTTCTGGCTACTGAGGCAGGTGGTGAGACTCCAGGCAAGACTTCCTAGAGGTGGTGATCGGCTCATAGAGAATATATCGTCCTTTCTTAGTGGCTCATAGATCAAGGGCTAGACACAACTTTAGAGGTAATGTTGGGGAAGCCTCTCATTTTGAAGATGAGGAAACTGAGTCCTAGAGAGGGGAAGTCAAGTCAATGAGCAGTCATCAGACACTTACTATACAATGGGAGGGTAGCTAGAGGGCCAGGTCTGGAGTCAGGAAGACGTGAGTTCAAATATAGCCTCAGACACATGTATTAGCTGTGTGACCTGGGCAAGTCACTTAGCCCTGTTTGTTTCAGTTTCCTCATCTGTAAAGAAGGAAATAGCGAACCACTCCAGTATCTCTGCCAACAAAACCCCAAATGGGGTCATGAAGGGCTGGTCATGACCAAGACATATGAACAACAATATAATACACCAGATACAGTGCTAAATGTTGGTAAAAGAAAGTGTAGCGAGTTAGGAAGCCAGCCTGGAAAGGGAGGAAGACAGTTGTCCCAGCGGTCCTCCTTAAAATGAAGCTTCTGTGAGGAATGAGACATTCAGAGAGGGAGGCTGCAGTGGCAGAGGGTACTTCCAACATGAGAGGTTCAGGGGTCAAGTGATTTTCCAGGGTGAAAAGGTTTCTGAGGCATGCATGGAAGTGACTTGTTCAGGGTCACACTGACAGTAAAGTGGTAGAGGCAGTGACTGAGTGGACAGAGCACCAGCCCTGGAGTCAGGAAGACCTGAGTTCAAATTTGGCCCTAGACTCTCTCTTACTAGCTGTGTGACCCTGGGTGAGTCACTTAACATCTGCTTCCTCATCTGTAAAGTAAGTATGATAATAGTAGCACCTACATTTCGGGGTTATAGCAAATGAAACAATATTTGTAATAAGTACTTAGCACAGTGCTTGGCACAAAGCAGGCATTACAGAAACAGAATTGTGAGGGATTATTAGTATTTTTCTGTTGTAGTATGCTTTCTCCTTGAGAGACCTGAGTGCCCTAGTCCAAGTATAGGGGTTTAGGGAGATGTCATTAATTCTGCTACTACAAAGAACATGATGGTATGCCTTTTTCTGCCAGGCCTAGATAATCTTAATCTCTTTCCAAAGCCTCAGCATCCCTTAGAATTCCAGCATCTCTTAGAAATCGTTTGATTCACACCCTCACTTAACAGATGGATAGACTGAGGCTTGGCTGAAGTGATGCCCTCTGGGTCATAGAAATTCTAAACAACATTCTACCAGAGTGGAATGCCTTATGACTCTAGCTCTGGGGATCTTCACATCAGTGAACTGATAAGTGTTTACTAATATGTGCCACTACACTGTGAATACAAAATCAAAAATGAAATAGTCCCTGCCTTCATAGAGCTTTAATTCTATTATCACACCACTTTTTTTGGGTCTTTTTTGAGACAATCAGAGTTAAATGACTTGCCCAGGGTCATAGTTAATAAGTGTCTGAGTCCAGATTTGAACTCAGGTCCTCCTGACTCTAGGGCTGGTTCACTAACCACTGAACCACCTAGCTGACCCTCACACCATATTGCTTTCTAAATAGTTCAGACAGGAAAGTGTCTCACTCAAATAAGCCTAGTTCCATCATGATGGAAAGGGTATATGGCAGGGGACCATCATATTAATCATATACAATCAGTACAAATGCTGTGTCTTTAGGTTGTTGGAATTTAGATCCAGGGTAGCCAGGAAGGTCACTAGAAGTCTTCCAATCATTTTGTTTGCAGTTTGTCCTGTGAAAAATAATTATTCTTGGCAGATCCTACCTTACCCCTGGGTCCTCCATGCCTCCCAAAGACACAGAAAGTAATTACAATCAAGAGTCCCAAGAGAAGAGCTTGAAATCCCTCCGAAACATTCATTATAGATTTTTAAGTTGGGTTTTATGCAATTTAGTAGCAGCATTTTAAAAAACGAGGGAAATCATTTCACAAGTATGAGAGATTAAAAATAATGGCCGAATCAATCTGGCCCTCTAATGAATTGGAAATGAGCAAAAAGTCATTTTATGGTAAAAGCTCGATCATTACAAATGTCGTGCATGATGGAAAAAAAAGGTGGGGGACACTAGGCGTGGAGGACATAGGAGTCTGCTGTCAAGAACACAGAGTGAACACAGTCCATTGATAGCTATCAGCCTTTGCCAGGAGAATATTCCCGTCTTCACATTTTCCAACTTTCTGAATAAACTCTTCATCAATTGGAAATCTTTCTGGTGAATGTGTTTCCATATATTGCTCATGTAAATGAGAATGTGGGGGGAGAGGATGGCAGAGTGGATAGAAGGCTGGATTTAGAGTCAGAAAGACCCAAGTTGAAATAATGCCTTAGACATTAATTGGGTCAGGCAGGACACTTTACCTGTTTCCTCATTTGCAAAATGTAGATCATAATAGTAGCTTTACCACAGTGTAATAAGAATCAAATAGGTAACATGTAAAATGCTTTGCAAATCTTAAAATGCTATATAAACCAGGCGGCTAGGTGGCACAGTGAATAGAGCACTGGCCCTGGAGTCATGAGGACCTGAGTTCAAATCCGATCTCAGACATTTAACACAAAAACTAGCTGTGTGACCTTGGGCAAGTCACTTAACCCCAATTGCCTTCCCAAAAAAGCAAAAAAAAAAAGTGCTATATAAACCTAAAAAATGCTATTTAAAAGCTAGGTCAACATCGCCAAAAGAGAACTCATTAACTTTCTCTCTAAACTGCCACCCCACCCCTTCCCCCAACACCATTCTCCCTCGGGCTCACAAACTAGGGTGGACCCCTCACTCTCACTGCCCCCTCCCCATATCCAAGCCATTGCCAAGGCCTATCAATTTCACCTTTGTGATGTTTCTTGAATACTCCCCCTTCTCTCCTATGACATTAACCACCCATCTAGAGCAGACCCTCATCACCTCACACCTGGACTATTTTGGGTCTGCCTGCTTCAAGTCTCTGCACATCCAATCCAACCTCCATTAAGCTACTAACATGACTTTCCTAAAGTTTCCAATCATGTTATCCCCTACTCAAGAAACTCCATTGGCTCTCTATTGCTTCCAGGATCAAACACAAAATGCTCTGTTTGGCGTTCAAAGTCCTCCATAACCTAGTCTTTTCCTACCTTTCTAGGCTTCTTATTACCTTATTCCTCTTTGATTGAGTGACACTGGCCTCCTAGCTGTTCCTGGAATCAAACATTTCTTATCTCGATTCTGAGCATTTTCTCTGGGTCTTTCCCATTCCTGGAATGCTCTGCCTTCTCATCTCCACCTACTGACTTCTTTTATGTCCCAACTACAATCCCACCTTCTACAGGAAGCCTTTCCCAACTCCTCTTAATTTGAGTTTCTTCCCTCCATTAAGGATTTCCTATTTATCCTGTAGAGAGTTTGCTTTGTATATATTTGGTTTCCCCAATTAGATTGTAAGCTCCTTGAGGGCAGGCACTGTTTTTACTTTGTATCTTCAGCACTGTGCCTGGCACACATAGGCATCTGAGAAACCTTTACTGACCAGAGAAGAAAAAGTAACTTGCCCAAGGTCACACAGTTAATGACTGGCAGAGCTAGGACTTGAATCTGGGTCTTGAACCACAAGGTTACAAATTTGGAGATCAAAGGAACCTCAAAGGTCAATGACTCCTTTTCCCTCATTTTACAAAGGTGGATACTGAGGCTAAAAGGTAAAGTGACTGAGGCTTCTAGGTGGCACAGTAGATAAAACTTGGAATCCAGAAGACCTGAATTCAAATCCTGACTCAGACCCTTACTAGATGTGTGGCCCTAGAAAAGTCACTTAACCTCTCAGCCTCAGTTTCTTAATCTGTAAAGTGAGTGGGTTGGACCCCCTTTCCAGAGCTAAATCTATGCCCAATGACTAGCCCATTGTCACAGTTAGTCATTAAGCAGAAATTTGAACCTTCTAGCTTACTCCAAATGTTATGCACTTTCTACTGTATTGTGATGCTGCCCTTTTGACTCTGAAGTCTAGGCTTTGTCTGTGATCACATCACAAGTTCATCCCAGACCCTCTTCTTTCTTTCTTTCTTTCTTTCTTTCTTTCTTTCTTTCTTTCTTTCTTTCTTTCTTTCTTTCTTTCTTTCTCTCTCTCTTTCTTCCTTCCTTCCTTCCTTCCTTCCTTCCTTCCTTCCTTCCTTCCTTCCTTCCTTCCTTCCTTCTTTCTTCCTTTCTTCCTTCCTTTTGTTCTTTCTTTCTCTCTTTCTTTCTTTCCTTTTTATAGGGGAGAAGGCATGGCAATTGGGGTTAAGTGACTTGCCCAAGGTCACACAGCTAATAAGTGTTGTGTCTGAGGCCGTATTTGAACTCAGGTTCTCCTGACTCCGGGGGGGGGTGTGCTCTATTCACTGTGCCACCTAGCTGCCCCTATACCCTATTCTTTCATTCCTTCCTTCTCCAGATTTCTGAACTTAAGTGCTGTGTTACCAGCATCAGTCTTTTCAATCCTTCACACCTTGGGAACATCCCTTGGATTTTTCTACAAAATAACAGCCTCATTGCCATCTTTCCTTATGTTTTTGAAATCACAGATTGTTCTCTCATGCATGTGTTTTCTTACATTCTGCTTTAGCTTCTCTTAGAGCTTCTATAGAGAAGTACATAGCTCAGTACTGTGAATTACTAACCACTATACTAACTATTAGAATCCTAGAGTCTCAGAGTTAGCAGTGGTCA
Organism: Gymnobelideus leadbeateri; assembly: GCA_011680675.1. NCBI lineage: Eukaryota > Metazoa > Chordata > Mammalia > Diprotodontia > Petauridae > Gymnobelideus > Gymnobelideus leadbeateri. Next base: position 447,169 of record WOXC01011212.1, read on the forward strand.
ACTATGAGGCCTCTAGCCCAACTCATACCTGAATATGAATCCTCTCTATGACAGGCCCAACAAATGGTCATCCAATCCTGCCTCGATTCCCACTTCAGTGAGGGGGAAACCACTACCTCCCAAGACAACCCTGCTCCACTTTTTTTTGTTGATTTTTAGTCCTGTTTGACCCTCTGTGACTCCATCTGGGGTTTCCTCAGCAAAGATATTGTAGTGGTTTGCCATTTCCTCCTCCAGTTCATTTTACAGAAGAGGAAACTGAGGCAAACAGGGTCAAATTTTACCCAATCACCAGAGTTAAGGAAACACATCAGGCAGCTGCTGTTATGACTTTCATTTCTGGGATGCTTTTTGAGGATCGCTGAATCTCAGAGGTGGGAGGGAACCTTAGAGACAATCCTGGCCAACTCATCCCAGAACAAAAATTCCCTCTGCAAAATTTGAAATCAAGAAAATGAGTCTTCCTGCCTCCAGGCCCAGCACTCTATCCAGTGTTCCACCTAGCTGCCCACTCTGCAAAATATAGTGGACACAGAGTTGGTCATTTCTACTCAAGGCTCTACCATGCTTCATCAAATATATAGCCAAAGGATTTGAGAAATATCTAAGTTAACTAGCATGCATTTCACCTGTTTTCTCTTCCTCAGAGAGTCAATACTGTATAGTGAATAGAGGGCTAGATGTGAAATCAGGAAAACTTGAGTTTAAATTTGACCTAAAACACTTACTAGCTGAGTAACTCTGGGTAAGTCACTTAACCTTGGTCTCAGCTTCCTCATCTATAAAACGGGGATAATAATAATAAAACCTATCTTCTGAGCTGTTGTGGGGCTTGGGTGAAATAACATTTGTAAAGTACTTTGCAGATCTTAAAGTACTATATAAATACTAATATTATTGATTTTATTGTTGTTGTTGTTGTTATAGCTGGAAGGGACCTTAGAGCACATCTAATCCAATCCTCATATTTTATGGATCAGAAACCGAGGCCCCGGGGAGGTGAAGTTAAACTTGCCCAAGATCCCATAGCTAAGAAATAGCAGAGGCAAGAGATTTCAACTCAGGTATCTTGGCCCCCTTTCTATTGTCCCCTATCAATTTTTCTATCATTTCTCCTTCTCTAAAGTCAGATCTTCCTGGAGTGAACCCAGCCTCAGGACATTGGGTCCAGGGCTGAGAGGAAGAATGAATTCAGATGTCACAGAAGCACATTCATCTCCAACTCAATAACAAAGACTTTGGCACCACAGGCGATGAGCAGACTCATATTTCTTCTGGGGCCCTAGTAATATTTCCACTAGATAGCATCTGATAAAATATGGCTTCTTGGGGCGTTAGCAAGCCCATTATGACAGGTAATAGAAACCATGGCATTGCTCATCAACCCTGGCTTAATAAAATTTCTCCTTAATATGAGATCTTGATAAATGATTAAGAATACAACCTCAGGAGTTATCACTCAGCAGGCAAGCAAGGGCTGCTAATAAACTCCGGAGGAGAAAAATCACTTCGGTAGATTCCTATCGACAGTGAGGTTGAACAAGCAATATGATGTTCTTCATTTTGTGATCAGAGAGCTGGATAAACACACTGTAATCTGCAGAGGTAGTTCTATATAAGAAAGAGTAATTACTTGCAACCCTATTGCCAAGGTTTAGGAAACACAACAGGCAGCCACTGTTATTACTTTTGTTTCAGGGATGCTTTTTGAATCTCGGAGTTGGGAGAGAGCCTCTAGCCAACTCACAATAGAGTAAAAATTCCCTGTTCAAGATCCCTGGCAATCAGTTGTCCAGAGCCTTTACCTGAATACCTCTGAGGAGGGGAGACTCTCCACCCTCAAGACAACTCATTCTACTTTTAGACGACTCTCAGAATGAGGATGATTTTCCCTACATTAAGCTAAAATTTGCTCCTGTCTAGTTTCCATCCATTGCTCCTTGTTGGCTCTCTGGGACCAAGGTGGTGGAGGTATGCACTGGAAACACTAGCAATACTATAATCAGAATCCTTGATTTCAAATACTATCTCTATCATTTACTACCCATGTGACCTAGGGCAAGCCATTCCCCTTTACCTCATTTTCCTCATCTGTAAAATGAGATGAATAAATTAGATGACCTCTCAGGTCCCCTCCAATTAGACATCCATCAGTAGCTGTCATTTCAGTCATGCCCAACTCTCTGTGACCCTGTTTGGGGTTTTCTTGGCAACAATACTGGAGTGGTTTGCCATTTCCTTCTCCAGCTCCTTTTACAGATGAGGAAACTGAGACAAACAGGGTTAATTGACTTTCCCAGAGTCACACAGCAAGGAAGTTTCTGAGACATCTTTTACCTAACCCTTTTTTCCTGTGGTAACTGTTCAAATTCTTGAAGACAGCCATCCGATGAAACATAATGTTTGTGAGCATCTAAACTAGCTCTCTTGGTCAGTAAATTAGCATTTATTAAGCACCTATTACACACCATGTACTATACTGAGTGTTAGGGATACAGAAAGAGACAAAAGTCCCTGCCCTCAAGGAGCTTACAATCTAATGGGGGAGACAACATGCAAACAAATGCATACAATCTATATACAGGATAAATAGGAGATAATCATCAGAGGGAAGGCATTATGATTAAGAGGGACTAGGAAATGCTTTCTGTAGAAGAGAAGATTATAGCCAGGACTTTAAGGAACCCAGGGAAGCCAGAAGGAGATGAGGAGGGAGAACATCCCAGGCATGAAGGACAGCCAGAGAAATTACCCAGAGCTGAGAGATGGAATGTCTTCTTCATGTTATATAAGAGGAAACTGAAGCCTGGAGAGGAGAAATTACTGTCCTAAGATCACAAGAATGATATAGCTGGTTCTGTTACTCTGACTCCAATAACAAACTGATAGATAGAAAGGCACCTTGGAGGTCATCTTATCCTCAAGTGTCAAATGCAAGGCCACACAGCCTACAAACTCCTAAGTGGGCCTGAACCAGATTAAAATATAATTGGGCAATGTTTAACAAAATAAATAAAAACACAGATAATGTGAATTTGTGGTTTTCTGAGTCAGCATCTGGACTTTTCTCTTTGAGCCGGATACCACTGAATTCTAATCTAGCTCTCTCATTTTATAGATGAAGACACTTAGCTCCCAGAGGTACTTAACTGATGACTCATCACACAGTTAGTAAGTCATAGAGGTAAGATTCAAACCTAGGTCTTATAATTCCAATCCAGTGTGTTTTCCACTGTATGAGGTTGCCTTTGTTCTTGACTTTAAAGAACTAGTATTTCCATCTATAAGTCACCACTCATTGCTGGTCCAGGGCTTTGAAGTCTCATAGCCCCAAGGAAATTTCAGAAGATCAATAAACAAAGGTTAGTTTTGTAAGAAACATAAATTGTGGTATAGTGAAAATTTCTCTAGTCAGAAGATTTGGGTCTGAATCTGGGTAATCTTGGGCAAGCAAGCTACTTCTCTCTGGGCTTTGGTCAAAACTCCTGGCTGCCCTGGGCCTTGGATTCTTCATCTACAAAATAAGGGGGTTGGCTTAGATGACCTCTACACCCCCAGTTCTAAAACTTTGGATTCTGATTATCATCGAACCTTTAAAAATCCTGACTCTAACACTTAATCACAGTATGACCTTGGGTGACTCCATCAACTCCTCTGAAACTCAGTTCCCTCTTCTGTAAAATGAGGAGGTCGGGTGAGGAAGATAGACCTGAACCTGGAAGAGGGACTTCAGAGGCCGTCTAGTCCAAGTCATACATCAGGGAACTGAGACCTGGTGAGGTTAAGCAATTTTGCCCAAGGTCACTTTGGTAGCAAGTGACAAAGACAAACTCAGCCTCCAGTCTTTCCTTTGGACTATGCTGTGTCCACATAATCTCTAAAGGCTCTTTCTCACTCTCGTGCTATGTTTCAATAATACCAGGCTTTGTTTCCCCTTTCAGCAGCCTCTAGGAGGATACCACAGCCCTTGGAAATATATGCGCTGAACCTTTTTATCCCAAGCATAAAGAATAATAAAAGGAATAAGAAAAAGAATAAGAAAATATTTTTGGGAGAAAAGGAAAGGCAAGAAGGGAGCCAAGCCCAGGATCTCCCTTCACCTCCCTTTGCAGGCTTTGTGCTCATCCCCTTCCCCCCTTTACTACATCCCACCTTCCCCCCTCTCCCAAGCCAGACCCAAGCCACCAACTCACCTTCTGCAGGAGTTCAATTTCCCGCTGCTTCGCGTTGAGAACGGCCAGTGCTTGCTCATGCTCTGATTCCAACTGTTGCCGCCGTTCTGCGGCCTCTCGCATATGCTATTGGAAGGGACAGAAAGAAAATGAGAGAGGGCATTGTTTAGAATCCCCGAGCTTTGTGGTTGGAGACAGGGATTCTGTGGAGCACGAGTCGGCTCCCAGAGTCTGACTCAACATGGAACACTCAGTCTAGCTTTGGAGGCGGTGAAAACAGATGGGTGTTTCCACCAAGGCTGTCCTCCTGAGCAACTGGCAATGTGGGGGATGGAGGTGGTGGTGGGAAATCTGCCACGCCTTTATCTCCCATGGGGAGGCCTGCCCTAGCATGGGAGATCTCCTCTGACGGGAAGCTCCCATGACAAGCGTGCCTTCTCCCTCCTGTCTCGTGATTCTGTATTCCCAAGAAAAAGTCACAAACCCTGTCCTCATCTCCCTTATCTCCATTTTATTCTTTTAACTCTCTCTCTCTCTCTCTCTCTCTCTCTCTCTGTCTCTGTCTCTGTCTCTCTCTCTCTGTCTCTCTCTCTCTCTCTCTCTGTCTCTCTCTCTCTCTCTCTCTCTCTCTGTGTCTCTGCCTCTCTGTCCCCCCACCCCTCTTGAGTTATTCTCTGTGACACAGAGAATAAGAGAAGTCTTTTAATTTCAGATTTGGGTAGCTACTGCTCTGGTTATGTCACTTTCCCACTCCAAAAAGTCCAATTTCTCTCCACTAGCTTCAGAACAAAGGGCAGAAATCTTTGTCTCACATTCACTGCCCTTCTTCTAGTGGGTAAGATGGACTGGGCATTTTTTTTCCTTGGCATAAGTTGGACTTGATGGCCTTTGAGGCTCTCCCCAACTCTGATTTCTGTGATTCACATTCAGGTCAGGTATAATTTGGTTCCAAACTACCTTTCCAGCCCTTTCTCTCCCTACATCCTGCACATGCAATGCCTCTGTCTAGACAGCAAGGGAGTTAGACCTGGAAGGGAACTCAGAGATGATGGAGACCGAGTCTCGTTTTCCAGAAGAGGAGCTGTAAGAAGTGACTTGGCTGAAGTTGCTACAGTAGCGGATTTCAACGTTTGGAGGTTTCTGATCCCAGATTCCATGTCATTTCCTCTGAGCCTCTGGGCCCACCCATCTAGGCCCTCCCATCCAGTAAGGCCCAGCTTCACAAGGTCATCCTCTGCTCCCCCACTTCTTGTGAAACCAGTGTTTTCCTTAGATCTTTCTTGTGCAGTTGTAACATTGGGGAACAGAGTAAAGGCTTAATGAATTAGTCATTCATTTATTCAATGATGGTATGTTGTTACTCTTATATTTGTCTTATCTCTTGAATAGATGGTGAGATCCACGAAGGCAGGGATAATATATTATTCATTTTTCTGTCTTCTAGTCCCTAGCATATAGCTGGCACAAACAGGATGTCCCAAAGGTCTTAGTGTAGATGTAAGCTTTTAATAACAGAAAACTATACTATGACTTTTTGGACAAATGTTGATTTTTAGTAATGTAAAGGGGTCAGCATTTCCTCCCTCCCCCTTCTTTCCTTCCCTCTTTTTCTCTCTCTCTGAGTCTCTGTCTCTGTATTTCCATATCTTTCTTTCTCTCCCTCTCTTTCTCTTTTTCTCTCTGATTTTCTGTCTCTGTATTGCCATTTCTCTCTCTCTCTCTCTCTCTCTCTCTCTCTCTCTCTCTCTCTCCCCTCCCTCCCTCTCTTTCTCTTTATCTCTGTTTCTGTCTCTCTCTGTCTCTCTCTCTGTCTCTCTCTCTGTTTCTCTGTCTGTCTGTCTCTCTCCCTCCCTCCCTCCCTCCCTCCTTCCCTCCCTTCTTCCTCCCTCTCTCTCTCCCTCTCTCCCCTTCTCTCTCTCCCCCAAATTAATTTGATTACTTCAATTCAGCAAGTACTTACTAAGTATAGGCACTACTATGCATAGGCACCATGCTAGGAACTAGAGATAAAAAGTTAAAAAAAAATCCTTGTCAACAAGGAGTTCATTTTGCCAGTGGGGCTTCAGTCTGTATGCATGAAAGTAAATAAAACAAGACTGAGTTTTTGCTCCAAACTAGTGACTTGGTTATTGCAGAGAACCCTCAGTTTAGAAATGCTTTCAGCCAAAGCAGATCAGCAACTATCCTGAAGCTGGAATCTTAAAAGGGTTGAGGCTGCCTTTTACAATATATCTACTATGGTAATGTTTTGCATAGCTATACATGTACAACACATACTGAATTGCTTATCTTCCCAGAAGGAATGGGTGACAAGGGAGGAAGGGAATGGATCTGAAATTCAAGGTTTTAAAATTATGTCTCAAATATATATAAATACTATTATTAATACTATTTTGCATGTAATTGGGAGATAAAATGTGCAGGCATTGGGGCACAGAGACCCACCTCGCCTTAATGGTAAAGTCAAAGGGGGTATGGGAGAAGATATGGGAGAGAGCAGATTGGATGAGGGGATACCTTGTGGGACTGCTATTCTGGGGTGGTGGGTAGGGGAAAAATGGGGAAAAAATTGTAACTCAAAATCTGGCGGAAATGAATGATGTAAACCAGAAATTAATAAAGCATTTGTTAAAAAAAAAAGGGTTGGGGCTGCAAAATAATACAAAGTAATTTCAGAAGAAAACTGACAAATTTCTAGAGTGACAGGAAAGGCCCCCTGTGGTGGGACCTGCCTGAGCTTTGCTTTTAAGGGAGATGGGGATTCTAAGGGAATGCATTCCAGCCAGAGTGTACGCATTGTACAGAGAGAGTAATGCAGGAAAGATAAGGCTGTCTGTTGTTTTCCATGAGTACTTAAGGCTTTCAGGTATGTGTGTGTGTGTGTGTGTGTGTGTGTGTATGAGTGTGTGTCTCCCTAACTAGCCTCTAAATTCCTTCATGTATATATACATATATATATATATATATATATACATATATATATATATATCAGTCAAAAATTCTTGCACTTGTTGAGTGTTGTATATGGAATAGACAATGTGTTAGGCTGCAAATACTAATATGAAACTCTCTTCAAGGAGCTTACATTCTATAAGAGGAGATAGTTATTATTAGTAGTATTGTTAGTATTAAGTAAAGAAAGTCTTACAGGTTGTTAGATTTAGAGTTGGAAGTTGATGGCCTTAGAGGCCATTGAGTCCAATCCTCCTCATTTCACAGATGAGGAAACTGAGGCACAGAGAAGTTAAACCACTTGCCCAGGATCACATAGTCTAAGGCAACCAAGACTTTTTGATTGCAAATCCAACACCCTTCCCACTAATAAATCTCTAGTCATTTAATTTCTTAATACCCCCAAGAAGTTCTCTAAGACTTGAGGTTGAAGGAAAAGGCACAGATATGTAGGAGGAGAGAAAGTTCTTACCGGGAGCTCCCTACATTAAGGAATGAAGTTACAGGCCCTATGAAAATCGCCATCTTGGGGCGGCTAGGTGGCACAGTGAGTAAGAGTGCTGGCCTCGGAGTTGGGATGACCCGGGATCGAAACCGGCCTCAGAAAATGAGCACCCACACATAAATCATGACTAGCCGTGTAACCTTGAGCAAGTTACTTAACCCCAATTGCTTTAAAAAAAAAAAAGAAAATCCCCATCTATCTCGTTTTCTGGACTTGATTTCATTTGAGTGTCATAAGAACCTTTGTGAGTAGATGCTGTAGGTATTAGATGAAGAAACTGGGGCTTTCAAAGTTAAATGACTTTCCTGCTACCCAACTAATAAGCATCGGAGTCAAGATCTGAACTCGTGTCTTCTTGAGTCCAAACCCTTTGCTATCCATTACATCATTTCGTTACATTCTAATTACAAAGTGATTGGAGGAAAAAATTAGAATATGACAGTATGCACACACTAATTTTAATAATGGAACAGCATCTCTACGGAGATCAACACACATTGGAAGAAATAGAGAGCAACATACCTCATTTAAGATATTGGTTCATTGATTTTTTTGCTGTGGTAGAGTCAATTAAGCTTTAAATCAAAACAATAAAAGAACAGGTAGCCATATGTAGCCTATTTTCAGAGTCACATGGAAAACATCTCCCCCTAAAATATTCCCTCACCACTCCATATATTTGTATTTCTACAACAAGGGATTCACTTGGCTCTTTCTTCCATGGTTCTTAATCTTCTGAACACAAATACCTTTGATAGGGTAAGCATCTTATACTTTCCATACTATAGGATGCCACCTTTGCAGGGATGAAGTCACTGCAGAATTGTAACCCAGAATATGGGTCTTTGACAAAATGAGTACTCAAGGGAAAGGGCTGGAGGTGCTGAAAGTTCTGGAATGACATTTCCAATCTGTCCATATGGGGTTTTTTTTCAGGTAGGAAACTAGACAATTTCTACTAAGAATGCAGGATCTTGTTTTCCCGCCATCCAAAGAACTTCTGCCCATGGGCCCTTTGCTATTTGTTTTTAAAAAATAAAGACCTGAATGTAGTTTGGCACATTGCTTGGAAAACCTACATATGCTTGGTATTGGTGACTACCCAGGCTTAATTTCTTTCTCTTTTTTAAATCCAACAACCTTTGGGTCCCCTCTACCATCTGCAGACGTGGATAGCGTGAAGCTGTGATAGCAGAAGCAGTAATTACCGCCACACTCAGCAGCAGGCAGGTGGTAGTTTCCCCAGTGCTATGAGAGTTCTCACGTGGAATCATGAAAACAGGAATAGAAATCTATGGTACAGAAAAGTCCTCAAACCAGGTCTAGCTGGGGTAAGGACATATAGTAGGTGTCCTTTGATATTTAAATAAGAGTGTAACTCAGGAGTTGGAAGAACAATTACTCCCTATCTAGTTTCCATTAGTCTTAAATCATATGATGAGTCAAGTCTTGCTAAAGAAAAAGATTGTTTGGTTTTTGGTCAACATGAATTTATCATGTATTAGGTAAGTAGATACCTACCTAGATAGATAGAACATATATTAAGCTCTTAGTGTGTACATGATACTAGGCCAAGTACCAGGGATACAAATACAAAATAGTCCCTGTCCTCAAGGAGATTACATTCTAATGGTGGCAGATAATATATTAAGGAGAGCTGGCAAGTGATTTGGAGAGGGGTATGGAATGATAACAAGGAAGCAGAGATGTCCAGAGGGGAAGTAGAGCAAGGAGTGCTTATTAAGCACTTTCTGTATGCAGCTGCTGGATGGTGGGCTGGAGATAAACAAGTCAGGTTCTATTGAATCCCACAGGATGTTGAATATATGTCTTGGTTCTTCAAACTTACCTTCCTGATGTGATAGAAAGATTATGCCCAAGATCTCCAGCTTTGGTTTGCTACCTCCCTCTGTTACAGCAGGTTTAAATGTTCTCAAACATTTTTTTCTTTTTTTGGAGGGGGGAGGCAGGGCAATTGGGGTTAACTTGCCCAAGGTCACACAGTCACTAAGTGTTAAATGTCTGAGGCTGGATTTGAACTCAGGTCCTCCTGACTCCAAGACTGGTGCTCTATTCACTGTGCTACCTAAGTGCCCCTCAAACACCTTTTATTGAAATACATTTTTAGCCACTGAAATTTAAATTATAACAATAATGAGAAAGACTAAGCAGACAGAAGAAGAATGACAAAAAGAGGCGTGTTGTGGCTAAGAGGAAAGAGCCCTTATTTGGAGTCAGAAGACGCAGGTTCTAGGCCCAGCTATGCTCCTTTTAGCCTGTGTGACTTTGATCAGTTCCCATCTCTAGGATCAATTTGCTTCCCTATAAAATAATGGGATTAAGTTTTCTTCCAGCAGCTAGCTGATATAGTGGATAGAGTAGTCATGTGACCCTGGGTAAGTCACTTTGCCCTATTTGCCTCCATTTCCTCATCTATAAAATGAGCTGGAGAAGGAAATGGCAAACATCTCCAGTATCTTTGTCAAGAAAACCCCAAATGGGGTCACAAAGAGTCAGGCACAACTGAAACAAATGAACAGCAAGAAGATTCCTTCCATGGTCCTAGGAATTCTAAAAAGGAATTCAAATCACTGAACTTGAAAACTTTATTAGAAAGCACTGGATTCTTCCAAAACACACCAGCTGATTCACAAGTAGTAGAAATTGATTTTCTTTTCCTCTAAGTCCTAATCTATATAATGGGAACATGATCCCTTTCTTTTCCTTGCCCCATGGCATTCCAGTTAGAGCTGATGACTCCGTTAGAATTTGGAGTCTAGAGCTACAGAGAGAATTATTTGCCTCATGTTCCAAAAAATCTCCAGGAGGTCTTTGCTTACACCTGGCACGTTCACACATTTGGACTGTTTAGTTAAACGTTTAAATGAATCGCCATTAGAGGGGAAAAAAAAGGTTTTCACCTCCCTTTCAGCCACCATAGTTTGGTGCAACAATTATACAGCTGTTTAATTACATAATTATTCCAGCTAATTTTTGTGCTTCTGTTTATTTTAGAAATGGGCAATGCAAAATGCAGGCTGGTAATCTTTATTTAGCTCTGGGAAGGAAGTTATTAGATAGTGGCGGAACTTGCTCCTTTGCAAGGTTTCATTATCAACATTAACTAAATATGGAAACAATTGGTCTAGATGTGCATGTGTTGCAAGATTCTGGCTTGGGCCCATTGAAGAGCAATGGAAAGGGAAGATTTGGGAAGGAACATGACAACTGAGATGTTTGCTTCTAGGGGCCTCTTAATTAGGGGCAGAGAATAGAGGTAGATAGCAAGATTTCAGTCAACAAACATTTATTAATTGCTAACTACGTATCAGGCCGTGTGCTAAGTGCTGAGGATACAAAGAAAGGCAAAAAACAATTCCTACCGTCATAGAGTGTATACTCTAGTTGGTGATGCAAGATGTGAATAATGATAAAAGTAGCATTTTACACTCATTTTAATAAAAAAGTCAGTATGAAATTGATGTCTACAGGAAAAATAAGAAAAACATGCCCCTCACAGAACAATAATCTTAATGAGATGCTGTAAGGTTAATTACAGTAGAAACACTATTATCTGGCTCTATTTGAATATCATCATTCTCTCTGCCTCTCCAAATCATGAGATGTATGGAAAAACAAATTTTCAATAAATAAACATTTTTAAGCACCTATTAGGCACCTATGCAGTCCAGATGTGTGAACATGCCAGGTGCAAGTGGAGATTTTTCAGAACATGAGGCAAATAATTCTCTCTGCAGCTCCAGACTCCAGATTCTAGCAGTCATCAGCTCTAACAGGGATGCCATGAGGCAAGGCAAAAAAGAATAAAAAATAGTAGTGTGCTAAGCACTGGAAATATAAGAGGCAGAAGATAATTCTTACCCTCAAGGAGCTCATAATTTGTTAAATGCTTGCAGAGACGTAGAGAGAGAGTTTACAACTAAGAGAAGTGAAGTTTGGGGAAATTGAGGGTCTTATCAATGGGTACATGGAGATGAAAGGCCAGAGGAATTTGAATCCAGTCTTTTTGCTCCGAAATTCATCACTCTTGCCAAGATACGATGTTACTTCCCTCTCAGGGTTGCCCATGGGAACAAAGATTTGGGTTGGAGACCTTAGTGGTCAGTTAGTATGACTACTTTATTTCATAGATGAGGAAATTGAGTCCTTAGAAAGGAAGGGTGCCATAGGGGATCATGGCATTGGCTCTAGCATTGGGGGCACCCAGGTTTCAATCCCATCTCTGACCCTTCCTAACCTTGGGGCTGTGGATAAAACCATCCAACTCTCTCTGAGTCTTTGTTTTCTCATCACAGAGTTAGTAATACTTGCAGTCCTGACTCATACAGTTGTGGTGAGGCTGAAACGAAATAATCTAGCTCATTATAACTGTTTTGCAAACTACGGCACCATGTACATATCAAGACTTGCTTGCCCAATCCCACACAGTCAGTATTAGGTGGCAGAGGTAGGATCTGAACCCAGGGTCAGACCCCAATCTCCTTTCTGCTATGCCACACTACTCCCCAAAGCCATAGGGTTAGTCCTCATACATCTTCCTTGGCTACATATTTATCTCTGAAGCTTATTATTTGTTGTCTGACTCTCCAAGCACTTGCTTGGCAATATGTCTCACCTGTCTCCCCAAGTTGGAAGTTTCATGAGGGCAGTGACCACGTCTTCTATTTCTCTTGGGGTGCTCTAAGATATTCAAATAGAAGTGAGTAGTGCCTCCTTACCCAAAGAGAACCGGGGGATCTATCTAGATTGTCTCTGGCTTTATCTTAAGTTATAATAGCTGACATTCATTTTACAGACACGCATATGTGTATGTGCATGTACATATATATATTATATAATATATACATATACACGTATACATATAAAATTTTAAGACTTGCAAAGCACTTGATATCCATAAGTTTTGTTTAACTCTCAGGACAACTCTATGAGATAAGGATTACAGATACATTATACCCATTTTAAAGATGAGAAAACAAGTTCAGGTTTATTATTATTCTTCACATAATAACTCACATTAATATAGCACTTTAAAGTTTGCCAAAAACTTTATGAAGATTATCTCATTTAATCCCCACAGCATCTCTGTTAAGTAGGTGCTAAAATTATTCCCATTTCACAACTGAGGAGACTGAGTGAGGCTCAGTGGTTTGCGGTTTGCCCAAAGTCACACAGCTAGCACTAACAGTGGAGTTTAACTGAGATCTCATCTGATTTCACATTTGTCACTAATAGTGGACATTTAAAAGGTGGAAAGAAATTTCTTGACAGAGATATACACACCTCCAAAGGGTTTGCTTAATGTCTGGGAAAGAGAAGACTTAGTGAGCACAAGGTGGCTATCTTTCAACACTTCATGGTTTGTCATGATGAAGGATGAGATTTGTCTTGCTGGGTCCCAGAGGGCAGGACTGTAAGCTAGAGGGAGGAAGATGCAGAGAGGCAGAATTAGGCTGGATAGGAGGACAAGCTTCCTGATAATTAGAGCTGTCCAAAAGAGTAATGGGCTGCCTCGGGAGGGAGTGGGCTCCCCCTGCTCCAGAGATCTTAACCAGAGACTGGGTGATCCCTTGTTCCATCTAGAAGAGGAAGCAGAATATAACAGATAATACATTGAACTCATAGTCACTTAGATGTGGGTTTCAAATCCCACCTTAGACATTCATTAGCTGTGTGACTCTGACCAAGTCATGCATCCTGTTCTCTGAGCAGGGATGATTTTGGGCAAGAAACCAATTTAAGAAGGAATGAGTCAATTTAAAACTTTACTTAGCGATGATAGGGGGGAGAATGATATAGTGAAAAGAGCCCTGTCTCAGAAGGCAGAGGATCTGGATTCGAATCTTGTTTTTGATATTCATTACCTGTATGACCTTGGGAAAGGCAGTTTTCTCCTCCCTAAAATGGAGGAGTTGGATTGTGAAGGGGATAGACACAGAAGTACCTTGCAGCTCTAGAATATACAATTCTATGACCTCTCCAAGCCTCAGTTTCCTCCTCTGTAAAATGAGGGAGTAAGGACTAAAGGAACTCTGAGGTCTATCACCCTATGTGGTCTGCTCGTTGCATCATCACACTCATTTTTACTCTATAAAAAAAAACCCAAACCAAACCCCAAAACAACACTTTGTGTCTCTCTATAAGAATGGGACCTCATATTAAAACAGAACTGTCAGTCCTTCCTATAATATCTCCATTTCAAGGCCTTGGTTTTAAACCAGCTAATAAGCAGCTTGGAAATGTTTCTCTATTCCCACCACCAAGGCAGATCTCAGCCTAACTCTGGCATTTTTTATCATCTTTGATAGTTAGGGGTAGACTCTGGACCCGGGGTTTGACTCCCAATGCTACCCACCAGCAACATGAACTCTCAAGGTAAATACAAAAGGCATTATCATTCCCATTTTCCAGATGAAAAAACTGAGATTCAGAGAAATTAAGTCGCTTGTCCAGGGTCATTCAGCTAGTAAATAATCAGAGGGTTTTTTTTTTTAAAGCAGGTATCTCTGGATGTCTGCTTTCTAATAGCATTCTAGTAGCATTCTGTCTGTCTTGAAACATGAGTTTGTGAGTGTGTATCTGTGTGAATGTGTATGTAAGTGTGTGTGTGCATTCACATGTATGTGCATGGGTGTGGTGTGGAGGTGGGGGGGCATCTTGGAATAGAGAACAAGAGATGATGAGAGGGGAGTTGGGGAGTAAGGGGGGAATCAAGAGTCCACACAGAAGCTGATTAGAGCCATTCCTTGTGCCAATGGGAACAGCTGTTAACTGTTCTTCCTGACAACATTGACAGGCAGTAATTAAAAACCTTGTTAGTGGTGAAGGAGACCTACACTTGCTGAGAAAAGGAAAAGGAATGATCTTCTCGTTGCTGCAGTTTGGACATAAGCAGATTGCTGACGTGGTGTTTCCAGATGGTCCTCAGGATGCCCCACATTGGACTAGGGTGTGGTGGCTGTGCCTGGCAGCATGATCTTACATGGCACAGTAGAACAATCACTGGTCCTGGAGTCAGAGAACCAGGATTCAAATCACCACTTTGTAACTTGCTGACTTTTTGTCCTTGGCCAAGTCACCAATCCTCCTAGGGGCTGGTTTCTTCCTCTGGAGGATAAGGTCTTCAAAGGCCCCTTTCAGCTCTAAGCCTTGATCCTAAGACTGGCCAAGGGAACAGCTAGCTAGCCAACTCCTTTTGGAGAAGGGCTGATGGTATACTTGGTACACTCTTAAAATTCTGCAGCGACCACATGAAAGACTGGCACATAGTGGGTGCTTAAGAAATGCTTGTCAACTGATCATGTGCATTTTGTATCTGTGGTACAATGGAGAAAGCACCAGCCCTGGAGGCAGGAGGATCTGAGTTCAACTATGTCTTCAGACACTACTGTATGACCCTGGGCAAGTCACTTAACTGTGTTTACCTTAGTTTCCTCATCTGTAAATAAGTTGGAGAAGGAAATGGCAATCCACTTTAGTATTTTTGCCCAGAAAACCCCAAATGGGATCATAAAGAGTTGGACATGACTGAAAGGATTCAACAACAACAACACAATGTCAGCTCTTCAAAACCTAGTGGTCTGGGTAGGTCTGAGTTTAAGATATTCACTACACAGGATCTGGGAGGGGCAAAGCCAGAAGACATCCTGGCAAACAAATACATACAAATAAACCATATACTGGCTAAAGAGGAAATCATTAACAGAGGGAAGGCACTGGAATGTAGAGGAATCTGGGAAGATCTACTGTAGTAATTGGGATTTTAGTCAGGACTTAAAGGAAGACAGGGAAGTCAGTGGTTGGAGCAGAAGAGGGAGAACATTCCAGCCATGGGGGACAGCCAGAAAAAATGCCCAGAGCTGAGAGATGGAGGGTCTTGTTTATGGAACATCCAGGAGGAAGGGAGGAAGGGAGAGAGGGAGAGGAGGGAGGGAGGAAGCTAGAGAGAGGAGACCTAGAAAGACGCTATTGCCTTCACAGCATTATCTATGCCTGTAATGTTCTCCCTCTCCCTCTCCACCTACTCATTCTTTACAGTGTCAGTCTAGATGCTTCCTCCTCAGGAAGACCTCCCTTCCCTATCCAAGGCTCCTGTCTGGTAAAGATCTCTGCTGTCTCTCTCAGATCTCACATTAAACTTTGGACCTCTCTAATGTAGTAACAAAAATAATAACTAGCATTTATATAGCACATTAAGATTTGCAGATTACACGTATTATCTTATTCGAGTCTCACAGCAACCTGCAAGGTGGGCATTCTTGTTATTCCCATTTTAAAGATGAAGACACTGTGGCACGCGGTGGTGATGTGACTTGTCTAGGGCCATAAAGTTGTTAAGTGTCTTCAATAGGATTTGAACTAGCACATCTTCCTTGGCACATAATGAGTGTTTAAGAAAAGCCTGTTGAACGATAGAACTCCCATCTTCTTGAACTCTATTGGCTAACTCTAATTTATCCAGGTAACAACTTGTTTCTACATAATTGCTTACATGTTGTTTCCTCAATTAGACTGTGAGAAACTTGATAAAAGAGATTGATTTCCCCCCCTTTTTTGTTATCCCGGTGCTTAGCACAGCACCTGACACACAGCAGTGCTTAATAAATGCTTGGATGTGATTTGGCTTGACTGAACTCATATAAAGTTGCTTTTCATAGTTATCTGATCTTGTGTCTTATCTTGCTCTTAGTCTGTAACTCTCCATCTTTCTTAGTCATTTGTTTTGCATGTACTAGGTGTTTAATAAATGTCAGTACTCAATTCATCCTTTACCCAACTACTAAAATTATTTTCCTTAAGTGTGTGACCATGTCATTATCCTACTCTATAACCTCTGGTGGCTCCCTATTTAACCTCTAAAATCAGATAGAAACTCTGCTGTTTGGCCTTCACAGATAAAACAATCTATTTTCCCAGACTACTTTTACATCTTTGTGTCCTGCCTTCTTATTCCTCCCTCCCTCCCTCTCCCCCTTTTCCTTCCCTTTTCTCTTTCTTTCTCCTTCCTTCTTTCCTTCCTCCCTCCCTTCCCTCCTTTCTCCCCTTCCTTCCTTCCTTCTTCTCCTGGCTGTTCATGAAGAAGACCCCCCATTTCTCAGCTCCGGGCATTTTCTCTGGCTGTCTCCTATGGCTGGAATGCTCTCCCTCTTCTGCTCCAACCACTGATCTCCCTGGTTTCCTTTAAGTCCTGACTAAAATCCCAATCACTACAGTAGGTCTTCCTAGATTCCTCTACATTCCAGTGCCTTCCCTCTGTTAATGATTTCCTCTTTAGTCAGTATATAGTTTATTTATACGTATTTATTTGCTTGTTGTCTCCTCCATTCGATTGTGAGCTCCTTAAGGGCAGGGGGCAGCTAGATGGTGCAGTGGATATAGTCTGCAAGATTCATCTTCTTGAGTTCAAATCTGGCCTCAAACACTTTCTAGTTGTGTGACCCTAGGAAAAAGACTTGCTTGCCTCCGTTTCCTCATATCTAAAATGAGCTGGAGAAGGAAGTGGCAGACCACTCCAGTATCTTTGCCAAGAAAACTCCAAATGGGGTCACAAAGAATTGAACATGATTGAGACTGTCTTAAACTTGACTGAACAAGAACATGAAGGAAGGGAATGTCTTTTGTCTCTCTCTCTCTTTTTTTTGTATCCCCAATGCTTATCATAATGGCTGGAAAATAGTAGGTGCTTAATAAATGTTCATTTATTGATTAATTTTTACTTTTAAAGGATTGTTGTCATTTTTCTTTTTATATTAAATTTCCTGATGCATCTCATCCTCTCCTAGAAGACCAAGTTCCTGATTTTATAGATGAAGAAAAAGCAAGTGACTTATTCAAGTCACTTAACATGGAAGACATTAAATGACAAAAATGATACATCTGTGCTTTTCACTCCAAATCCAGTCATTTTCCAGGGTACCACCCTGTCTCCTGGAAAAGTGCTCCCCAGTCTGCTGCATGCATCTTGGATCTTCCTGCCTTGGGCAGTAAGGCAGGGAAGCCAGGAGGTCAGGGAAGTATGCTTCCCCTCTTATTTTTCCCTGCCCCTCACTTGGCCTCAGTTTCCTCTGGTGACCTTTTAGAAACGAGTCCCATATTTTCCCCAGCATGGAGAGCTTGAGGAAGAGGATCTAGAAAGACTTGGCTTCCTTTCAGCAACAAGGCTCTCACAAATCTCCACATATCCCCTCTTAAAACAGTTTCCTGATCCTAAGGGCATGAAGCATGTCCAGCAATGCCAAGTCAATTGTTTTCACTGGGGGAAGATTTCGAGTCTAGAAAGCGCTCCATGGTACACGCACCACAAAGCAGGAAAGCCCATCACGACAGCTTTGCCAGTGGCAGGATGTATTTTTAAAAGAGATATTTATAGTTGGATGCCGACATTAACACTGCCTCTTAAGTCGCCTTACTCTGGTCGGAGTCTTGTTTCCAGAAGATAAGGAGGACGTGAGGCTGAATGAATGAGCCACCTTGCCTGAGCCCATCCCCCACAACTCGGATTGTTGAGATCAAAGGAGGATTGGTTCTGTAGCCGGGAGCCCTCCGAGCCATAGCAAGCAGGTTCAGCCAAGAGCTAGCTCTCCTAAGGGGAGAGGTCCAGCCCTCAGGAGTCAGCACCAAACTTATCAGAGCACGTTAGTGAGTTCAGTTTCAACAAATTTAGAATCTGGTATGAATCAGAGAAAAACAGCCAAGGCTTTTGTAAGCCTTTGTTCTCTCTCTTTCCCTTTCCTTCTCCCTCCCCCTCTCTCCGTTCTCCCTCTCCCTTTTTTCCTTTTTCTATCTCCCCCTTTTCTTTCTCTATCTCCATTTTTCCCTTTTTCTTTCTCTATCTCCCTTTTCTTTCTCTTTTGGTTTTCTTCTATCATTTGCTATAATTTTCTTGTCTTTCTCTTTTGGCTTTCTTTCTTTCTATCTCCCCCCTTTCTTTCTCTATTTCCCTTTTCCCCCTCTTTTTGGTTTTCTGCCTCTCCCTTTCCCCTCTCCTTTTCTATCTCCCTTTCCATTCTCTTCCTCTGTTTTCTTTTTCTTTCTCTCTCTACCTTTTCTTCCTCTCTCCCTCTCCCTTTTTTCTCTTTCTTTTTCTATCTCCCCCTTTTCTTTCTCTATCTCCCTTTCCCCCCTCTTTTTGGTTTTCTGCCTCTCCCTTTCTATCTCCCTTTCCGTTCTCTTCCTCTGTTTTCTTTTTCTTTCTCTCTCTACCTGTTCTTCCTCTCTCCCTCTCTCTTTTTCTCCCTCTTTTGCTTTCACTTCTCCTCCTTTCTCTGAACACATTATACCCTCTTTCCTCTAAAACATATAATTATTTAATGCTTATATAGACTTATTTGGGGATTGAAAAAATATTGAAAAGTAGATGAACAAATATTCAGCAATTCTTCTTGTCCTCTCTTTCCAGTTTGGAATGGAATACTAGATGCAACTAAAGGCACTTATAAACGCATTCTACCCTTTAGAATATCTTTCAGCATTGACAGTATAATCCAGGAAAAGTCACTTCTTTCTGAGCTCTGGTTTCCTTATCTATAAAACCAGCATATTAATTGCACTGCCTGCAGGGGCTTGTGAGAAAGTGCTTTATAAATCTTAGATCTCCTCCTCCCCTCCTTCATCTCTTTTTCCTTCTGCTCATCGTTTCCCTCCTCCCCTTACTTTCTCCTTTCCCTTCTCCCCATTTATTTCCTTCTTCCTCTGTTCCTCTGATCCCTCCTCCTCCTCCTCCTCTTTCTCCTCCTCCTAATTCTTCTCCTCCCTTTCCTAATTCTTCTACCCTTCCTGTTCCTCCTCCTTTTGTCAATGCCCTGTGTTTTTACATCAGTCACTTTTTGGAGCCAAGTACTGCCCCCTCCCCACCCCTGCCAGCCCCAACCCCAAATTGAATTCTCCCTTATAACAAAGGAAAACAATTCAGCAAAAAATCCCATCTGATATAGTGACCTTGTCTGACAACTTAGATACTTAGTTCTCTTGACTTCACATTCAGAAGCTGGCAAAAAGCCACATTCTACAACTGACCTCTTCTGTCTCTTCAGAGATGGAAAATACATTGTTGTTTTGAACCCTGTACTTGCTCTCAGGACAGTCTAGGAATTCCACAATCCTCAGGTTTCCAGATCCTGAAGCAAACCTCTGAGGTTGCATTCAATTCAGAGGTGGGGAATCTGTGGTCTTGAGGCCACATGTGGCCTTCTAGGTCCTTGGGTGCAACCTTTCGACTGAGTCTAAGTTTTACAGAACAAATCCTTTGATCAAGGGGATTTGTTTGGTGGAGTTTGAAGTCAGTCAGTGGCTGCACTTGAGGACCTAAAGGGCCACATGTGACCTCTGAGGACACAGGTTCCCCACCCTTGCATTAGAAGAACAGCCTCCCCTAAGCCTTGGTCTAAGATTCTCACTTTCCTGAGGGCTGAGTTAGACTGGACAGCTCCTGTGCATTGATTCTCCTCTGAGATGTCGTTTTCCTAATTGATCAGGATTTTATTTCATGGTCATTTGAGGTTTACAGTATACTTTCCTCACAAAAAACCCTAAGAGGTAGATAGTATAGGTGTTATTTCTCCATTAGACATAGGAAATAACTAAGACTGTAAGAGGTAGAGATCATGTAGAGATCATCATCAAATCAACAGACATTTACTGAACTAGATGCCAAGCAACATGCTAAGTGCCCCTGGATGCAAAGAAAGACAAAATCAGTTCCTGCCCTCAGGTAGCCTATGTTCTAATGAGGGAGACAATCTATAAATAGATAGGTACACACAAGATATATACAAGAATATATGGAAGGTAAGTTTTTGAGGAGACAGCTCTAGTATCTGGTGGTGGGGACTGAAAGATACAAGGCAGGATTTAAACTCAGGCCATTCTGAATCCAGGTTAGCAATCTCTTCCTGGTGCCCTGCTGTCATTTTGGTTCGACTTTCAAATCCACTCAAGCAGTATATCTCACTTCAAAGCTCTCTGCTAGAGCCCAGAATCTCAAGAAGAATCCATCTACCCAGAACCAAGATGCTGGGTTATTTTTCTCAGATACTATATTTAACTTGTCATTCAAAAACCCACAGTGGCCCCACTACTTTTACTGTATCAAATCTAAACATTTCCATCTTTTAACTACATGGTGTTGTTGGAAAACAGCAGATTTGAAGTTAGAGAATCTGGTTTCAAATCCTGGTTCTGTCACTTGCCATGTGACCTTGGACAACTCACTTAACTTTGGGGGGGGGGCAGGGTGTCTCAGTTTCTTCATCTGATAAAATTACAGACTTGGACCAAATCATAGTATCGTAGATTAAGAGTTGGATAGAACTTTAGAGGCCTCTAATCCAATCCAATTTCATTTCGCAAATTTGCAAAAGAAACTTAGGTCCAGAGGAAGTGAAAGGACTTACCCAAGGTCACATAGGCAGTGTGACAGAGATTGGGGAAGGGGGAGTTGAACCAAGTCTTCTGATTCCCAAACCAGTTCTCTATCTGGAGTCCTTCCCAATTCTAAATCCATGATACAATATATATATATATAATTGGTTAATATCTAATATTTACTTAGTTGTAAAAATATTGTATACTCTCCAGTAGAGTGTAAGCTCCTTGAAGGAAGGTGAGACTTCACTTTCATCTTTCTTATCCCAGAACTTACCACAGTGCTTGGCATATAATTAGGTGCTTAATAAAGGTCTTTGAGAGTTGTTTTTTTTTTAATGCTGGGTTTTTATTCTCTGAAGTTGGCACAATGTTAAATGTTTATCAGTTGATTGGTTGATTGATTGATTGATCAGTCTGTAAAATGGGATGATGATACTTGTTTTCCCCACCTCACAGAGCTCTTGTTAGGGAAATGCTTTGGAAATTTTGAAATGCTCTAGAAAGATAACTCATTATACTCACTAACAATATTAGTATTTGTTCTATTACAACTGCCTTTTAGTATATGGGAAAGGTCTGACTGATGTCCATTTTACAGGAATTAAATAGAAAAAAAAAAGATGATGAAACTGAGAGGGAGAGGATGCCCAAGTTAGTGAAAAAAGGACATCCAATTCTCCAAGCAAGGTGATCTTTTTAATGTGGGAAAGGAGGCTGGAAGGGCCAGTGAAGAAGAGGATTCAGATCTCTCTTGCACAAGTCAGAGAAGAATGCTAAGGAAATCCATCATTGTCTAGCAATGGACATTAGACAGTTCACCCTACCCCTGGTCCACCCCTCTCAGAGGAGACCAACTGACTGTTAAGAACAAAGTTATTTAAGCTGGCGGTGTCCCTTATAAAAAAAAATCTGTCTCCATATGTGTGCGTGTGTGTAATAAAACCTCCAAAGTAATACATTTCCTGCTTCCCAAGATTGTCGGAACGGGTAGATAAGTCCACCAAATACTCTCATTAGACCAGTCAATCCCCACGTGCTATTCCTATCAGCTGTTGTGCAGCAGAGAACACTGTCAGGGACTTCTGGTGGAACACAGGAAATGAGTTTGAAAACATTAATTAGACTAGAAAACTGTGGCGGACGGTGTTTGATTCCTTGATAAACCGATGTGACCTGTCATATTACAGAGGCGGGAGAGAAGGGGAGAGGAGTTAGAGTGGCAAAGTCCATTAAGGCGATAGGATCATCATATCCCAGAGAGAGAGAGCTGGAGGAGGGACCTCAGAGGTCAGCTAGTCCCACCCCCTCATTTTACAAAGGAGGAAACTGAGGGCCAGAGACTCAGAGACTCTTGTTCAAGGTCTACAGCTCTAGGAACTGAGTCCTGGGCATTTGATACTGGAAATTGACAAGGTGGGCCAGATATCAGCATTTCGATTGGCATTAAGAGTCCCCTCACTCCTGTGTAATGTCCTTGAATGATGATGTTTTTGCTAAGTTAAATGCTTAATGAAACACAAAGACATTTCTGTTCACTCTGGCAGAATCAACTAAGTTTCAAATTAAAAGTCAACTTCCCTTTCTGTCTGCGGTATGCTGGTTGAAGAAGGAAATTAATTAAAGTGTTGGTTCCTTAAGGACAGGGATCATTTCTCCTTTGTCTTTGTATCGCCAGCACAATATAATTAAAGCTAGCATTTATGTAGTGGTTTAAGGTTTGCAAAACATTTTATATATGTTAGAAACAGGTGATGCCATAGATAGAATACTGGACCTGTAGTCAGTTCAAATCCAGCCTCAGGCACTAACTACCTGTGTGACCCTGGGCAAATCATTTAACCTCTTTCTACCTCAGTTTCCTCAACTGTAAAATGGGGATAATAACAGCACTGACCCCCCAGGGTTGTTGTGAGGATGAAATGAGATATTTGTAACATGCTTAGTACAGTGCCTGGCGTACAGGAGGTACTATGTAAATGCTAATTATTCCCTATTCCTCTTATACATTTTGAACCTCACAACAACCCTTTGAGTGAGGTAGTTGCCATTATTATCCTCATCTTAAGATGGTAGAGAGAGGTTAAGTAACTTGCCCTGGTTCTGAGGCAGGATTCAAACTTAGATCTCCCTCATTACAAGTCCAGAATTCTATCCACTATACCCTGTAGCTGCCTCCTTAGAGAGTGGATCTGAGATTTCAAGGATAGAGAGACTTGCAGATGAGGAAAGTATCTTGTTCCAATGTAAGTTGGCATTTTTTCTGGACTTTGTAGCTTAGAGAATAGCCTGGGCCACTGAGACCTTAAAAGGCTTGTCCAGGTTGACAAAAGTCATGTGTGTTGGAGGCAGGACCTGAATCCAGATCTTCTTGGCTTTGAGGCCAGCTCTCTACCCATGGCCCCTTTCACACACTGCCTTGAATGTCATATGTGCTCAGTAAATGTTCATTGAGTTGGACTGAATTACTGCAAGCTAAGTGCTTCTAAATAAAGGGTAGAAGCGTCTTCTTATACTTAGTCTGCTGGCCACCACAAACACATTTACTTAGTCAGACATAAAGAATGCTTGGAGAAATGGATCAGTGGTCAAAGGATAGGAACAAACAGCTCTCCAAAGAAGAATTATAAGCTATTGACAACCATAACAAAGACAGAGCATTATTAAATGCCAGTCATTATTTTTTATTATAGAAAGTTTCTTTACAACAATATTTAATGATTAGAATTTCTTTAAAACCCCCAACAACACAGTCCATAAAACCAAACCAATCTAACACATCTGTTCTGAAGTGTCCTTTTCTTTGCCTTGGGGGAAAAAAAGATAAATTAGTGTTCTATTCAGAATATAGCCAATGGAAATGAATGACTTCTAAAGCACGCAGAGTTTTGGACCTCAAAATTATTTTTAAGGGCCAATCCACTATAAGTTCTATTCTTTCCTAAATTAGATAATTATCCTTTTGAACACAGACCACTTCTCCCAAAGTCGCATTCCAGAGTCTGCACACATGACCCTTTTTAAGTACTACCATTCTCTTGGATCTGAAGCTGGGAAGTCACACTTTGGGTTTTTACATTTGTTCTCTTGCTTTGGAGACTTTCCCAAGGCTCAGCTGTCTTTCTAGGAGAAGTTTCTGATCTCACTGGGCACCACTAACAAGGTTGCTTACATAGAAAGTGGTGAGAGTTCCTGAAGGATTTTTGTCAAAGTTTTGATTTAAATTTAAGGAAATATACAAATAACTTTTCAATTGATATGAGTATGTATTTTGAGAGACATTTTTGTAAGCTCCTTGAGGTGGTATTTCTGTATCCCCAAAGTATTGAACATACTGAAGACATTGATTAGATATTTGATGACTGGTTTTAGACCAGGGGTAAGCAAACTATGGCACTGATGTCACCAAGTGTTTTCTGAGATAGGGGTTGATACCATTATGTCACCCATCAATGAATGCACTACTTCCTTTTCCTTCCTTGTTCCTTTTCCTTCCTTGTCTCTCTTTGCTCTTGATTTGCATTCCTTTCAATTCCTGGGATGATAGATCTTTAGCTGGAAGTCATCTAGAGACCATTCAGCTCAACCTCCTTGTTTTACAGATTAAGAAACTGAGACCCAAAGATGTTAAAATGACTTGCTCAAAGCCACAAAAGCAGGAAGAGGCAGAGTTGGGGTTCAAACTCTTGTCTTGGTGCTTTTTTCCTTTTCCTTTTTCAATGAAAAATTCTTTATTTTTCCTCTCTCCCACCTCCTCCGGCTTAATTTATAATAAAAAGGGAAACCAAAGAGATGGGATAGGGCATTATAAGCAGATAGGACCACCTGGAGAAGACAAAGGCTATTCACTATAAAACGCTTTAGACTATACTTCTGGCTCCATTTAGGCTTAGCAAGAAGAAACACCATGTCATCACGTTAGATAGGGAGGAAGAAGATGATTCTGGCAGTAGGCATCTGGGTGAAGGGCGAAAAGGACAAAGGGAGAAGAGGGAATTCTTGGTGAATGGTCTCCATTTTATTTTAGTAAAAAATAAGATAAGGTTCTTAGCTGAGAGGGTGAGAAATAGGGGAAGCCATGGGAGGTTTGAGGAGATATGAAAAGGGTTGAAAGTATCACATTGATAAGTGGGACAGTGAGTTGATAAAGGAGATATAGAAGTATTGCTTAGCAGCAGTGAGGGCCCAGTTGATGTTATATAACATAAGTTTGTAGTGGACTCAATCAGAATGGTTGTGTGATTTGTTTCACCTGTGTTTAGCTGCACAAGTGTAGGAGGAAAGGCTGCAGATGGTGAGAGTGATCCAAGGCTGAGCCTTGGCTGGAAGACTAATTTGATATTTAAGTGGAGGATTATAAACTTCTTTGATTTCACAAAGTCATTTATATTTGAAACCAGTGATGCCCATGGCTGCCACATCTCTGACTGACAAGTAAGTTGAGTGTTTGCTGACTACTGTAGTTTTTTGAATTCCTTTGGTGTCCTTGGGACAAGTGATTTATCAGTTAAAATTCTGTATAAAATTGGCATAAATAGTGTCAATGTATTGTATATCCATCCCACTTCCAATGTATATTCATCCCAATGTATATCCATCCCACTTCCATCCCACTTTTCAGTCTGAATAACATGTTAAAGTAGGTCAGATTATAATTGCTTTCATTGCAAACTGTTTTTTGGATATTTATTCTTTCTTTTAATTTTGCATTCATTTTGATCTTTGTTCTAATTAATCAGTTAGTCTAACTCTACATATCGAGCTGATTCAGCAATGACTACTACATCAGGAATGAATAGTTTCCTATTTGTTAAAATATAATCAATTTTGTTTTCATGATCTTCGTTGGTGCTCATCATGGCAAGTGTCTTCCAAATCCTTTTTTCGAGAAAATATTCATTATATCCAGGCATGAGACTCTGGGTAGTCTAGAAGGATTTGGCCTCTCTCATTGCTTCCTCCTGAACCATATCTTTCAGAAATATATTTTTGCCATTTTTGCCTCATCACTTTTGCAGTATGGTATATACATAGAACATTGAACTTGGAGGCAGGAAGACTTGGGTTCAAATCCTGCCCTAGACACTTAATGGTGTGACCCTCAGAAAGTCAATTTGCCTTTATCAGACTTGAGTTTCTGCATCTGTACAAGGAGGATAATAATAGTGCCTATCTCCCAGCATTGTTGTGAGAATCAAACAAGATAATGTACAGAAAGGCATTATTTACTAAGATTAAATGACTAAGTATCAAAATATACATCAATTAAATTATGAGGGTTTTGCTGAGTTCTTCACACAATTTCTCTACTAATTACAATAGAGGCTGGCACATAAGCTACAATTATTTTCATGGTGATCTTTTTGCAAATACTGAACACAAGCATTTTGATAGTAGATGATCAAATGTCCCATGAGATAATGCTGTGTTTGGGCTGCCAGTGAAACCAACCTACCAAGTCTTTTACTTGCCTCTCTTTAGAGATTCTGTGAATCAAACCTTGAATAAGGTAATCAAAAAACTGCCCGAAGGCCAAATCTGGCCAGCTACCTGTTTCTGTATGAGATAAGAATGGTTTTTATGTTTTAAAATAAAATTTTATTGTATTTAAAAGGTAAAAACATTCTTGGCTGTACTCATCTTAAAAAACCAATTACAGTTAGCCATAAACTCTTATATTTTGTTTTCATTTATAAGGAGATTGTCAAGATTGATGTGATTCATTTGGTCTAGGATTATGCCCATTTATTGGTCATTAGATAAAGATGGGCATAGGTATTGGACCCACGATTTCATTGCCAAGGGGAAATCCTGGATGAGAATCTCTACTAAAGCAAGTTGGCCCCTTCTCTGAACCTTAGTCTTAAAGAATTAACAGGGACAGTGAGAGGTTAAGTAACTTGCCCAGGGTCACAAAGTCAGTATATAACTAGACTTGAATCTAGGACTTCCTGGCTCTAAGGGCAACTCTCTAGCCAGTATACTATGCTGCCCAACACTGGTCACTGGAGTAGGATCTCTGATTCTGAGTACCAACAACTACATCAGTAGTTATAGATGGTATAAAACTGATTCTTAGTACCCTGTCCCCTTTCCCACCTCTGGACCACTGTCACTGCAAAGTACAAGGAGACCACATAGGATCATGGGTCATATTGCCCATTTCTTTGTTTCCTGGATTGACATGGTCAAAGAATTCTTCACCAAAGATTCAGTTTTCTGGTTGGTAAGCCTCACTGTACTAAACCAAACTGGTACCATTAATCAGACACAATCTAGTTCCAGGACCATTCTTCTTTCTAGCAATGTAGAAAGGACCATAAGCTCTGCTGGCACAGTCATTTATGCCAACTTGGGTTCATGATGAAAAATCAAAGAATATCTTTCAGGAAGACTCTAACATAGTACCCACTTAATAAATGCCTATGGAATTGAGCTGAATATTTACAAAGAAAATTGACTTTTTTATACGATAATACCTTCCCACTATATTTCAATGTAAATACACTTGACCTCCAGAGAAGCAAACTCTATGGACAGGTATACCTAATCCACAAATAGTTTTAGGAGTTGGAAGAAAATGTGAGCCACCCATCAGGGAATAACCAAGTACCCACCTGATATTTAGTATGCTAAGAAGACTGGAATTGTCAAGACCAGCAGGTCACAAGTATTCAAACTTATTTTATAAAATATTTTGATAACAGCATTTCAAAATAGTTGGTTTGGGAAAAAATAAAATGTTCCTTAAAAATAATTGGGTTCCTTTGTAATCCTACAGATTTTATTCATTTAAAAACATGATTCTGAGAAGGGGGCCATGGGCTTCACTAGGCTGCCACAGGGGTCCAGGATACACAAAAGGTTAAGAACCCCTGTTCTAGGCTTATTACCCAGACTAACTAGACCTCACTCCAGCCCAATGCCTGCTGCTCTTTCTTTTAGGGGTAGAAGAAAGTTCTTTATTCATGCCTAAAGTTATCTTATGCTATCATTTCTCAGTTTGAGAAGTTAATTAGCATTGCCCAGTGTGGCTAAAGACACCTCAACAAAAAACTATCCATCCTTGGTTTGATTCCGTAAACAGCCAATTACAGGGCAGTGAGCAAAGTCCCTGTGCTGTCTTTAACTAAATGTGACTATCAATACTAAGATATTAAAAGGTAGATGTGGTAGTACATGCCTGAAAAACCTGATATTGGGGCAGCCAAGGCTGGTGGATTGCTTGCTGGGAGTTCTAAGTGGCAGTGGGCTGAGCCAATCCGATATCCACATTAAATCCAGCACCAAGATAAGGGGGAGGTGGGATGTGGAGAAATGGGAGGGGAAGTGGGCTGATCAGTAATGGGATCAAGTCTGTGAATGGCCACTGTGCTTCCAGCATGTGAAATACAGTCTCCAAAAAATAAATAACAACAATAATAATAATAATAATAGAGAAGTGAGCAATATTTATTTGGAAGCTAAAAATTCAACACAAGACAATGCTAATGGCAGATAGTAACTTAATTTGAAGTTCAGAAAGGCCCTGCAATAAACCTGGTGCTATATGTAAAGGACTTGGCAAGTCTGAAAGTTTTCTTCTTATATTCGATGGAGTTCTTATAGAAACCATTCGGGGACAAGGCATCTTCCTACTGTTGTTCCTTATGTTTAATAACCAATCACCAAAGGGATTGCTTTTGTCAACTGATGGAAGGAAAGAAGTATTTATTAAGTGCCTTCTCTGTGCAAAGCTCTTTATAAATATTATCTCATTTGACCATCACAGCCACCCTGGGAAGCAGACGCTATTATCATCCCCATTTTACATTTGAGAAAACTGAGAGGTTAAATGACTTACCCAAGGTCACACACATAGTAATGGTCTGAGGGATAGATCTGAACTCAGGTCTTTCTGACTCCAGGCCCAATCCTCTAACCACTGTGCTACCTAACTGCCTCACTCTTAGCTTTTTTCTGGGGCAGACTTTGGGCAGATTATTTAAATTCTCTGGGGTTCAGTATCCTTCTCTATAAAATGGGGGGTTTATTAAATGGCCTATTAAGTCCCTTCAAGATCTAACTCTATATTCTTCCATGCTCATATCTGAGCATGGAACCAAAGTTGTCTTAATGCTTTTAAGATCCAACTAATATCTAGAAGGGGAGAAACCCTCCCCTTTATAACACATCTAACAAATGGTCCTCCATCTTTTGCTTGAAGGCTGCTAGTGAGAGGGGAACCCCTCTCCTCCTGAGGCAGCCCCTTCCATGTTAGGACAGGGCTAAATGATAGAAAACATTACCTGCCATCAAAATTTGCCTCTTTATAGCTTCTACCCATTCACTCTCACTCTGCCCTGGGAGATCAAACAGAACAAGTCATATACCTCAAATATTAGAAGCCAATTCTCATATCCCCTCCCTGAGTTTCTCCAGCCTAATCACTCCCAGTTGTTTTAATGGATCTTCATTTGGCAAGATCCAAGTCTCTTTACCATCTCGGTGAGTGTTGTGGGGCCTCTCTTAAAACAGACAGAATGTTACAGTAGAAAGAACAGTCAGAGGACCTGGATTCAAATGCTGACTTCCCTGCTGATTACTTAATGACCCAGGTCAATCAATGAACAATTATTTATTAAGGGTCTGCCGTGAAGCCAGCTCTGAGGATGCAGTTCCTTTCCCCATGGAACCTCCATTATGACAGAGGAAACAACACATGTGTGAATGAACATATATGTACACACATATGTAAATATATACATACACACAAAGAGAGTACCTCAAAAGACTTTGCATACTTGTGAATCTTATATATGTATATCCACATGTATACCTACATATGTATGCATGTGTCCCTGTGTATATCTATATGTGTGTGCAGGTATATATCCAAAGGAGATAAAAAGTAACATTGGCAGAGCAGGCATTAACAGCTAAGGGGATGAGGAAGAGCTTCTTGTAGAAGGTGCCATTGGAGACCATTGAAGGAAACCAGGAATTTCAAGAAGTAGAGATAAGGAGGGATGACTTTCTGGACAGGGGGCAGTCAATGCAAAGGCCCAAAGATAAGAGACATGTCAGGTACGAGGAACAGCAAGAAGACAAGCCATTTCATCTCTGTTTTCTCATCTGTCAAGTGGCAGGGTTGGACTTGATGGCCTCTGTGGGCCCTTTTCATTTCTATTTATGATCCCATGATCCTCTTGGCCAGGAGGTCTTCATCTGGGATCTGTGAACTTGGTTTTTTTGATAGCTGCATTTCTTTTTTAAAATTCATTTTATTTTGAATTTATGGAAAAACAAGCATTTTTATAATGTAGTATAATAAACAGATGATTGCACATGAAGCTGCAAATCCATTATTTATTACTTGCTATTCCCTCTAAATAGACAACAAAGTTAACATGTAAATTTCTTTTTGTTCTTCCCTCCACAGTTGGTTTTATTTGTGACCCTATGTATTTTATTTGATGCATTGAGCAGTGCTTTATTGAGAATGGATCTGTAGAAATCTCCAGACTGCTCCTGGGAAGGGGTCTGTTCCACAAAGCATAATTAAAGAGCCCTTGCTCTAGAAGATGCTCTCAACCCAGCATTTATCCTATGGAACTGTGAACAGCAGATACTTGAATCACAAGGTCCCATTATGGTCACATGATCATCACATTTTAATGAGCAGGAACTGCTCTGGCTGGGATTCTGCTCCTCCAATAATCAGGTGAGAGCATCCTTCCATCCTGCCTCCCTCCCTTGCTAGCTGACCTGTGGCAGCAGAGGAGGAAAGGCAGGGATCTCCTATGGAAACAAGCATCCCATCTCCAAACACACTTGGGCAGCTTTGACAAGCAAGGCCTCTCTGCATGTAACAACCCCATTACTGAAGCACCTCTCTGCCCTAGAATGCAGCTAAGGGAATTACACATCTGATATTTCCCTGCTCAGAGCCATCCAACTTCTAATGAATAAAACTCACAGGACTGCCATGCAAATTAAAGATGGCATGTTAATATATGCAACCTTATTGGATATTGCTTTAGCTCAGAGTGATGCCATTTGTACCTCTGGGGAGGGTCATATGTCTCTATGTGTCAATATCACATTCCTTTTGTCCTAATGATGAGGTGATCCAATGGGAAGGAATGTGATAATGTGAAAAGACTAATAAATTTGGAGTCACTAGGGGTGAGTTTGAATCATGGCCCTGCCACTCATTATCTGTGTGACATCAAGCAATCCAATTCCTCCTTTAGGCCTCAGTTTCCTCATCTGTAAATTGGGAGGAAAAGTTGTCTTACAAGACTTTCAACTGTATAAACTATCTCTCTATGATCCTATAATAGAGAATTTCTTCCCCAGGGTAGGTGAATTTCAGAAACACAACCAGAGAATTGGAAGGGGCTTTGGCAGCCATCGAGTCCAACCCAAATGTGAAGGGAATCCCTACTACACCATACCATATCCAGACTCTGCTTGTAGACGTCCAAGGAGGCAGAATCTACCATCTCTGGAGGCATTCTCTTTCCTTTTGAATAGTTCAAATGTTAGGAAAATCTTCCCAACATGAAGACTAAAGTGGCTTCTGGGCACCTTCTACCCATCATTCCTTGGTTCTACCCTCTGGTGTCAAACAGAATGAGATGACGTATGGGAAATGTTGTACATATCTTCAAGCACCACGGTAATATTAAGGATTGTGAGACGTGGGACCAGTTTTTGGAGATTCTAAGTCTGATCCCTCCTTTTTCCCAGCAGATTTTCCAAGAGAGCTGTCCCCCAGCCCCTGAGCCTTCTCTACTCTAGGTCAAACAACCTCGGTTCTTTTAACCAATACTCATATCATCTGGGTGAAAGGTCCTTCCCCATCCTACTTTGACCTCCTTCTGGACACTCCCTAGATTTGCCCATAGGGACAAATAGCCCATAGATAGAGAAGGAACCCTAGAGATCTCTTAGTTAATAATAACAATAATAAAGGATGGCTAGATGGCAAACTGGATAGTGCACCAGCCCTAGAATCAGTAGAACCTGAGTTCAAGTACTGCCTCAGGTATTTACTGTATGACCCTGGGCAAGCTTTAGAGGTTGGAGAGTGCTTTATGTACATAAGCCCATTTGAAAGGTAGATACTATAGGATTTTATTTTTTGTTCTTATTTTTGCAGAAGAGGAAACTAAGATCAAGAGAGTTTAAGTGACTTGCTCATGGCTAAAGAACCTGTGTCATAGGAGCAAAACCCAGGTCTTTCTGGCTCCAAGTCCAATACTCTATCCATGAGGCTGCAGCTTCAAAATGGACAAGTAGGTGGAGTGAATAGAGCACCTGGTCTGGAGTCAGCAAGACCAGAGTTCAAATCTGACTTCCTCATGTACTTGTGTGACCCTGGGCAAGTCATTTAACCCTGCTTGCCTCAGTTTCCTCATCTATAAAATGAACTGGAGAGGGAAATGCTAACCTCTCCAGTGTCTTTGCCAAGAAAACCCCAAATGGAGTCATGAAGAGTCAGACATGACTGAAACGACCAAAAAACAACAAAAATGTATATGGCACTTTAAGGCTTATAAAACATTTTACATACGTTAACCCACTTGATCCTCATAACAACCCTAAGAGGTGGGAGCTATTGTTATCTTCATTTCACAGAGGAGGAAACTGAGGCACAAAGAGGTGATTTGAGAGCTTTTGAGAGTCTGAGGCAGGATTTGAACACAAGTCTTGCTGACTCCAGGTCCATCACTCTATCCATTATATCACCTGGAACTTTGTGCCAACGTTGACTGGCTTAGTCAATATTTACAGATGAAGACAATGCAGGCCAAGAGAATAGCAAGGACTTTCCCAAAGTCCCAGAGTGAGTAGCAAAGATGGGATTTGTGCCCAGCTTTCCTGACTCCAGATTCAGTGTTCTTTCCATTTCAGTACACTGTGACCATGTGTTCTATGTCATGGAGCACTTACATACTTAAACACATATGTGTCTACTCAGGACAACAGCAGTCCCTACACTGACTCCCAATTCCATGGTTTGCTGACCATTGTCTGGCTCTCATTAGAGATGTCACTTCCTTGTTTTACTTAGAGCAGGAATTCTTTTTTTTTTTTTTTTTGCTTTTTGGAGGGCAATTAGGGTTTAAGTGACTTGCCCAAGGTCACACAGCTAGTTTTTGTGTTAAGTGTCTGAGGCTGGATTTGAACTCAGGTCCTCCTGACTCCGGGGCCAGTGTTCTATTCACTGTACCACCTAGCTGCCCCTAGAACAGGAATTCTTAACCTGTAGTATGTGAACTCAAGGTGCATGCATATGAGCAAATGTATATATTTATGGATATATGCATGTACATGTGCATATAGATGTGTGCACATGCATGTAGATATAGAGATAAATGTATTTCAATATAATTGGTTCATTTGAAATCCTACTTTTTAATTTTATTCATTTTAAAACCTTCTTCTGTATCTCAGCCCATAGGGTTCACCAGACTGACAGAGTCTGGATGGCCTCTGGAGAGGCCTCACTCCACACCTCCCCTTGAATTTCACCTCTAAGACTGGATCTACTTACATAAATTATAGATAATCTACTCTCCTTGCTAAATGATTCCAAAACCAATTAGTCAATCAACAAAAATATATTTAAGTATCTACTGAGTGCAGTGAACTGGGCTAGGTGCTTGGAGAGAAATAAAGCTTAGAAAGGCAATGTGGCCTAGTGGAGAGAGAACTGAACTTGGCATCCTAAGACCTGAGTTTGAGCCTGACCTCAGACATCTACTCACTGAGTGACCCTGTGCAAGTCACTTAACCACCCTGTGACTCAGTTTCCTCATCTGTAAAACAGGGATGAATAACAGCATTCATTTCACAGGATTGCTGTGAGGACTGAATGAAATGATGTGTATAAGACACTATGCAAATCTTAAAGCCTTATATAAATGTCAACTATTATAAGAGATGGGGCCTGCCTTTGTAGACTCATAAGATTACAGAATGTTAGCTCTAGGAAGGACATTAGAAATCTAGGCCAGTTCTCTCATCTTAATAATAGCTAGCATCTATACAGTACTTTAGGGCTTACAAAGCACATTGCATATTTTATCTCATTTGACCCTGGAGGCAGGGCCTATTATTATCCCCATTTTCCTGATGAAAAACTCAGACTCAGAGAGAAGAAATGGCTTGCTCAGAGGTGCACAAAGTGTCTGAGGCAGGATTCAAACTCAGGTCTTCTTGACCCCCAATCCAGTACTCTATTCAGTACTGCATGACTAGGTGTCTGACAGATGAGAAAACTGACATTCGTCCATGGTAACCCTGTCCCAGGGCCTAATTGTGACATGAAGTTTAGTTGGTTAATGAGCATCAAGCAATCACAGTGTTCATAGCTTAATAGAGTGATAAGATACCAATAGAGAGAGTTAAAATATGATATCCTAAGTGTGTTAGAGAAGTATGAAGCCAAGAATATTCTCCACCTGAGAAATGAAGGAAGACTTCCTGGAGGAGGTCACATCTCAGTTGAACTTGAAAGAATAGGTAGTTATTCAATAGGGAAAGAGGATGAGGGAGGATGTTCCATGTATAAGGAACGGAATGAGGAAAGGTCTTGTGGGCTGAGAGTGCAGGTGTGGTACTAGAAGCATATGGATACAGGGGAAGGAGGGAAGGAAGGAAGGAAAGAAGGAAGGAAGGAAGGAAGGAAAGAAGGAAGGAAGGAAAGAAGGAAGGAAGGAAGGGAGGGAGGAAGGAAGCAGGGGAGGAAGAAAGGGAGGAAGGAGGGGAAGAAGGGAAGAAGGGAGAAAAGAAGGAAGAAAGAAAGAAAGAGGAGAGAGGGAAGAAGGAAGGAAGGAAAGAAGGAATCTCGGTTGTCTGACTCCATGGGACCACAATGCTTAGCAGATGTCTCTTGCCCTGCTCCTTGCTCCTCCAGCACTCACCTGGACAGACAGAAGATGTACTGGTAGACTTAAAAACTGGTTGAGTTCTTAGTACATACAGGGCACTGTGTTTGGTGCCTTGATTACATAGAGAGCTATAGACCTCTTCCTAGGGAGTTTACCCTAGGGAATAATGGATACAGTGTAAGGGAAGTGTGAGGGGCAGGTCAAAGCCACAAGTAACATGAGAAAAGACAAAGTGAGATAAGTGACAAGGGAGAGTTCACACTCCAGCACACATGCAAAAAAGAGGTTTCCTGCAGGTGATTTGCCAGTGAGAGGCAACGCCAAATGGGATCTGCCTCTGTCCAGAAGGTACAATACCTCTGTGTAGAATTCAGGTAGAGCTGAAGATGTGAGGGGAAGGGGTTAGACATTGGGGCTCTGGCATGAGCTCTGGCAGCCCAGCTCACCTGGGCAGAAGTCATTACTGAATTTAGAATTATACCCCAGGGCCAGGTGAAGTCCTACATTGACTGGATCTTTGATTGCAACCCAGTTCTGTTTGAAGGGAACAATGGAATAAGAGGTGGGGTAGCATGGCAAGGGAGGTTGAGATTCAGAGCACCTGACTTCAAATCCCAATATGCCATAATGGATGAGACACTGATAGTACTATGTTCAACTTGTTATATGTGTGACCCTGGGCAAATCACTAAACCATGTTGTATCTCAGTTTCCCCATCTGTAAAATGAAGATATTGTTCCTGAGGACCCTTAATGCCCTTAAGCTCTAAATCTATAATCTTCTACCTCTAAGATCTGGAGTTGTCACTTAAACTACTCTGTGCCTCAGTTTCCCCATCTATAAAACGATGACATTGGTCTTGATAGCCCCTGATGCTCCTTTAACTTTAAATATATGATCTTATACCTCTAAGACCTGGGACAAGTCTCTGAGTCTCAGTTTCTTTATTTAAAATGAGGGGGTTAGACTAGAGAGCACCTAAGGTTTCTTCCAGCTATCTCCCGGGTTCCAATCTCATCTCTGACACTCACTAGCTTTGTGACCATGAGTGAAACACTAACTTTCTCAGACTCAGATCTCTGCTGCTAAATTACAATCTATACCTCATAGGGTTGTGGTGAGGTTTAAATGAGATAACATAGGTTCAATTCAATTCTTTAAGCATTTGATATATTCTGACCATAGGCTAGACACTGTACTTTGTGAGAGAGGGGGTGGTATACTGGATAGCCCAGGAGCCAGGAAAACCTGGGTTCAAGTCCCATGTCTGATATATAATGGCTATGAGACTCTGGGTAAGTCACAGCCTTTCACTGCTCTGGGCAACTTTGAGTCTACAAGTTGTAGAGCAGATTTATATTTGTAAATTCAGGTTCCTCACTGGGAGTTTCTTATATCAAGGAAATCAACTCCCTCTTCCCTGACACATGCCTGGATTTGGACTTCACAAATGTTACAGGGCTGTGTTATGAGCAAGGCTGTTTTTGGTTGCCTCCCCCTATTCCAGCCCATGCTTCACTGAATCTTCCCCTCTACTCAGTGTCTCCCTATTACTTACAGGATCAAGTAGAAAACCTTCCATTTGTTTTTTAAAACCTTTCTCTACTTGGCCACTTCCTACCTTTCCAGTCTTCCCCACACCTTACCCCCTTAATGTGTGATACAATACAGCAATACTGGCCTTCTTGGCTTTTCTCCCACAGAATATTCCACCTCCTGACGCTGCCTTTTTGCACTGGCAAATTCCCTAAACCTGGAATACTCTCCTTCCTCATCACACAAAGCCTTCCTTAGCCCTAAACCCCTCCTCCACTGCTAGTATCATCTCCAATTTACTCTTTATCTATCTTGTATGTATGTGGTTTGTGAGTAGTCTCCCCCATTACATTTTATACTTCTTAAGGGAAGGGACCACTTTTTTTGGCTTTTGTTTTTTTAAACTTTGGTGCCCCAGTGCTTAGCACACTGCTAGGCACATAGAAAACTTAATATTATTGACTGACTGATTGTGAATTGGAATTCTTGAAAATAGACTGGTAAGGACTCATTTTTCATCAGTGAGAATGATGAAACTGGAGGCAGTTCAAAGACAGTGGTGATTGGTCCATCAGATGTTCTATAAGAGTTATGTGTGTGTCTCAGAAATTTGTCCTAAGTAATAGAATTTCTTTGTTCAGTGAGCTGTTCATCTCACCACCCCTACATTACTACTAAAGGGTAGGAAGTTTGATCCCACTGCTTGGGAAAGGGTACAGGTTCAGCACAAGCTATAACTATCCCCCAAAGATACCAGAAGAAACTGAAAAGTCTTGAACCAGCATAAAATTGGTGCCCAAACATCCCGAGGATGTAATTATCCTGCCACTCTAGAGCAGGTTGGGGATGCTTCTCTAGAAGAGAAAAGTCTGGAGAACTCTCTTTCAGAACCCAGGGGAAGAAGGCCACCACCACTTATTTCCCAGAGTTCTCATTCACCAAGCCAACCTCATTTCCCCAGTTATAGGAACTTGGCAAGATCACATAGGATTCTATAAAAATTGCATGGTGATGATTTCCTTTCAATTATTTAATAGCACATAATTGTCCTCCCTCCCTCCACACTCCTCTTGATTTCTCTTTCTTTATTCTTTATCTGCTGTTTATAGCACTTGGAAACAAAGCTGTTTTCTTTCTGAAAAAGGCTACTCTTCAAGGCTGATTGTAAATAGCCTTGGCAGCCAGGATGGAATCCAAGTAAACTCACAAAGTGGGCAAAATTTGTTTTCTCTCCCTTGCTATGAATAAAAGTCTCCCTTTTTCCTTGTCTCTACATACACATGCACACACACACACACACACACACACACAGCCCTTCAGTACTCCAAATCTGTCTTAACCTATGATGCCACCCTGATCGTCCCTCCCTATTTGCTAAGTAAGGAGGAGTTAATAAATTAAGAGGTGATTCCTGCTAACAAGCTGCTTGTCCAGTTAATATTACTTCAATTTCATCCTCAGGGGTCTGTGGTTCCATTTGTGGAGGTTCCTTAGTTTTTTCTTTGTACAATGAAATGGATCAGAGCAGATGATCTTCCATGAACTGATACATTATGATTCAATGACCCCTCTCCATCATTGCAGATAGAGCCTCTCCATGACCTAATATAACTGTTCTCCCTATTTCCAGGTCCTTGCTGCTTGGACCAGAGACCTGATGAGGGTTTTAATCCTTTCAGCTCTGTAACTCTCCTGAGAAGTTAGAATCTCTCTTGGGTCACTATTTCAGACAAGTTCAAGCCATGCTTGACTTTATTCTCTACTCCTCAGGCTATTCTGGGACTTCCGTCTTACTAGCCTTAATCATGGAATGGGTGTTGCCTCCATCAAACTGAGACCTCAGAAAGACCTTAGGTTCAAGATCTTCCCGTGCATCTGGGGTCATCTCTAGTCATCCTGATCTATATCTTACCACTAGACCCAGATGGTTCTGGAGGAGGTGAGGTTGGTGACTTTGCATAACCCTTCCTCACTTAAATCCAATTCATTTGCAAATCAAGACAGCACCTTCCTAATATCAGGGTCCTCTTTGAGAAAGAAGGAAAACAACAATTCCTCAGGCATCTTCTCCATAGCCTCTGGGCTTCCTAATGGATACTTCCTACCTCCACCCCTTCCCACTTTCTAGTTCTATAACTATAATCAAATTGACACTGCCATTGTTCCTAGAAATGGTGTGTCAATGTATTCCCCCATGCCCATCCTTATAACTTTCTTTGCATGTGTTTTTCTAAGTTTATTATATATTTTTGTCATTCTTTTTAAAAAAAACTTTGAGTTACATATTCTCTTCCTCCCTCCCCTCCATATATGATGCCAATTATACATGTGAAATCATGTAAAATATTTCCATATTAGCCATGTTTCAAAAACAAAAAACCAAGAAAGATATATACTTATGCCTTTCAAAAGTATAATCCTCCTCCAAGACATAGATGGGCCAGCTGTGGTGGTAGCTTCAGTTAGCATATGCTTTTCTCTACCGACTACTGGAACCAAAGAGATTGAAAACTAAACTTATATATTGCAAGGAAGTATGCACAGAATCTATGAACCCACCATATAAATTTCTCCAAACCATCTTTGCAAGTGTTTTCTCCTATCACAGAAAAACTCTTTCCTCCAGCTGGGTAGAAGGGACCCCAGAGGTCACTGAGCCCAACACACACCTGAACAAGAATCCTTCCTATAGCATCCTGGAAAGTATTCTTACAGACTTGATTTAAAGACTTCAGATGACGGTGAGCTCACTACCTTGCCAGATAGCCATCCCACTATGGAGAAACTCTCTCTCTCTCAGGAAGTCTGGTGCATACAGTCACAAGGGAGTCATATTGTTCTAAGTATCATATGATCAAAAGTGACTCTAATGCATGAGGAACTGGAGGAAGGGATGGAGAGCAAGATGGGCAAGTCACTTTAACCTTTCTGAGCCTCAGTTTCCTCATTTGTACAATGAGGATGATATTAGCAGTAGTATTGTTCAGTAGTTTTTCAGTCACATCCAACTTTTCATGACCCAATTTGGGGTTTTCTGGGCAAAGATCCTGCAGTGGTTTGCCATTTCCTTCTCCAGCTCATTTTACAATAAGGAACCTGAGGCAAACAGGGTTAAGTGACTTATCCAGGATTACCCTGCTAGTAAATGTCTGAGGCTAGACTTGAACTCAGGTCTTCCTGATACTGGGCCTGGTGTTCTGTCCACTTGTACCACATAGCTACCCATAGCAGTAGTATCATAATTGGATAAAATTTGCATACAAGATGAGTGCATGATTTTGCATAATTGGACAAAAGTTGCATACAAGATGAGTGCATGATTTTAACCTCTCTGAGCCTGTTGCCTTCTCTGTACAATAAAGATAATAACAACAATAGTACCTACCTTACAGGGCAGTTTGGAGGCATAAAGGCGATAATATTTATATAGTGTTTAGCAAATTTTAAAGTATTAAAATTTTTTAAAGTATTTAAAAAGTATTAGAAATATTAGTTGTTATTATTATTAGAACCAGACCTGTTACTTCATTGTAGAAGGAACTCCCAGGTCCAGAAGCTCCCTCTATTGCAGTATATCAGCACCTGCTTAGCAATAGTAGAGTCTTAGAGAGTTGCCTAGAGCACTGAAAAGTTAAAGGATTGACCCAGGGTCACATGTACAGTATATGTCAAAGAAGGGATGTGAACTCAGTTCCTCCTGAACCAGGAAGGCAGCTGGGTGGTGTAGTGTATAGAACACTGAGCCTGGAGTCAGGTAGAACTGAATTTAAATTCAGCCTCAGAAACTTACTAGCTGTGGAACTCTGGGCAAGTCCCTTAACCCTGTCTACCTCAGTTTCCCCATCTTTAAAATGAGCTGTAGAAGGAAATGACAAACCACTCTGGTATCTTTGCCAAGAAAACCCCAAATGGGGTCATGAAGGTTTGGACACAACTGAACAACAACTTCCTGAACCAAAGGTCAACTTTCCATCCACTATACTATACTGCCTCTCAAATAGTTATCATTATCTTCATCATTGTGGTGGGTGAAAGATGAATAAAGGTTTGATCTTCCAAGCACATCGATTTATTAAGCAATACATGGAAATTGCCTAATAAAGTGGGACCAGACCTCCTCAGCTTAGGCCTGGGCCCCAGATGCTGTGGGAAACACTTTTGTACTCTGGAAACAATTAGTCAAATAAGAATAATTAATCAAAAGGAAAAAATACAACATTAGGCAATCTGATTTCTAATTAGGGGAAAGATTAGGGGCTTTTCACATGGGAGGGGAAGAGTGAACAGATTCAATTCCGTGAAAAAGAGTTGGCCCTCTCCCCCAAGGGTCTGTAAACAATCAAAAGAACATGAAAACAATAACTGATTTATAAGTATGGAACCAGTTTTCAGCTAAGACATGAGGGTTTGCTTGAGATGTACAACTGTGAGAAAACTCATTCCCTCAGTCTTTGGATGTGCCTGAATTTCTGGTCAACATAACCTAGGTCCTTGGGTAAATCTGTCCTCTAAATAGCAGATAAATGTGGTCCAGCTTCCCAGTCAGGCATGGCTAGGTTCAAAAAATGCCATAAGGTTTTTCTCCCAATTCCCACATCTGAATAAATGTTTTTTCATGAGATGATAGTTGGATCAGACCCCTAATCGAATAGAAAGGGAAGTGTAAGCTAGCTCCAGGATTGAATCATAAGATGGGGTCAGTGTGGTTCACTCAGTTGCCACTACCACTGTCCTGATCCCCTTGATTCCATCCTTTTTCTCCTCCTCCTCCTCCTCCTCTTCAACATCTCTCATCCTTGTGCCCTATTAGTCTTTCACAAACTTCCTAATGTCAAGGAGGAAGCAGAGTTCCAGAGCTGGAAGATTTCTAGATTTGGATCCAGTGAATCTAAGAGTCAGTCACTTCCCTTATCTGATCTTTAGTTCTTTCTCCAGTAAAATGGGGGCACTTGGGCCCGTTGCTCTCTTGTGGTACAGTGCAAAAGAACTTTGAACTTGTCCTTCAAGGTCATGGGCTCAAAACCTGATTCTGCCACCTCCTGGGTGAGTTTGCTTAATTCCCGTGGGCTTCATCTTCCTGCCTTATCAAATGAAGGGGGTTGGACTCAGTTACCTCTATAGTTTC
This sequence comes from Gymnobelideus leadbeateri, assembly GCA_011680675.1. Taxonomy (NCBI): domain Eukaryota; kingdom Metazoa; phylum Chordata; class Mammalia; order Diprotodontia; family Petauridae; genus Gymnobelideus; species Gymnobelideus leadbeateri. The sequence goes on from WOXC01011212.1 coordinate 488,726, forward strand.
TCCAGTCTCCATCTATGAGCCTATCATTCTAATGTGCAATGAGCCTAAAAGATACTGACCATCATAGTCCCAGAAGAGCTGAGCTGTCTGCCAATCAGTTACTCTGTGATAATCTATAAATGAGAACAAAGAACACCTGGCAAGTCTCACTAAAAGCCTAGCTCGCCATTTCTGCAGCTTTTCAGATTTTGCAAAGTGTTATAAATCCATTATCTCATTTTTAAATAAAATTTTACTGATATCTTTTGTTTTTACGTCACCAACGTTTCTCCTTCCTCTCCCAAAACCTATTCTGTATAACAAAGAATTTTTAAAAAAGAAAAAAAGGTGGGGGCAGCTAGGTGGCTCAGTGAATAGAGAACCAGCCCTGGAGTCTGAAGGACCTGAGTTCAAATGTGACCTCAGACACTTAACACAAAATGAGCCATGTGACCTTGGGCAAGTCCCTTAACCCCACTTGCCCTACCTTCCCCCCTCCAAAAAGAAAAAAAAAAGAAAAAAGGAAAAAAAAAGTTCAGTAAATCCAACCAACCCATCCCCAAAAGACTGACACTCTCCTTCTTATTGTCCTATACTGAGTCTCCCATCTCTGTAAAGAGCTACCTCCTCATACATCCTCTTTGGTCACATTCTGGTATTTTATTTTATTTTATTTTTTTTGCTTTTTGGAGGGCAATTGGGGTTAAGTAACTTGCCCAAGGTCACACGGCTAGGTTTTTGTTTGTGTGTGCATTAAGTGTCTGAGGTCGGATCCGAACTCAGGTCCTTCTGACTCCAGGGCCAACACTCTACTCACTGTGCCACCTAGCTGCCCCACATTCTGGTATTTTAAAAAACTTTTACACTTGTAGTTTTATTGATGTGTTTTGTTTTAGAGACATTTACATGTTGTTCCCACTTGGCCAGAGGTCTCTTATAACAGAGTAAAACAGGCAAAATGAATAATACAGACACCTTAACTGAGAATGTCTGCAACATTTCACTCTTGCATTGTTACATTCATTACACCTACTGGTTCTCATCTCTGCTCCTTCTTGTTGACCCATTTCAGTCATGTCAAGGCTCTTTGTGACCCCATTTTGGGGTTTTCTTGGCAAAGATGCTGGAGTGGTTTGCCATTTCCTTTGCTAGCTCGGTTTACAGATGAGGAAACTGAGGCAAACAGGGTAAAGTGACTTGCCTAGGGTCACACAGCTAGAAATGTCTGAGGTCTGATTTGAACTCAGTAAATTGCATCTTCCTGATTCCAAACCCAGTATACACTGTACTAACCACCTAACACCCTTGCCTCTGCTTACTTCCCCTGATCTCACTGGAGGCAATAGTGAGAGGGTGAGTACTATGAGCCCCATTTTATACATCGGAGTATAGTGGCTGGTTGTCATGTTTCTTTTTGAAATCAGCCTCATTACTGCAACTGGGAGCCTACCTGGGCAGTTTCCTTGCCCCCAAATACCTCAATTAGTTGTTACAGAGATTCTTTTTTTTTCCAAGGGGCTTCAGGGAGGGAGGAAGAGAAGCAAACTTTGCCACATTTTCAAAATTTCTCCTGCTTCCCTTTATAATCAGCTTTAGACACTTCCAGATAGAACACCTTCTTGCTTTTAAAGGCGACAGATCTAACACCCCTGTCACCTGCATACGAGCTTGCAAAGTATGAATTAAAAGGACTTGTTTACAGAAGGCTATCAGAACTTGAGTCAATTACATCATTAGCAAATCAAGGGAATGGTCTATTTAAGCAGATCTCCATGGGTCAGAAATTTGTGGCTAGTAGTCAAGTTCTTGCTCCCTGATAATTTTCTGATCTAACTCTCCTCATTATAATAAAGATTGTTAAACATCTGAGAAGCAGCTGAAAATTCATGAATTCTTCTTTTTAAAAAAACCAATACAGATACCTCAAGTCTTTCAACTTAAGTAAGCTACATCCAGGTGGACAGCTCTCTGCTCAATCTCCCAGCTCAGTTGTATTTAGCTTCCTAAACCATGGAAATGCATAATTGGTTTTATAGCATCACTTCCCAAAACATTCATGTTTTGAAGTTACTAAATGTCCACATTGTTGACACTTCAATGGTCCTATGATCTCATCAATATGGGTAACTTTCTCCCAACCATGCAAATCACAACCTGTCTATCCTGTGCAACCTTTGTCCATGGTGTCCCTAAAGTTCACCATATTGGATTCATGCAAATGGGCAGGCAGCCTTTCTCATACTCACTTGGCATACTGAGGCTATCAGAGGAGTCCATCACTCACTCTTACCAAATGACCATGTCACCATGTTCTTTTTCAACCATATACTTCTTTGATGATATCCTTTACAGCTTCTTGTGGATGCCAGTCTCAAAACAAAAATGGCATAAGTGCCCCTGAATAAATGCCTTGTCATTCCATACCCTATCCTTCACCCTTCCTTCTCATGCTGGTCTTGACAAATCCAGAGAGGAGATGTGGCTCTGGGCCATTCCCTTACCTTTAGGACCTGCTCTAGATTCTCCAGTTTGACTTGGAGATGGTATTTCTCCTTCACGGCCAAATCACGTTCTTTGGTCACTATGGTGAGGATGTGGCTGAGTCGATCATAGTCTGCTTTTATCTTTAAAAAAGCAGAAGAGAGAAGAGTAGAATGTAAGTTCTGTGAGGCATGGACTATTTTCCATTTTGTCTAGGCACATAGAAGATATTAATAAACATTTGTTGAATTGAATTACGTCAAATCAAAAGACTTCATGTAAAGCTGTCCTGGAGGAAAGCAAGACATAGAATGTTCCTAATGTCACCAGAAAAAGCACAGATACACAATTCCAAACCTTTCTTGAAATCAGATAAATTCAGGGTAATGTCTCTGACTTACTTAAATAAAAGCCCATAGAGGACAAGGATGCACGCTCATTTGCTAACCAAGCTGGTATCATGGAAAGAACACTGGAGTAGTAGACAGAGACAGGGTTGAGCCTCACCTCTGCTACTTACAATCACTGGGTGGCAGTGTGGGAGAGTAGAAGGAGGGCTAGGGTGGGAATCAGGAGGACCTAGGTCCAATCTACACTAGTCAAACCAGATTTGGGGCATTGTACTCAGTTCTGGGAGCTGTAGTTTAAGAAGAACATTCATAAATATGAGAAAGACGAGAGGAGAGAAATGAGGATGTTAAAGGGCCTCACGTTTATGCAATATGACATGAAGGAACTGAATGAGACCACCCAGAGAAAAGAAAGCTGAGGGGCTGCAGGGCATGAGAGCTGTGTCTGAGTATTTATAAAGGGCTGCCATGTGGAGGAGGTATTAAATTTAGGCTTTTTGTCCCCACAGGACAACTAGATGGCGCCATAGTGCATAGATTGGTGTCTGAAGTCAGAAAGACTCATCTTTGAGTTCAAATCTGACCTCAGACACTTAGCTGTGTGACCCTGGGCAAGTCACTTAACATCGTTTGCCTCAGTTTCCTCATCCATAAAATGAGTCGAAGAAGAAAACAGCAAACTGCTCTAGTATCTCTGCCAAGAAAACACCAAATGGAGTCATGGAGAGTTGGACATGACTGAAACAACCGTACAACAACAAATTTGGCCCCAGAGAGAACTAGGAGAAATGGATAGAAGTTTCAAAGAGGCAAACTTAGGAAAAGCTTCCTAAAAATAAGAGATATTCTCAATTGGATTGGACTGCCTTGGGAGTCAGTGGGTTCCTCCTCATTGGAGGTCAATACAAGGTTGGATAACTACTTGATAAGTTTACTGTGAAGGGAATTCTTTTTCAGAGATTGATTGGACTCCATAGTGACTGAGGTACCTTAAAATTCTACAGTTTATGAAATTCTACAGTTTATGAAAATCCTGGCTCTAATCTCACTAACTATGTGACCATGGGCAAGTCACTTTATTTCACTGAAATTCAATTTTCACCATCCATAAAATGAGGGATAATTTAATTACTTACCTCATAGGAATTTTTTTAAAGCAATTGGGGCTAAGTAATTTGCTCAGGGTTTCACAGCTAGTTATTTATTTATGTGTTGGTGCCAAGTACTGAGGCTGGAACCGATCCTGGGTCCTCTGGACTCCAGGGCTGGAGTTCTTACTCATTGCACCACCTAGCCGCCCCTAGGAATTTTTTTTTTTTTTAAGGAGGGCACTATAGAAATGTATTACCTAGGTTTGTCATTCAAGTCATTTTGATCATGTCCAACTTTTCTTGACCCTGTTTAGAGTTTTCTTGGCAAAGATACTTGAATGGTTTGCTATTTCCTTCTCTGTCTTATTTTACAGATAAGGAGGCAACTGGGTGAAGTGACTTGCCCATGGTCACACAGTAAGTATCTTGAGGCTAGATTTGAACTCAGATCTTCTCTCCAGGTCTGGTATTCTATCCACTGCACTACCTAGCTGTCCATTACTTTCGCCAAATCACAACTCTTCTCTTGGTTTCAGTTTCCTCCTCTGTAAAATAAAAAATAGGATCAGATGACCTCTAACATCTCTTCCAATTTCAACATTCCATGGCATACATGTATATTAGCTCCTAGAATTCTTTTTGTTTAATTTTATGTCTTATTTTATTTTAGACTGGCTCTCCCTAACTCACCCAGGGTGAAAGTGCAGTAGTCACTCATAGGCCTGATCCCAGTGCTGGTCAGTGAAGTTCTGTCCTGCTCCATTTTCCCAACCTGAACCTGTTCCCTCTTCCTCAAGCATCCTGCTACCCCTCTGCTGTCAATGACTCATATTGACACCAAACTCAGTGCTAACACCCAATGGGCTTTAGCCTTACTGCCTCTCAGAAATCCTGAACTCAAGTAATCCACCAGCCTCAGCCTCCATCAGTGGCCGGGATTACAGGCCTGAATCACCCTGACCAGCCCTTGTCATAATCTGAAGAACAATATGACTGATAGAGGGCAGTGTGGCACGGTGAATAGAGGACCAGCCTTGGATTTAGGAAGACCTTTGACACTATCAATATGACTCTAGCCATATCACTTAACCTTTCAAGGTCTCAAGTAACTCTCTAAGATCACAAGCTGCAGATGAATTACCAACAAATGTCAGTTGAGAGAAATTCAACACCAAAAGTTCCCTCCATTGATGAAATCACAGGTCTAAACCCCACTCCTGCTCCACCCCAAAGGCTCATAGTTTTTAGTGCTGGAAGATACCATAACAATCATGTTAGTCCAATATCTCATTGTATGGATGAACATTTTAATTTAAGGATGACGACCTTTCAGGGATGTCCATTTACTACAAATCTATCCTTTGACTTCAGACAAGTGTGAGTCACAAGAGAGATCTAGAAACAATTTCCCATTGACTTTCAAGTTCTTTTTGTTGTTGATGATGCAGAAAGAGTAAACTCATTTTAACTGAGCTAAACATTTGCTTTCTCCCTAAATGTTTCCACATGAATCATGTTGTTATAACAGGTCCTCTGAAGGTCATACTCTTTAGCAGAAGAGTTTCATGGATTTTACACACTGTACATGTCATGGTTTGCTTAAGGTGACAAGTTGGTACCACTAGACATGCAGAAGGTGGGAGGCATGAACTTTCCAGCCCCTCCACTGAGGTGTTCTTACCTTCCTGGAAGGTGCTCTTAGAAGAGGTCATGGAAAGGTTTTGTTGATAAGAATGTCTTAAAGCAGTTTTGCTATGAGGTGATGCATCAGACAGCCAGAGAAAGAGAACTTGCAAGTTCTCAGGGGTGAAAATGTCATGACTGGTTTGTGACTTGCATTGAACCTAAAAGCAGAGATCTTTTGAATACCATTGGTTTTTAGCTCCCCGGACATTGAATCAAATTTTTTGGTAGATGGCTAGGGAAGAAAAAGGCCATGATGGTTCAAGAGAAGCTATTTCAAAGTGTAATGGGCTATCACAAGAAATAGTAGGCTGCCAATCACTGAACTGAAGGCTAGGTGCTGCCCACTACTGGAAGCCTGTCCTCATCCCCCTCATTGTTGATGGCCTCTCCTTAGAAATTACTTCATATAAATTTGCATTAATTTTTATGCACATATTTCATAAATGCAATCTTCTCAAAGACATTTTGCATTAAATTTTTATGCATGTAAATGTCATCTTTTTGAGTATATGGCCTTTGTAAATACAGTAAGTGCTTAATAAGTTCATGTTGAATTTGATTGAATAAGGAGAGATGTGGATAATTTGAAGACCATTCTGAGAAAGGGAACTAGGATGGTGAAGTCTCGAGATCATGTGACATAAAGATTGAACAGATAAATTAGAATGTTCAGCCTGTTAAAGAGAAGATTCAAGAGGAAAAGATGACCATCCTCAGGTGTTTGAAGGATTGTCACAAGAAGGAGGGAATAGTCCTAGAGGAGGGAACTGAGAGAAATGTATAGAATTTGCAGAGACACAAGGAAGACTGATAGAAGGGAGTGTCCCTGGACCACTAGAGTTTTCCCAAAGCAAAATGGATTCCTGAGAGGACGTGGGATTCTGGATCCCAAGAAGTCTTCAAGCAGAGGCTGGGTGGCCACTTTCCTTGTGGAGAAGACTATCCATTGCACTGGCTGGCCACAGGGATCCTTGACAAGTCTGAGCACTCTGTGTTTCTTTGAAGTCCTTTTACAGCTTAAGAAGTAGAATACGTGTTTCACTGTTTCCATGCTTAGGACCTTCCTAAGGCATAAATTCACAATTACTCTTTGTATGGCAATTAACATCATCTGCAGGGAGGCAGCTTGGTGGTGAGGTAAATAGAGCTCTGGACCTGGAGTTGGGAAGACTCATCTTCCTGAGTTCAAATCTGGCCTCAGACACTTACTGGCTGTGTGACCCTAGGTAAGTCACTTCACCAGTTTCCTCATCTGTAAAATGAGCTGGAGAAGGAAATGGTAAGCCACTCTAGTATCATTGCCAAGAAAACCCAAAATGGGGTCACAAAGAGTTGAACATGACTGATAAGAACAATAAATCATTAATAGAAGCTAACCCAGAATTTTATTTAATGGATATATATCAAAGTCCAAGATTTAGTAAAGTCCAGAAAGGTCAAGAAATATGTTTTAAGGTTCTTGGTCAAACAAAGATATCTAAGACGTGCAATGAATAGAATAATGGACCTGGAACCAGAAAGAAGCAAGTTCAAATCAAGCCTCAGATACTATGTGACTATGGTCAAGTCACTTAACCTCTGTCTGCCTCAGTTTCTTCATCTGAAAAATATGGATAATAATAGCACCTGCCCCAAATGATGGTTGAGAGGTGACATCTGTAAAGTGTTTTATAATAATAGTAACTAATATTTATACAGAATTTATACAAAGTGTCATAAATGTTATCTCATTTGGTCTCACAACAATAGGCACTATAATTATCCTCAGGAGCGCTAAGTATAGAGTGCCTGCTTGGAGTCAGGAAGATCTTAGTTCAAATCCTGCCTCAGACATTTTTTAGCTATGTGACCCTACACAAGTTACTCAACCCTGTTTGCCTCAGTTTCCCCATCTGTAAAATGAGCTGGAGGAGGAAACAGCAATCTACTTCATTATCTTGGCCAAGAAAACCCCAAATGGGGTCACAAAGAGTTGGACGTGACTAAAAAAACAACTGACTGATAACAATAAATTATTTCCAATTTCCAGACTTGTCCACACCTAGTCACATAATGAGTAAGCATGTGAGGAAGGCCAAGTGCGATGCTCTATCCCCCATGCCAAGGCCATTCCACATCTAAATCTATGGCACTAAGAAGACACAACAGGCCATAGTCACCCAGGAATCTTGTATATTAGGAGTAATCCTGGGCTGGGAATAGGTGAACCAGCCTAGAGCAGGAAGATGAACTTTAGCTCAGATGCCACCAACATTCCTGGACACTATACTTAGCCTGATTTCCCAGTGCCCCTAACATTATTGTTTCACTGTAGAATTTTATGTGATTATAAGCAAGAAGTCTTCTGTCCCAACTTCATCTTGGATGGAAAGGTTGTGAATTGGAACAGAAATCTGTCTGGCACTATCTACTCCAAGAATAGCTCGTTTTTCCCAAGGAAAACACATTTCTATCTTTTTCATCCAAACACAGGTCAAAGTTCACTTCCTCCAGAAAGCTCTCCAAGCTTGCATCCTCTCAACACTCTCCCATGTTGTCCCTCTATGTGGAAAGGACCTACAGAAGTCAGCTAGGCCAATTCTCTCCTCTTAGTGATGGAAGAGCCTGAGACCCAGGAAAGCTCAATCACGGCCACTTAAGAGGTAGGAAAGCTAACAGTGATTGTTCACATTCGGGGTGGTGCAAGCGACACTGAATTTCGAGTCAGCATCAAATCCTACCTAGCAATGTCTTACAGAGCTTGGATCTGAACCCATGGCCTTTGCCTCCTAATCCAAGCTCTTCCTCTTTAACATACTGCCAACATATGGATATTTCTTTAAGAAATGGGGAAGCAAATTTTGGTTCAGATTTTAAGAAAAACTGCTCAGTAATACTTTGCTGTTGTTCAGTCATTTTAGTCATGTCTGGTTCTTCACGACCCCATTTAGGCTTTTCTTAGCAAAAATTTTGAAGTGGTTTTCCGTTTACTTCTCCAGCTCATTTTATAGATGAGGAAACTGAGGCAAAAAGGGTGAAGTGACCTACCCAGGGTCACACAGCTAGAAAGTGTCTGAGGCCAGATTTGAACTCTAGTCTTGCTGACTCTAGGCCCAGTGCTCTATCCACGGCACCACCTAGCTGCTCCAAACAATGTATATTTTTAAAAAGTAAATTGGTTTATTATGGGAGATGGCAAGTTCTCCGTCACTGGAGATCTTTCTAGCATTTGATATTGGGCTCATCAGCAACATTGTAGGGAGACTTCCTCAGCAGTCTGATCCCCTCATATTACAGTTGAGGAAACTGAGGCACATGGAGGTTAACCCCAGTATAACCCTCACTAGGTGACTCCTTATTATCATCTCCCACACTCAGTCTCTTGCTGAAGCTTGGTGATTTTACCTTTGTAACATCTCCTGTATGTACCCCTTTTTCTTCTCTGACATGCCACCATTCTGTTATAAGCCCTCATGACCTCAAGCCTGGACTCTTGGAACAGTGGACCCAGCTGCCTTAAGTCTAACACCCCATTACTGTCTGCAGCCTCTACTTAGCGCTCAAAATGATCTTTCTAAATAAAATGCAGGTCTGACCAGTTTACTCAAACTTTACTGGCTCCCTATCATCTCTGGGATCAAATAAAAAATATCCTCTGTTTGGTGCTCAAAGCCCTTCCTAACCAGCCCTATCCCCAACCTTTCCTGTCCTTTTGTACCTTACACCCTTCTCCTCCAATATTCTTTCACTCATTGACACTAGGCTCCCTAGTGTTCCTCAAACAAAGCACTCCATGTCTGTTGCACTGGCTGTGCCCCGTGCCTGGAATGCTCTTCCTCTTCATCCTACCCTCCTGGCTCCCCTGGCTGCCTTCAAGATCCAGCTCAAATGTCACATTGTTCAAGAAGCTTTCCCCACCTTCCTCCTTAACTCTAGTGAGCCCATGAAGCTAACCAGCGTCATTCCTGAAACTTCCCTGTGTGGATCATCTCTGATTTAGCCGGTGTATAATGTATCCTCACATAGCAGTTTTCATGATGTCACATTCATTAAGCTGTGAGTTTCTTGAGAGCAGGAACTGTCTTTGCCTTCCTTTGTATTCCTGGTGCTTAGTATAGGGTCTGGCATATAGCAGGCACTTAATAAATGCTTTTTGACTGATAGGCAGTATTCCTACTATGGTGCTGGTTCAATTAGATACTCTCTCAATCCACTTCCAATTCTGATAGTCTGTGATCTTACACAGACATACCTTCTCCAGGGGTTAGAGGCAGACTCCCCATAAGCAAAGACCCAGCTATTTTCCTGTCTCCCCCTTTGGGGGCTAGGCCCTGTGCACACCCAACACTCTATTAATCATCACTGATCACATCAGGGATAAAGAAAATTCCTCCCGGTTATGTCTTTAGTGCCAACTGGCTGGTGGCCTCTGACAATACCTCCTGCTGAATCTGCAACACAAGCTCTCCCTGAGTGTGAGTGCAATTACACCCTTGCCAAGCCTTCTGCCCAGGAGCATGTGGGGCATGCGTGGAAGGGGATCACATGGGGTGCACAGCCGCTCTGTGCTGCCGTAGCCTGTGGCAATGCCAGCTGACCCAGATTGCCGCCTGGGCCACGGACCTGGTGGGATGATGAAAATGCTCGGCATCCCTGGCTCAGCCAGGCTGCTGCTCATTTGCCTCCTGCCTCAGCCCTGCTGTGGGCCCTTCTCCATCGCCTGGTGGGTGATAGTGTTGGCCCAGAAAGAAATCACCCCGGGATACTGGAAGAGAAATCAGCTTCTGGACTCCTGGGGTGGGGGTGGGGATTCTTTATTAACATTGCTGTACAAAGCACAATCTTTTTGTGGAGTTTGCACTTGACCTCTGTGCCAGGAAAGGCCATGTACACTGGGAAGCGTGCGGGAAAATTAGTTCTGCTTCTGACGCTTCCACTAACTCGTTATGTGACCCTGAGCATGACACTTGATTTCTCTGGGATTCAATTTCCTCAAATGGAAAATGTGAACATCAAATTCTACCCCAACTACCCTACAGGGCTGTTGTGAGGTTCTAGGGTGACAATGTATGAGGAAATGCTTTGTCAGACTGTAAGCATGATCTGCAGGGCAGCTGTGTGGCTGGTGCCAAAGTGCACAGAGGGCTGGGCCCGAAGTCAGTAAGACTCACCTTCCAGAGTTCAAATCTGGCCTCAGACACTTGACCCTGGGCAAGCCACTTAACCCTGTTTGCCTCAGTTTCCTCATCTGTAAAGTGAACTGAAGAACGAAATGGTAAACTGCTCCAGTATTTTTGCCAAGAAAGTCCCAAATGGGGTCACGAAGACTGACACAATGAAAAAATGATGGAACAGCAAGCATGATCTGCACATATGGAATGGTTATTTTATTTTGAGAAGCAGAGTGAGCATAGCAGATACTGGCATTAGAGTCAAGAAGACCTGGGTTCACATATTGCCACTAGCATATACTGGCTATGTAACCATGAATAACAGAATAACCTCTCTGTGTCCCAGGGAGCTCTTTAAGACTATGAATGACAGAGATGCTGGGAGGGCCTGCACTGAAAAATTTATAGGTTTGGGGAAAACAAGTTTCATTTGAAGGAATCTGTGCTCCCACCTAAGTGGGTTCTCCTTCCAGGTGTAAGAGCACAGAAAGATATTAATACAAGTGACAATAATTCATGATTACAAGGCAGGATATTGAGAAGTTAGACACTATTGTGAAGAGCTTGATTAGGAGGGGGAAAGGCCTTAATATTCTAAGAAAGTAACTAAGGGTGTAAAGTTTGGAGGACAGAAGACTTAGGTGGACATGGGCATGTTGCTCTTCTTCCTTCTCCTCCTCAACCTGACATAGCTTCTTGGAGGACTATTTAATTTTTGTCCACAGTTTTGTCTCTGTCCCTGTCATTCCTAATAAATCCACATGCATTTATTAAGCTCTGATTATATACCATGCACTATTCTTGACACTAAAGACACAAAGGAAAAAAGGGAAACAGCTCCTGTCCCCGTTAGTTTACATTCTATCAGACCCTGACCTCTCTCCACTAACTTCCTTTCCCCTATAATCCCTAATCCTGATTTTTCATTCATTCAGTCAATAAATATTTATGAAGCACCTACTATGTGCCAGGCATTGTGTTAAGCACTGAGGATACAAAAAGAGACAAAAGACACTCCCTGTCTTCAAGGAACTTACAATCTAGTGATCTCTGCAGTATCTACCCTGCCATGGCTTGCATTCTCTGCATTGATCATCCCTTAATAAATCACACATTTCTTAAATACCTACAATGCTCTGTTGTTTGTCCTTTTTTCTCAAATAGGACTATGACATCAGAGAGGTGATTCCATGACATACAAGTGAATTGGATTTAAGTGAGGGAGAACTAGGGACTGTGGTCAGCACCCATGATACATGGGCACAGATAGAGGTGATCCTGTGTTCTTAAAGTCTCTGCTAGGGCAGCATAAACTGGAAAAGCTATAAGTGTGGGACAAGGGATGTGACAGACAAGATATTTTTTGTCTGAGAACCAACCGAGCTAAGTTGGTTGAGAGTCATCTCTTTGAAGGTGACAAATATTTCTGATGCAGAAAGTCGAAAAATCCACCTGCCTGGGTGACTTTGTGTAAATAAGTCACTTAAACTCCAAGAGCCTCAGTTTACTCATCTATAAAAATGATGGGGTTGGACAAGATGACCTCTGAGGCTCCTTCCATCTCTACATAGAGGAACCTGGCTTCCCACTACATTCAGGGAAGAGTTGCTATCTCAGGTAATAGAAGCACTTCCAGTGACAAATCCTCAGCTCCTTGAGGTACTTCAGGATTATGAAATTTTTAGCTACCCATTTCCTATTTATATCACCACCCTTTCCACTCAATCTGATTGCCTCCCTTCATCTATCTGACAAGGCGACTGACTCAGGGGAGCTGCCACCGAATATTTCAGATGGTCCGATGTTCCATCTTTGCATCGACATGCCAATTATCTCAATGCAGGCTTCAGGGAGGAGGCAGGCAGAGTGCTCCTTGCATCCATAATTAAGGGTCCCGATAATGAATTTTGCTCTCTCGAGCTCTACCAGTGAAAAGATTGTAAAGTAGGCAGTGGAAACCAAGACCTGTCCTTCCCCAGCTTCCAGAGGGCTTCCATGTGCCCTTGAAACATGTTAATGCCATTACACAAATCTAAGCTGGCATTATGTGAGCAGGATTTGGTATTCATTGGCACTCTTTGGTCTTTCCTGGCTGCCCTCAGATTCAGATGTCTCAAAGTTTTTAATTTGTTTATTTCTTTATGTGAACATGTCAAGTTTTCTCATCTGTAAAACTGTGTGTGGGGGGTGGGGGTGGACTTAATGGCTTCTGAGGTCCCTTCCAGCTTTACATCTACTGTTTTTGCTTTTTTAAAAAAATAAAATATAGTCCCTGGCACATAGTGGGTGCATAATAAAAGCTTTTGGACTGACTATGAGCCAGTAGAGTTTCCCTTTGTTACATTGTGGGTACATTGAGGGTAGGAATTGTTTTACTTCTGCCTTTGAATCCATAGCACCTGGCACATAGTGGGTACTTAATAAATGTTTATTGATCAATTGGTTAATGTCAGAGGTTACAGAATATGGAGGGAGTCACTGCAGAGATCAGGCCCTTATAGAATGCAAACTCCTAGAGGGCAGGAGTTTGTTCCATTTCTGTCTATCTCTCGTACCTGCACAAATGGTTGTTGATCAATCTGACAACTAACTGATTGAAAAAGAACTCTGGCAAAAGGCAGGCATTTTAATTCAAGGACTTAGACCCCACCCTTTGCTCTCTTCTACCTAGACAAGAGAAAAACTGAATCTGGAAAAAGAGAAAATGCCAAAAGAGCTCTGGCTAACTTAGGTCTTTGCTTGTTGGCCCCTCCAGGGCCCTGTCATTCTCTCTCTGTCTCTGCCCCTTTCTACTCCCTTAAAGTTGTGCCATGAGGCTTCATTTGCAAGGCTGTCTCAGGCAGGCAGTGGGGTATCAAAACTTCCTTTTTAAGGAAGGAACAAGAAAAAGCTGTACTGGGTATAGACTGTGGAGCCAGGGATATTAAATGGTAGCATGTCTGGGGGCATTATTAGAAAACCTGAGCCAAACCCCAGGAACAGAGGCAAGGAGGCTGTGTGCCTGCCAAAAGGACTATTCACAACTCTGACTGGGTTCCAATGACAGCTGCCAAACATTTACCAAGCAGCATTACTAAGCAAATGCTCCATGTTCCTCAGCCTTGAACAAAACATTTTTTTTATTTTTAAAATGTGCAATCATAGGGATAAAAGAATAAAAATAAAAGAGTGTGATCTGTGATTTGAATCAAGACAGCAAGGATCAATCTTATAAGTACTTATTAATCTCTTTCTATGTACTAAGCACTGTACTAGGCACTGGGTATACAAGGGCAAAAATTGTAAACTAGTCCCTGTCCTCAAGGAGTTTACATTCTATTACCCTCAACTTGATATCTGAAGTATTTCTTCTCTATAGCCCTTAATCTATGTACTGACCACCACTCCCCCATCTCAACCAACCAACATTTATTAATCACATCCCCGAGGCCAGGCACTGTGTTAAATGCTGGGGATATAATAATAATAGTGACTAGTACCTTCCTTCAAAGAGCTTATGATCTAATAGAGGAGAAAGAATATATATCTATAAGATATATATGCTATCTATACCTATGTACATATATAAATACATATGCATATGCATACATACACACATATATGGAATGAATACAAGATAGTTCTAGGAGAGAGGGTGTGATCAGATCTAGGTGCTAGACATCCAAAGAGCAAAGGCAAGATGAACCCGCTACACTGTCTACTTTAGAGTTTATTTTGGCTGAATATTTTGCCTATTCAAAGTATTTTATGATGATTGGGGACATATCAAATTCCCCTCTCAAATGTATCAGCCTGTCTCTGACAACTTCAATGCCACCATTAGAGATTCATTCCTTTGGTTTAAGACTATGTTCAACCTTGTCCAAAAGTGAAATGGACTACCATATAAAGCAATGGAATCCCTTTCATTGGAGTTTTCAAGTACAGGACGGAGGAGCTCTTGTTGAGGGTATCATAGAAAGGATGCCACTAGATGGACTAAATGACTTGAGCCCCTGTTACAGTTTCTGTGATTTTTGGTTGCATGAAATACCCCTGGGAAGGCTGATACGTTGATGCAAATTCGTTGAGCAGAATATGAGTGTGTGTGTGTGTGTGTGTGTGTGTGTGTGTGTGTGCACGCATGTGATCAGAAATGACAAAGGAAAAAGAAAAAAGAAAAAATCCCACCCCAAGAAGTGCATGATTTTTTTATGTTGTTTATTGATTTTTCAGTTGTGTCCAACTGTCTGTGTCTTCATTGGGGTTTTCTTGGCAAAGATACTGGAGTGCTTTGCCGTTTCTTTCTCCGGCTCATTTTACAGATGAGGAAACTGAGGCAAACTTGCCCAGAGTCACACAGCTAGAAAATGTCTGAGGCTGGATTTGAATTCAAGAAAGATAATCTTCCTGACTCTGGGTTCCATGTTCTATCCACTGCAGCACCTAGCTGATTTTTTTTGGTAGCATAATAGTTTTTTTTTAATCCTTAAAAATTTTTTGCAGGACAATCACTGATCACTGAGTATTCCACACAGGTAAGGTTTCACAGTTGGCTCCTACAGGGCAGAGAATCTTAGAGGATCTTGGAGACCAATGAGACACAAGCTACAGCATTAATTTCAAACTTCTCTTTTGAAGCCCTTGATCCCTCCATCCTTTTCAGTAGAGAACTTTGTTCCCACTTTGCTGAGAAAAATCAAAGCCATGTATACTAAACTATTTTGCTGTTCCAAGCCTCATAACTTTATCTGTTTGTTTCTCTCCTTCTCTCCTCTCTCCTCCACTCCCTTTCCTCACCTCTCCCTCCCTTATTCTCTCTCTCTCTCTCTCTCTGTCTGTCTGTCTCTCTCTCTCTCTTTCTCTCTCTCTCTGTCTCTCTCTCTTTGTCTCTCACTGTCTCTCTCTCTGTTTCTCTCTCCCTCTTTATCTCTCTCACTCTCTCTGTCTCTCTCCCTTTCTCTCTGTCTCTGTCTCTCTCCCTTTCTCTCTCTCTGTCTCTCTGTCTCTCTCTGTCTCTCTCCCTTTCTCTCTGTCTGTCTCTGTCTGTCTGTCTCTCTCTCTCTGTCTCTTTCTCTCTGTCTCTCTCTCTGTCTCTCTCTCTCTCTGTCTCTCTCTCTGTCTCTCTCTCTCTCTTTCTGTCTCTGTGTGTGTGTCTCTCTCCCCTCCCCTCTCCAATATTGGTCCCTTCCTTTCTGCCTACAAACATGATTTGTTTTACCCCAGCCTTAAAACACACACACAGCCCCTCTGATGGATCCTACTATTATCTTTCTTTATCCACAAGTTACCAACCTACATTTTTTTCAAGGCCCAACTCCTAGAAAAACATCCATACGTGTGTTGAATCCATTGCCTCACCTTCTACATACTTCTTTCTATTACTGTTTTTTGTCTGTTTCAAATTTAACATGGTAGTTCCAACACTGCCCTGCTTGCATGTGTCCCCTGGTGAACTTCCCTCTGCTTTCTGCTGTCCTCCTACTCACTCACAGTCTCAATCCCTTGCAATCTGGCTTCTCACCCCACCACTTGACTGAAACTGTTTTATGTCTCTAACGTCAACAATGATGTCCTAAGTACTAAATCTTATGGATATTATTACTCAGTTTTTTAATTCATTGCCCACACAGTTGCCAAAATACTTAAGTCATAGGTCTCACTCTATCACTCAACAACTTTAAGTGGCTCCCTACTGCCTCCAGGATGAAATATAATTTCTTCCACCAGGAACTTGAAGTTCTCTACAACCTAGCTCCTCCTACCTTTCTAGTTTGTTTGTCTGTTTCCCCACAGTATCCTTTCCCCACTCCTCAACCCCTAGGTTTTAAAATACTGTGATCAGGGGCAGCTAGGTGATGCAGTGAATAGAACACTGGTCTTGGAGTCAGGAGGACCTGAGTTCAAATTTGGCCTCAGATACTTGACACACTTACTAGCTGTGTGACCTTGGGCAAGTCACTTAACCCTAAATGCCTTGATGTCCCCCCCTCAAAAAAATCCCAAACAATAAAATATTGGGAACAACCCTTTTGTTTTTCAGAGAACCAGAAAAGGTAAGGGATTTAGTCAAGGTCAACAACCCTGGTATTATTTTCCAAAGTACTTAGGTAACTGATTCAAATTTATAAAAATAAGAGGCATTTCCCAGTTGATAAATGGTCGAAGAATAAGAACAGGCAGTTTTCACAGGAAGAAATACAAAATATCAATAGCCATATGAAAAATACTCCAAAACCAATAATAATTAGATAAATGCAACCTCTCATCCATACAATTGACAAAGTTGGGCAAAAAAACAAAAAAAAGGAAAATCGCAACTTGGGAGGGACTATAGGAAAACCAACACATTTTGGTTGAACTATGGACTGGTCTAGCCATTCTGGAAAGCAAGTTGTAACTTTGCACTGAGTCACTAAGCTGTGCTCACACTTTTATGCATTGATACTGTTTCTAGGGCTATCCATTAAAGAGAGCAAAGAAAGGTGAGATGAACCCATGTGTACAAAAATATTTATAGCAGCTCTTGCTTTGGTATTTTAGAATTGGAGATTAAAAGGGCCACTAATCAACTGAGGAATAGCTGAACAAATTATGGTATATGAATTACCAGGATTATGTCATTCTGGGAGATATGATGAAGATGATATCAGAGAAACCTTGGAAGACCACTTTGAAGTGATACAGAATGAAATGTGCAAAACAATCTGAACAATAACAATAATAGTATTTAAAAAAACACTTAGAAACATTTAATATCTCTGGCTGACAAAATGATCAACCACAATTCCAGAGAACCCGTGATAAAACATGCTACCCCACAACTGTGAGAAAGGTGATGGAGGCATGATGTAGAATGAGACTATGTACATACATACACATATACATATATCTATGTGTGTATATGTGCACACAGATATATGTGTGCATATATGTATGCACAGATATATACATATATACATGTTTCATATATGTGTCATTATAAACATGCCTCATATACATGTCTTATGTATGTTTCATTATGTATTTCTTATTATATATCTATGTCTTGTTATTTCTGTCTGTATATATACATATACATATATGTATATATGTATATGTATTAATATTATGTATTAATATTATTAGAGAAATAATTAATACATATTATGTATTATATATTATAATCAAATGAATACATAATATTATGTATTAATATTACATAATATGTAATATTATGTATAATAATATGTATATGTATATAGACCAGTTTATCCTGATCTATATCTTTCCACTGGACCCAGATGGCTCCAGAGGTGAAAGTGAGGCTGGTGACCTTGCACAGCCCTCCCTCATTTATATCCAATTCACTTCCAAGTCATAGCATCACCTTCCTGATGTCATGGTGCACTTTGAGAATGAAGGACAAACAATAATAGGTAGATATTGCCAGTGTGGGAATTAATTTTATTCAACTATGCAATTTTGTTATGAAGGTTTTGGTTTTTTTCCTCAATGTGAGGTGGGGGCAGAAGGGGAAAAATGAATTTTTTTTCCTTGATTGAAAAACATTAATTTTTTTAGAAGGATTCCTGTAATGATCTGACCACTGGACCTCATGTCTGCTATGAGCTGAGCTGTACTGAGTGATTGACCCCTGGGGTCAGGTCAGTGAGGGCCTGTGGTTACCTGCTCATACTGCAGTGCCTTGTGGGAAAGGTTAGCATACTGGAGTCTCAGGCGATTCTTCCCTTGTGCAGCATTCTTTAGTTCATGCTCCTAGGAGAGAAGGAAATGGTCCCATGAGGCACCGTTTGTACAGGTCTTAAGAAGCCAGCTGGGTGGAGGGAGGGAGACATAATAATAATGGCTGAAATTGACAGTGCGGTATAAATGAGAGGCAAGATAGAGGCGAAAGATAGAGGGATGCTCTGGGTTCAAATCACGGTCCTGACAAAATACCAGCTTTAGTCACTTAGCCATTCTGGGCTTCATTTTTCTCATTTGTAAAATGGAGTTGATTAATAGAAACTATGGTTCCTACTCCTCAGAATTTTGTATAATTTAACTAAGGAAGGAATAAACATTTATATAGCACCTATTAATATGCTTTTAGGGCAGTTGGGTGCCACAGGCACAACCATCAGGCCTGGAGTCAGGGAGACCTGAGTTCAAATCCTGCCTCTGACACTTACTAGTTGTGTGACCCTGGGCAAGTCACTTAACCCTGTTTACCTCTGTTTTCTTATCTGTAAAATGAGCTGGAGAAGGAAATGATAAACCACTCTAGTATCTTTGCCAAGAAAACCCCAAATGGGGTCATGAAGAGTTGTACACAACTGAACAATATATTTTTATAAATATGATCTCATTTGACCCTCACAACAACCCTGTGAGGTACATGCTGTTATTATCCCCCTTTTACATGAGGAAACTGAGGCAAACAAAGTTTAAGTGACTTGCTCAAGGTCACACAATTAGTAAATGTCGTAGGTCACACATTTTAGTTCAAGTCTCCTTGACTCCAGTCTATCTACTGCACCACCTAACTACCTTGAATAAAATGACATGTAGAAAATACTTTATAGGGGCGTCTAGGTAGTGCAGTAAGAGCGCCAGCCTCAGAGTTGGGATGACCCGAAATCAGATCCGGCCTCAGAAAATGAGCATCCACACACAAATAATGACTGGCCATGTAACCTTGAGCAAGTTACTTAACCCCAATTGCTTTAAAAAAATACTTTATAAACCTTAAATCACCATACAAATGTCCTTCTAAAATTTGCAGAGCACATATTTCATATCATTATAGAGCCAAACCAAAAAACTCTGTATTAATTGGTTCCCCCAAATATTTCAAGAAGTATGTCAGGATTTGGCTGAGATTACAGAACTGGTCAGTTAAAGAATTGGAATTTGAATCCACAACTGTTGACTCCAAATTCATGTGCTTCCCACAATCCCATGATGAGGAGAGACAGCAGTCACTTTCCTAGATCCTGGAGTGAAATGTGAAGGTCTATTTTGTGGGGTGTTTTCTTGGGAAAGTCAAGCCTGGGAAGAATGTCATGGTGGAACTTTCCAGAAAACTAGGGACTGAGGGTAGCCAATACTTGATAGAACACAAGGGCATGGAAGATGGGGCAGGTGGGCAAAACCTAATTTTGCCCTGGGTCATTCTGCCTCTGTCTCTTTTGACCTGCACAAGCTGAGGCAACTCATTTACATTCTCTGGGTCTTGTTTCTCCATCCATAAAATGGAGGGATTGGATTAAAAGGTCTCTGAGGGCCCTTCCTTCTCTAGAATTATGATTCTGTGATTCCCAGAGAAGTTCAAGTAAGATGGGCAGATACCAATAGTCACTCAAATTTATATAGTACTGAAAGATCTACATTATAACTAATTATTGATCAATCAAAAAGCATTTATTAATCACCTACTATGTGCCAGGCATTGTGCTAAGCACTGAGGACACACAGAACCCCTCAACGACCTCACAGTGTAAAGTCAATTAATTTTTCATTATGGCATTCATTCCTCATAACACCATGAATTAGAAAATACAAACATTTTTATTCCTGTTCCCAGGGTCAGAGAGATGATGTGATTTACCCAAGGTTAACCAGTTAATAAGTGGAGAAGCCTGGACAAGCATTAGGGTCTTCTTCTAAATCCTGTGGTCTTGCCCCTGACTCCCAATAGCCCTTGAATGGGCAGTGTGGCATGATAAAAAGAGTCCCTACTGTGACTTCAGACCACCTGGGTTCTTTCTGTCTCTGGCACTAACTCCCTGGGTGATACTGGAAGTCATTTGGTCCTCAGTTTTCTTATCTGTTAAAAGTGAGGGAATTGAACTAGACAGCCTTGGAGGTCACTTCTGGCTATAAATCTATGATCCTACAAGACTTTCCATTTCACTAGATAGGGTGGCAACAAGGAGTTGGAACAGCCAGGAAATTCAAGGTCTCTGGTTGAATGAAAAGGCATTTATCAAGTGTCTACTTTGGGCCAAACACTTTGCTAAGTGCTAGTGATACAAATACAAAATGGAGATGGCCTCTGATCTCAAGGATATTTCAGTCTCATAGAAGGCAACATCCATAGGGGAGTAATGGCCAGAGCAGAAGGTTTTTATAAGGAGAATCACAGGGATGTTAAACTGATCCAAAGGGCAGTAAACTGACATGGTCTTTCCAGGTGCCATGATAATGCTGGTGTGATTACTGTTCCCAGGTTAAAAAGAGGAAAGTACTTATAGCAGGGGAGAGGGTTGGTAAATGAGAGCAGAGTTATATTCCGTGGGGCAAGTTGGATAGGGAAATGGTCAAGGTGGACAGGTGCGAAGGCTGGTGTGGTCTGGGGCTGGTCAGAAAGAGTAGGCCTAGGTGAGTCTGCACTCACTATCAATCAAGACAGCTCAGATCAACCCATGTGGGAGTGAAATGATCAATAGATTAACTCCTCCATGGAATGGACTTTATAAATGACTTAGGATGGTAGAATCCAAAGGTTCAATCATTTACAATGGTATTGTAACAAAGGGGTAGCGATAAGGACTGGATTTTGCATTTAAGTATTTTTATGCACGGATCCCCAATCCAGTGTAAGTTAGTTGAGGAAACTGTCATTTTTGTCTGAAGGGGGAGAGCAGGAAGAAGGGGGGGATAGGCAATAGGAAAAATGGGAATGGAAATGAAGAAAAGGAAGGGGAGAGTCAAGTTGGTAGAAAGATATGGAAGAGAGGGCGGGGCAAGAGGAAGAAGAAGGGAGGGGTGGAAGGAAGGAAGAGAAGAAGAGAGAGATAAAAAGAGAGAAGGAGAAGAAGGGTGGCTAGAAGAAAAAGAATGGAAAAGGAGAAGGGGAAGAAAAGGAGGAAAATGAGAGGAGAGTCAAGGGAGGAAAAGGAAGGAAGATAAGTGGAAGAAGGGGCAGGGCAAGAGGGAGAGAGAGAGAGAGAGAGAGAGAGAGAGAGAGAGAGAGAGAGAGTAGGAAGAAAGGGAGAGAAAGAGAAAAAAGAAAGAAGAGAGGAAAGAAAGGGGAAATGAGAAAAGGAGAAGGAGAGGAGGAAGGCTTCCTGACTGAATAAGAGGCTTTTTATGGGCCCAGAGTCAGTTCCCTGGCTGCTATCAATTCTATAAAACGCAAATCCCCACATCTATTCCTCACTATTCTTTGTGTCTCCTTTGGGGTCCTCTATTGGTGGGAATATGACTTGCTCTTGACTGTATGTAAATGTCTTCTAATTAAAGTTGACTCCACATTCACATCCCAGAGCGGCTGAGATAGTGATTTAGAACAGTTCAGTGCCATGGTGACAAAGAAGAAATCTCAATATCCCGCTAAAAAAAATTAAAAAAAAAAACACAGATGAGGGAAGGAGAGAGAAAAGCCAAACCCATGGAGACCAGCTCTTCTCAATCAGTGCTTTTCCTCTGCAAGAAGCCATCCCTGCACTTTGAAATCTAACACCCGGGATGATTCTGGCTTCCTGACTTTTTAATCTGAAGTGCAAGAGGGTTTAGAAATTCAATTCCATTTGATCCAATCCAACAAATATTTCCTAAGCACCTACTATATGCCAAGAACTATGTTGGGGCTGAGGATGCAAAGACAAAAATGGAACAATACCTGCCTGTCCTCAAGGAAATTACATTCTATGAGGGATATGATCTGTAGGCGAATTCGTAAGTATAAAAAAAATACAAAGTAACATATGAAAGTAAAGACAACATAATGCTTCATGGGTGCAGTTAGTTGGCACAATAGAGCAATGGGGCTGGCTCATTTTCTTGAGTTCTAATCCAGGCAGACACTTTCTAGCTGCCTGACGCTAGGCAAATAACTTAACTCTGCATCAGTTTCCTCATTTGTAAAATGAGTTGGAGAAGGAAATGACAAAGAACTCCAATATCTTTGCTAAGAAAACCCCAAATAGAGTCATGAAAGGTAGGACATGACTGAAAAACAGATGAACGATACTTCATAGATGCAACATAAAGTAATTTAGGGGTTAAGGAAGGCTGTAAAGTAAGGAAGAAGGAATAAAAAAAGTTCTTTTGAAGGAAGTGATACATGAGCTGAGCCCTGAATGTAGCTAAGATTTTGAAGAGGTGGAGGTAAAAAAGTAAAGCGTTCCAGACACAGAGCACAGTTTGTGCAAATGCATGGTGATGGGAAAAGAAATGCCATTTATGGTAAACAGAAAATAGGTCAATCTGGATAGAATATAAGGAAATGTGTAGGGGAGTAATGTGAAAATACTAGAAAGATATGGTGAAGCCAAATTATGAAGTACTTCAAAGTCCAAAACGAGAAGCTTATATTACATCCTTGAAGCAGTAGGGAGCCACCAAAACTCCTTGAGCAGGTGAGTTTAATGGTCAGACTTGTGTTTTTGGAATATCAGTTTGGCAATTTGTTGTATAGAGCCTGGTGTTGAACTTTAACAAAGATGGGGACCACTAGACTAAGAATCTTTAGAGTCAGCATGTTGACTTAGAAAACCTTATAATAACATTATCTATTTTGTATTGTATCTTTATTTGTTTATTTTGTTAGACATTTCCCAATGATGTCTTAATCTGTTTGCCATGGCATTTGAGTTTTGCTGGCTGAATCTGACTGTAGAGGACAGACTGGGGAGGGAAGAACCTGGAGGCAAAGAGACCAATTAGGAGGCTATTATAACAGTCTAAGAGATAATGAAGGGTTTGAATTAGGGTAGTGGCCCTGAGAGTGAACATAATGAGTTAGATGCCAGAGAGGTGATCTCAGAAAAAAAGATAATTTGCAAGATTTTAGTAGCATCTGACCTCTGTACTCTTCTGTGAGAGACTTGGACCCTCAGACAAGCCCTTACCTATTACTCTCCATTGACATAAATATTATCTCCTTGTTATATGTGAATATGTTGAAGTCAAGGCCAGTTCTAAGCATATATATATATATACACACACACACATATATACTTATACACATACCTATACACATACATACATATACACACATGTAGATATGTATGTGTGCATATATGTGCATATATACATGTTTGTATATATGTATATATGTGGATAGATAGATAGATAGATAGATAGATAGATAGATAGATAAAGGGAGTCTCTATCATATCAGATTGCCTCACATTCTCATTATTAAAACTATTCTTTCGGCTTTTGTGTCTCCAGAAGTAGTTTATGTTATACTTGCCATTGGAAAATGGCAAATGCTACAAATTGGAATTGAATTTATGATTTTGTTGATTGTCTAGATTTAAGAAAGTTATGGAGAAAAGATTAATGATGCAGGTGAAACTTAAAAGTGTGTCACATGCACATATTTTTCGGAAAAGCTGGTTGTTAAACATTTACCAGCATGCCCCTTTCTTCAGTCTTCCACTTCTGCTCTCCTCCCCACCCCATTCCAAGTCTAGTGCCTGCCAAGATCACCCAGAAACACAAATATGAGAATAAGGAGTGCTCATTTACATGATGTTCTGAGGGATAAGTGTGCCCCCATGGCAAGAGAGAGCAGGGACATGACAGAGGAATATGAGCCAAGCCTAGAACTCTCACTGAGAGTACATGTGTAAGGGGAGGACTTGAATTCCAAGTCCAGTAGCCATGTGGCCTCTCAATCAATCCGTAAGCATTTATAAAGCACCTACTGTGTACATGGTGCTGTCTCACAATAGTCAGACATCCCTGTTCCCAGGGGGAGCTTAAATTCTATTGGGAGGTGCAACATATTCACAGATAAACCGTGGTGCAACAGGTAAGGAGGTGCAATATATTCACAAAATAAGCAGGAAGCAATGTGGGTAGGGGTGGGGAGAGGGGACAGATTCTAGAAACTGGGGCAATCAGGAGAGGCCTCTTGAAGAAGGTCCTTGAGCTGAACCTTGATGGGATTGTAGAGGGGGAATTTGAGGGGCATGGGTTGAGATTAAGTGGCAATCGAAGTCCCTTCTTGCTCTGAAATTCCACGGTTCTGAATATATAAAATTGGCTAAGAGCCTATCCATTTAAGGCAAAGGGATGATGGGCTTAGCTTATTATTGTCACTCACCTAGGCAATGGAGAATGCTTTCTTACCATGGGTCACTGAAGCAGTTCTGGGAAGGTCTTTTAAAAGAATAGAGCCACAAGATGAAAAACATGCATTGGAGAAAGGGGAGGGGAGTTAGAAGTTAGGATAGACTAGAAAATTAAAGGAGCAGAGTCGTGGAGCTGGAAAGGGCTCAGAGACCACAGAGCCCAAACCCCTCATTTTACAGATGAAGAAATTGAGGCACCAGGCAAATTGTCTCTGAAGAGTCATAGAGAGCAGAGAAACCAGTATTGGGAAGGAGACCAGGCTTCAGGTTTGCCCTGCTAACATACTGTCCAAGAAAGGAACAGATGATGGGATTTGTAGTATATGAGAACTACAAGTGAGTTGTCGGTCCAGGACTTTAGTTGTTCTGTGGTAAACCAGCTTCCATACAGCACATTATCCTCACAACCCTGGGAAGCAGGTCCTATTAGTATCTTCATTTTTTGAGCCGCAACTTAACTGAGGTCAAGTGATTGGATCAGAATCACACAGATAGGAAGGGTCTGAGGCCAGATTTGAATACATTTTTTTACCTAAAGTAACCAAATCTAGCATGTAGCAAGTGTCTGGAACATAGTAGGCCCTTAATAAATGCTCACTGACTGACTCCAAGTCTAGCTCTCTATTCACTGTACCATTCAACTGTCTCAGAATGATGTGAACCCAGGATAATTTGGGATATGGAATATAGTCATGTTTTAATTACCTGATGTTTACATAAATATATATGGATATATATTTATGTAAAGACATATATATGAGGGAGGGAGGGAGGGAGGGAAGGAAAGAAGAAAGGAGAGATACAGGGGCAGCTAGGTGGCACAGTGAATAGAGTACTAGCCCCAGAGTCAGGAGGACCTGAGTTCAAATCTGGCCTCAGACACTTAACACAAAAAACTAGCCATGTGACCTTGGACAAGTCACTTAACCCCTATTTCCCTACCTTCCCCCTTCCAAAAAAAGAAAGCAAAAAAAAAAGAGAGAAGAAGAAGATATAGAGAGGAACAGAGAGACAAAGGGACAAAGACAAAAGACAGAGAGAGGCAGAGAGAGAGAGAGAGAGAGAGAGAGAGAGAGAGAGAGAGAGAGAGAGAGAGAGAGAATTAGGTGATAGTGGATAAAGTGCTAGGCCTGGAATCAGGAAGACTTGAGTTCAAATCCAGTCTTAACTTACTAGCTGTGTTACTGTGGATAAGTCACTTAACCTCTATTTGCTTCGGTTTCCTCATCTGTAAAATAGGAATAATAATAGCACCTACCCCTCAGAGCTATTGTGAAGATCAAGTGAGATAATATATGTAAAGCACTTAGCACAGTGCCCGGTACCGTATAAACTTCACGATGATGGAGGAGGAGGAGGAGGAAGAGGAGGAAAAGAAGATTACAGGGATGATTTCAGTTCTCTTTGTATCCCCAGTGTCTGGAACATGCTAAGCACTTAATGAAAGCTTGTTGATTGATTTGATGATGCTATAAACACAAACCCACACAGAGACACAATCGAAACAACAACTTGGCACTGAATTGCAGGGAAAAGGTCCACAAGACTAGTGAGAGCTCCCGTTTCTTTCTAAAGCACTTTGGTTTACAAGGTGCATTCCCCACAATAACTCTGATGTAGAGAGGACAAATATCAAACATCTATCCATGTTTTACATCTAGGAACACTAACAGAGCTATAGAAACCAACCCTGGCTCCCACAGCTAATAAGTATCAAAACCAGCACTTGGACAGAGGACTTCCCGGGTCCTGCCCACAGTACCACGCAACCTCTTGAAAGTGCAGGAGCCCAAATTCTCCCAACATTCTGCATTCAGTTTCAAAGTCCTATTTACAGTTTTAGATGTGTCCATATTAAGAGAATGAATGAACAAATGAGCTTTAAATAGTCACTATATACCAAGAACTTGAAAACAAGCTGGAGACTTAAATACAAAAGTGAAGATGGTCCCTGTCCTCAAGAACCATACATTCTAATGGGGGAAATAAGACAACTAGAATTTATTATGTACCAGGCACTGTTCTTAAGCCTGGGAAATGGTACAAAAAGGGGACTGATTGCCAGTAAAGAATATTTTGATTTGGAAAGCTATAGAGATGGTGAACAGAAGCACAAAGGAGTAGAATGACCCACCCTTCCTAGGAGTAGGGGCAGAGTTGATTTGATCATGGTTCCAGAATTGGAAAGGAGGTAGAGTGATGGTATGGTAGCTGTTGAAAGAGTGGTGAGTGAAGAAAAGCCAGTGTATCTTAGAATATATTTCCGAGGAAAGCAAATAGTCAGTGTTGGAATTTGTGCAAAGGTTAAAAAGAATAATGAATATTCTGTCTCTCCAGAGATAAGGTTAAGGGTTTGTGACGCTGAACTGTCTTAAAGTTTATAAACAGTTATTTCAAGAATCCTAGAATAAGAAAGACCAAATGAAATTGAGAATGGAGCCCTTTAAATGAGGTTTTATAAATATCACTAGTGGGCAGTTCTAATTTCATAGGATTGGAGTATTGTTGATTTAGGCAAGAATCTCTGGGATCATTTAATCCAACCTTTTCCTTTTATAGAAGAAGATATTCAGGACTAGAAAGAAGAAGTGTTTTATCCAAGGTTATATGGATAGTAAGGAACTGAGCCAGGATTGATAAGGGTCAATAACCCCTTAGCATTAAGGGTCACTCATTTGGCCCAAGTATTGTCTATGAAGTCCACTGGTAGGTTCAAGGCTAAGGATGCCAGAGAGAGAAATGCAGAAGGTATAATTGAGAGAGAGGGAGAGAAGAAAAGAGAGACAGGGACAAAGACAAAGAGGCAGACAGAAATAGAGCTATAGAGAAATCTCCATTCCTTTACTCCTCCTATTTCCTCAACTTGGATTGTCCTTCCCACCAGCTCTGACCGTCTGCTGCCCATTCTCCTTTCTAGGGGGAGCTTGGTTCAATGGAAGGATCTATGGCTTTGAAATTGAAAGACTTGGGTTCGAATCCAGATTCTGATACCTACTACCTACCATGTAGACAAACCATTTCAGCCCTTTTGGTCTTCATTTTCTGATCTGTAAAATTAGAGATTTGACTATGACCTCTAAGGTTCCTTCCAGTATTAACTCTATTACCCACAATTCCCAACTCTCTCCAAAGTCCAATGGCGCCTCCCTTATATCTCTTACTGCACTTATGTGTGTATTTGAAATCTAATTATATGTTTCCCCCAATAGAACAGTAAGTTCCTTGAAAATAGGAGCTGACTGGGGGCGGAGCCAAGATGGCGGAGTACAAACAGCATTTCCAATGTGCTCTGCCCCACACAAATTTCAAACAATGTGAAAGAGAGCTCCGAACAACTTCTGGAGCCACAGCACCCACAGAACGGCACAGAGAAGCTAACCTCCTGCTGAGGACAGCCCAGCAGCCCTGCAGGGAGCGGCCAGCACAGTGCTCTGAGAGCAGGCAGCACAGCACACTGGGAACTGACAGCGCAGCCCGCAGAGCCGAGCCCAGGTCAGCGGTTTTAGCCTCAGGGCGGCCGGACCTTCAGCCTGCTGGTGGAATCCCAGAACACCAGCAATTGTGGCGATTCCAGAATTATCAGCACAGATATGCCTAGGACAAAGTGAGAGGTTAGTGCCCTATGGACTTTGGGACCAGTATTTGGGGAACACCTGGCTTGCTCCCCTGGGGGCAAAAAGCTGCTGAAGAAACAGCTGCACAGAAGCCATTTTGCAGCCTCAGTAGTGGCTCTAGCTCCTGGTCTGCAAACTGTAGGGAGATCCAGCAATCAGTCTGGGGGTTAATCGCTTTTGCTTTAAACTGCCTGGATCTGGATTGTGGTCTGGGGGGGAAGTTTGGGGTGGGTATCCAACTTGCCAGAGTGGGTGGAGGCTTTACAGAGGCCACCCAACTGGCGGAAGCTGTGAAGACCCCACATTTGGGCGGAAGCTCCCCTGTCTGGTGGCAGAGTCCTACTGTGGCAACAAGCCCAAAAATCAAGTAATTAAGTGGCAACATGTCTAGGCAAATGAAACAAAATAAACAGAAAAGTTCAACATTGGACTCCTATTTTAGGGGCAAAGAGGCTCAAAGCATGGAGGAGGACTGTGAGGTCAGAACTCCTACACCAAAAGCCCCAAATGAAAATGCAAGCTGGCTACAGGCCATAGAGGACCTTAAGAAGCAGATAAGAGAAGTGGGGGAAAATTTGGGAAGAGAAATGAAAAAGATGCAAGAAAAGTATGAAATGACAGTCAACAGCCTGACTGAGGAAAATAATACCTTAAAAAATAGACTAACTCAAATGGCAAAGGAGGCCCAAAAGGGCAATGAGGAGAAGAATGCCTTAAAAAGTCAAATTTGCCAGATGGAAAAAGAATCTCAAAAGTTCACTGAGGAGATTCATTCCTTTAGAGTGAGACTGGAGCAAATGGAAGCTAATGACTTTATGAGAAATCAAGATGCTGTTAAGCAGATCCAAACAAATGAAAGATTAGAAGGCAATGTGAAATATCTCATGGAAAAAACCACTGACCTGGAAAATAGATCCAGGAGAGACAATTTAAAAATTATTGGACTACCTGAAAGCTATGATCAAAGAAAGAACCTAGAAATCACCCTTCAAGAAATTTTCAAGGAAAACTGCCCTGATGTTTTAGATCCAGAGGGCAAAATAGAGGTTGAAAGAATCCACCAATCACCTCCTGAAAAAAGATCCCCAAAAGAAAACTCCCAGGAATATTATAGCCAGGTTCCAGAATCCCCAGATCAAGGAGAAAATACTACAAGCAGCCAGAAGAAACAATTTCAATATTGTGGAAACACAATCAGAATAGCCCAGGACCTGGCAGCTTCTACACTGAGGGATCAAAGGGCATGGAATATGATATTCCAGAGGGCAAAAGAGCTGGGAATGAACCTAAGGGTCACCTACCCAGCAAAACTGAGTATTTTGTTTCAGGGGAAAATATGGTCATTCAGTGGAATAGAGGACTTTCAAGCATTCTTGATGAAAAAACCAGAGTTGAATAAAAAATTTGACATTCAGACACAAGAAGCAAGAGATGTTTGAGAAGGCAATCAAGGAAAAGAAATCAAAAGGAACTTATCAAAGTTGGACTATTTACAGTCCTACATGGAAAAACAATAACTGTGTTTGATGAAATCTTTCTCATTATGAAAATAATTGAAGAAGGGTACATGGCATATGTTCACAGGTATACATGGATAGAGGACACAGGTTGAATTTGGTGGGAAGGGATGATTATTTTTTTTTTGGAGGGCAATTGGGGTTGGGTGCCTTGCCCAGGTTCACATGGCTGGGTTTTTGTTTGTGTGTTGGGTGTCTGGGGCCAGATCCGAGCCCGGGTCCTTCTGGCTCTGGGGCTGGCTCTCTGCTCGCTGCGCCACCTAGTCGCCCCAAGGAAGGGTTGATTCTTAAGGGGTGAAGTCAAGAGGTGAGAGAGGAAAGTGGCAAGAGGAGATGGAGAGAGACAGAGTAGGGCAAACTACCTCATGTAGAAGAGGCAAGGGGAAGTAGTTGCAGGGGAGGGGAACAGGAAGGCAAAAAGGCAAAAGCATATATTCATTGAAGTTGGCTCAAGGAGAGAATCACATACATACTAAATGGAATATCTTACCCTCACTCACTCTCCTGAGTAGGGGAAAGGGGAATGAGAGGGGGGATGATGGAGGGGAGGGCATTCTAGGGAGAGGGGAGGTTAGAAGTACCCACTATCAAAGAGGGACAGGATCAAAGTAGGGAATGGACCAGGTGGGAGGTGAGACACGTGGGAGGGAAATATAAGCAGTCTTTTACAATATATCTACTATGGTAATGTTTTGCATAGATATACATGTACAACACATACTGAATTGCTTATCTCCTCAGAGGGAGTGGGTGACAGGGGAGAAAGGGAATGGATCTGAAAATCGAAGTTTTAAAATTAATTTTTTCATAAGATGTCCAGGCAGTGGGGCTCCTAGACTCACCTTGCCCTAATGGCAAAGTCGAAGGGGGTATGGGAGAAGATATAGGAGAGAGCAGATTGGATGAGGGGATATCTGGTAGGACTGCTATTCTGGGGTGGTGGGTAGGGAAAAAATAGGGGAAAAATGTAACTCATAATCTGGTGGAAATGAATGATGTAAACCAGAAGTTAATAAAGCATTTGTTTAATTTAAAAAAAGAATAAAGGACGAACAACAACAACAACAACAAAAATTAAAAAAAAGAAAAGAAAATAGGAGCTGATTTCATCTTGTCTCTGTACTTGAAGTGCTTAGCAGACATTAGACAATATATGTTTAATTGACTGATGCATTCTATGAAAATCATTTGTGCACCTGCTTAGACAGTACCATAGAGTGGAAAGATTGTGAGATTTGAAGTCAGAGGACCTTCATCTGAATCTGGGCCCTGGAATTTATTACCTGTGGGACTCTAGGCAAATCCTTGCTAGCATGAAATCTAGGATCTCTGAATTTCCATTTTTCTAATATTTTAAGGTATGTAAAGTTCCTTCCCCAATATGGCCAGAGCTATAACTGAGATAACACACTAAAATTTATTAGACATGCAGCATAAATGCTGCAATAATCTTCCTTCCCTCCCATTTAACAATATATATATATATATATATATATATATATATATATATACACATATTATTCTCACAGCATAAACTGTGAAACTGATTAGAAAGTAACTTCACATTGCCTGTCATGGGACATGTGAATTTGCCTCAGGCACCAAGATTTCTAGCTACTGTTTTATCAACAAACCTTTGAGGTGGCTCACTTCTTTTACAAGTGTTTCTGGGTCTCCGTTCCACATCCGGAAGGTGAAGAGATTGGACTAAACACTGTTGAAAAAGGGTTTCTCAAATTTGCTGCAAAGAACCCTGAAATACCTTCAATTTTTTAAAATGAATGTTATATTGTTGTTTTTGCAGGGGCAATTGGGGTTAAGTGACTTGCCCAAGGTCACATGGCTAGTAAGTGTTAAGTGTCTGAGGCCATATTTGAACTCAGGTTCTCTTGACTCCAGGGCCAGCGCTTTATTCACTGCACCACCTAGCTGCCCCTTATATTGTTTGTTTGTTTTTTATAGACATTAAAAAACAACGTTTTTTTGAGGACTTTGCTGTGAGGTTCTGCCAAAGTTTTGGCTGGGTTGAAAAATTTAATCATAGAAAAGTTTGAGGACCACTAGGCTGAGATTCCCCCTAACTCTACAGCTTATGACCTAGCTTCCTCTCTGTTCTAGGACAGAGACCCTGACTTTATACTTGTATCTATGGAATCCCTTATTAAATATTTTCTGGACATATACAGCATTTAGACGGTGCACTTGGAGTCAGGAAAGCCTAGTTTCAGACTGCATCTCTGATGCAGACTAGGTATGTAAATCCTGCCTCAGATGTTTATTAACCATGTGACTATGGGCAAGGCATTTAACCTCTATTTGCCTGTTTGGGCATCTGTAAAATAGAGATCCACAGGGCAGCTAGGTGGCATAATAGATAGAATGCCAGACCTAGAGTCAGAAAGACCTGAGTTTAAATCTAACTTCAGACACTCACTGGCATGGAAATACTTTCATCTCTCTGGGCCTTAGTTTCCCCATTTATAAAATGGGGGGTGGCCTCTGAAGCTCCTTCCAGCTCTGAATCTTTTTAGCCTATGGTCACTAACTGCTGATCCTGAAATGATGGCTTGAAAACCATTTGCCAGTAGGTTGTAGAAAGTCTTATCTGGGCTTGACTTGCCTACGATGGCCTCTGCAGCATTGCAAGCAAGGCCACACATTGGCGGTATTGAGGCAGGGGTTACTGCCTCTAGCTTAGAGAAAAGGGCACTGAGCTTAAAAGGGGCTAACTGACTCCTGCAGTAATTCCTCATTTGTTGTTATGTTATTGTTATGTTATGTTATTTGTCCTTCAGTCCTGTCCAACTCTTCATGACCCCATTTGAGGTTTTCTTGACAAAAGAACTGGAGTGCTTTGCCATATAGATGAGGAAACTGAGGCAAACAGGGGTAAGTGACTTGCCCAGGGTCACCAAGCTAGTAAGTATCTGAGGACAGATTTGAACTCAGGTCTCCTTGACCCTAGTCCTGGTTCTCTGTGCACTATGGCACCACCTCACTGCTCTGCTAATTCCTCATTGCCTTTGGGTTAAAACTTCAAACTCCTAAGACCCTCCACAATCTAACTCCAGTATAACTTTCAAGTCTTACTGCACACATTTTACTTCCTGTCACACACTTTTATGTTCCAGCCAGCCAGGAAGACTAGCTTTCCCCCCAAATGCAGCAATGCTATTTCCTGCCTATGGGCATTCATAAAGGCTATTCCTCTTACCTGAAGGGCACTCCTCCTCCTCCTAATCTCCCCTGAAGAAATATCCTCTATAAACAATATTCTACAAACATATCAAGCATTAATTGGCACCTGGAAGTGATGTTAGAAGTCACTGAGTCCAACCCCCCCTCATTTAATGAATGAAATTGAGACAATGAAAAGTAATTTGTTCAAGGTGACATAGTATCAGACAGGATTTGAACTCAGACCCTTCTGACTCCAAATCTAGCATCAGATCCACAAGCTATGCAGCCTTTCATAGATCTTTAATGAATAGAAATCACCACCATAAAGAGAAAACACTCAGCAGCCCATCCGACATTGCTCTCCCAAAGGCTTCCCCAAGGAACTCCACCCTAGTAAGCTTGCCATTTCCACTGAACACTGAACCCTCTTTGATATCAAAGGCAGCCGAAACAATTAAGAGAAATTTATTGAAGGAGTCCAGTCCTCAAGGAGCTTTCTTTATTGAGTGGGCTCATAATGAATTGAAGACCAAGCAAGGCTCCTCTGGGAAAGCCTGAATGGGCAAAGCATTTTCCAGGGAGTCTGCTGACCAAGCCTCTCAGGAGGCTGATTAATGCTAACACTTTGGTCTCTAGGCTAGCTCCAGAAAGCACCTTTGTAGCTAGGGAATTTTCCCTGGGTGTGTGCATATGATGATCGTGACCACCTGCATTTCTAGAGCACTCTAAGGAAGGGAATTATCCTCTGACAATAAATCTGGGAAGGAGATAGACTAAGCATTAAGAGATTCTTCATTATAGATGAAGGAAGTGAAGCTCTGGGATTTTAACTTGCCTACAATTTCAGCCATTTATTTAGTACCTTGTTATGTTTGCCCATCATTTTTAAAAAGGACCATGACATCAGGGAGATGATGATATGACTTGCAGTTGACTTTGATTTGAGAGAGGGAGGGCTGTGCAAGGTCCCTAGCCTTGCTTTCTCCTCTAGAGTCATCTGGGTCCAGTGGTCAGATATTCATCAGGAGGACTAAAGATGACCCAGGATGAAGTGGGATACCCTGACCCTTTTAAGCTAAGTTCTTTTCAGGTTCTCACTTTGAGTGAGGCAACACCCATTCAGTGAATAGGCCTCTTTAAGAAGTGAGTCAAGGGATGGCCCCTACTATATGCCAGGCACCATAATAGGTACTAGGGATTTGAAAACAGCAAAATAGCCCTTGCCCTCAAGGAGCTTACATTCTGGTATATTCCCTATTAGAGTATGAATTTCTTGAGAACAGAGACTGTCTTATTTTTCTATTTGTATTTCTAGAACTCAGCAGGGCATTTGGTATATCTAAATGCTTAATAACCAATCAATAGACATTTATTAAGAATCCATTCTGGATGTTTAGCTAAACACTAGATGTTCATTCATTCATTCCATAATTACCTACTTGGTCTGAGATCAGAATCAAACTTGGGTCCTCCTAAATCCAAGTCCTAATATGCTATCTACTAGGCATCTAGGTAACTTAGTAGATAGAATGTTGGACTTGGTGTCAAGAAGACCTGAGTTCAGATCCTGCCTCAGCTGATTTTTTTAACCATGTGACCATGCACAGGTCATTTAACTTCTGTTTACCAGTTTGGGTATCTAGGTACCACAGGGAAACTAGGTGGCACAGTAGATAGAACGCTGGACTGAGAGTCAGAAAGACCTGAGTTTAAATCCAACTTCAGACATTTACTAACTGTATATCCCTGGACAAGTCACTTAACTCTGCTTCAGTTTCCTCATCTGTAAAATGAACTGGAGAAGGAAATGGCAAACCACTCCTATATCTTTGCCAAGAAATCCACAAAAGGTGTCACAAAAAATTGGACACAACTGAGAACAATTAAACAACAAAATCGAGATCAGAATAGCACCTTCCTCCCTGGGTGATTGTGAACATCAAATGAGTAAATATACGAATCACCACAACAAATCTTATTTTTTTATTATATTTTTAAACAAATGCTTTATTAACTTCTGTTTTACATCATTCATTTCCGCCAGATTTTGAGTTACAATCATTTTCCCCCTGTTATTTCCCTACCCACCCTCCCAGAATAGCAGTCCCACAAGATATTGCTTCCTCCAATCTGCTCTCTCCCATACCTTCTCCCATACCCCCTTCGACTTTTCCATTGGAGGAAGGTGAATCTTTGTGTCCCAATGCCTGCACATCTTATCTCCCAATTACAAGCAAAGGAGTATTAATAATAGTATTTATATATATTTGAAACATTTAATGTTAAGACCTCGCATTTCAGATCCACTTCCTTCCTCCCTTGTCACCCATTGCCTCTGGGGAGATAAGTAATTCAGTATATGTTGTACATGTCTAGCTATGCAAAACATTATCATAGTAGATATATTGTACAAGGCTGCTTATAATTCCCTCCCACTCATCCCACCCCCACCTGGTCCATTCCCTGCATGATCCTGTCCCTCTTCTATAGTGGGTACTTCCAACCTCCCCTCCCCCCAAGGATGCCCTCCCATCCATCATCCCCCCTCGCACCCCCCTTCCCCTTATTCTGCTGCAGGTTGAGATATCCCATTTAGTATATACGTCATTCTCTCCCTGAACCAAATTCAATGAGAATGTGGTTTTGCCTTATTTGCCTTCCTATTCTCCCCCTCCCTTGCAACCACTTCCCCTTGCTTCTTCTACATGAGATAGTTTACCCTACCCTATCTCTCCCCATCTCCTCTTGCCACTTTCCTCTCTCACCTCATAATTTCATCCCTTGAGTATTCTCCCTTCCCAACAAATTCAACCTATGCCCTCTATCCATATATAACTGTAACCATACACACACACATTCACATATGTATTCATGTGACCACACACCCTTCTTCCATTATTTTCATAGTGAGAAAGATATCATCAGTCACAGTTATTGCTTTTCCATATAGGAATGTAAATAGTTCAACTTTGATAAGTTCCTTTTGATTTCTTTTCCCTGATTACCTTCTCAGGCATCTCTTCCTTCTTGTGTCTGGATGTCAAATTTTCTATTCAATTCTGGTTTTTCCTCAAGAATGCTTGAAAGTCCTCTATTCCACTGAATGACCATATTTTCCCCTGAAACAAAATACTCAGTTTTGCTGGGTAGGTGACACTTGGGTTAATTCCCAGCTCTTTTGCCCTCTGGAATATCATAATCCATGCCCTTCGATCCCTTAGTGTAGAAGCTGCCAGGTCCTGTGCTATTCTGATTGTGTTTCCACCATATTGAAATTGTTTCTTCCTGGCTGCTTGCAGTATTTTCTCCTTGATCTGGGGATTCTGGAACCTGGCTATAATATTCCTGGGAGTTTTCTTTTTGGGATCTTTTTCAGGAGGTGATTGGTGGATTCTTTCAACCTCTATTCTGCCCTCTGGATCTAAAACATCAGGGCAATTTTCCCTGAGAATTTCTTGAAGGGTGATTTCTAGGTTCTTTCTTTGATCATGGCTTTCAGGTAGTCCAATAATTTTTAAATTGTCTCTCCTGGATCGATTTTCCAGGTCAGTGGTTTTTCCCATGAGATATTTCACATTGCCTTCTAATCTTTCATTTGTTTGGATCTGCTTAACAGCATCTTGATTTCTCATAAAGTCATTAGCTTCCATTTGCTCCAGTCTAACTCTGAAGGAATGAATCTCCTCAGTGAACTTTTGAGATTCTTTTTCCATCTGGCAAATTCGACTTTTTAAGGCATTCTTCTCCTCATTGCCCTTTTGGGCCTCCTTTGCCATTTGAGTTAGTCTATTTTTTAAGGTGTTGTTTTCCTCAGTCAGGCTGTTGACCCTCATTTCATACTTTTCCTGCATCCTTCTCATTTCTCTTTCCAATTTTCCTCCACTTCTCTTATTTGATTTTTAAAGTCCTTCTTAAGGTCCTCTATGGCCTGCAACCCGCTCATGTTTTCCCCTGGGGCTTTTGGAGCAGGACTTCTGACCTCACAGTCCTTTTCCCGCTCTATGCCTCCAAAATAGGAGTCTAGGGTTGCATTTTTCTGTTTCCTTTGCCTTGGCATGTTGCCACTTAATTACTTGACTTTTGGACTTGTTGCCACACTATGGCTCTGCTGCCAGACAGGAATTTTCATCCCGAATGTGTGGGGGACAACTTCCGTTTCTGGCAAGCTGGAACCCCACCCACGATCTCCACCCCAGATCACAAACCAGATCCAGGGAGGTTAAAACAAGAGCAATTACCCCCCAAGACTGATAGCTGGATTTAGCAGGTCAGGAGCTGGAGCTGCCTCTGAAAACTACAAAATGGCGTGTCTCCTCAGTGGCTTCTAGCCCCCAGGGCAGGAAGCCAACCCATTCCCCAAATACCGGTTCCAAAGTCCATAGGGCACTAACTTCTCACTTTGTCCTAGGCATGTCTATGTTGATAATTCTGGAATTGCCACAGCTTCTGGTGTTCTGGGGTCCCTCCAGCCGGTTGCTGGCCCTGCCGCCCTGGGTCTAAAACCTCGGCTCAAGTGGACCTGGGCTTGGCTCGGCTCAGCTCAGCTCGGCTCCCCGCACTCTGCATGCTGCATGCTGCAGGCTCCCAGACCACTGTGCTGGTTCTTCCTGCAGGGCTGCTTGGCTGTCCTCAGTGGGAGGTTAGCTTCTCTGTGTCGTTCTGTGGGTGCTGGGGCTCCAGAAGCTGTTCAGAGTCCCCTTTTACATAATTTGGAGGAAATCTGGGGGCAGAGTGGCTTGGATGAGCTGTTTCTACTCAGCTGTCTTGGCTCTGCCCACAACAAATCTTAAAGCCTTATTGTTATTATTATGTCACTCTGCCTCCCAAGAGATGGACTCCTTGCAATATGGGGAACAGGCCCAGAAAATACATTTGTGTCTTACTGGTGCCTAGCTAAAGGTAAAAGTATTCTCTCCCCGGTGGACGCTTATACCACTCTGAAGTTGTCTTTATCTTCTCAATGGTAGCTTGGTTTGGTGGAGCATTAGATACAGAGAGAGATGTAGATCCAAGTGCATGCCGCACGAGGATCAGTAGAAGGGACTAGAGGGTTTAACTTAGAGAGGGGCTTAGGATGTATAAGAAAGCTGTCTTCAACTATCTGAATGGCTGCCATGGAGAGGAAGATGGGCCTTGCTTGGCTCCAGAGGGAATAATCAGGAACAATGGATGGAATTTGCAAAAAGGATAATTTAAGATTTAGAAGCTGCTGGGTGGCTTAATGCATAGAGTGCAGGGCCTGGAGTCAGGAAGACTTGAGTTCAAATCCAGCCACAGACATTTACTAGCTGTGTGACCCTGGCCAAGTTATGTAACTTGTTTGCCTCAGTTTTCTCATCTATAAAATGGGGATAATAAGAGCATTACTCCCACCCTGGCTTGTTTGGAGATCAAATGAGATATTTGTAAAGCATTTATAGTAGGTACTTAAGAAGTATTTTCTTCCTACCTGTCCTCCTTATGAAAAGCTTCCTTCCTCATTGGAGTAATGACCATTTGTCAGCTATGATGAATAGGAGATTCTTATATATGTCCAGGTTAGACTAGATGGCCACTGAGATCTCTTTTAACTCTTCTATATATATAATCCAACTCCCTCATTTTACATGCAGTAGAGTTGATCTTCACCTCTGCTCCATACAAGGCCCAGAGAGGGAGAACAACTCAACCAAGGTCACCCAGCTAGTAAGCAGCAGTGGTGGGATTCAAGTTCAGGTCTATTATCTCCAGATTTAACAATGTTTCCACTAGAGAACTCTGCCTCCCCCTCACCCTGAGTTGAAAACTGAATGTATCCATGATGCCTTCACTGAGCCCCTTGTTACACTCTCCTGTCCATAATATGACGGTCTCTACCTCTTGGTTGTGCTGCTGAACAGCTGTGAATATAATAAGCAAATGTATTTTTAAAAGTAGCAAAATAGATTTTACAGGATTAGTATCAATTTGGGAGTGAGTCGGGAGTATTACTAATCAGCTGCTGAGTAATGCCAACAGAGCCAGCTTGAGCCCAGATTGGCATGAGAGAGCCCACTCAGCAGAGGACCAGCATTATAGGCACAGAGACCATTTAACAAATGGCCAGCAAACACAGAACCCAGAAAAGAGTGCTCACTACCCAACTCTCTGGCCACATTTGGCAAGGGGAAGGGAAAGAACATTTACAGAATTTTAGGGTTGAAAAGGGGTCAGAAGCTGATCATAGATTTCAACCTGGAAGGAAGTTTAAAGGTTCCTGAGTCCAACCCCATTATTTTCCAGAGGAGGAAACTAAGGCTCAGAGAGCCCATGGACACACAGCTGGTAAATGTCGTGCAAGATTTAAGCCAATGCCATCTGAAATCAAGTTCACCATACTATAATTGTACTAGTATGCATCAGAAGTCATCTAATCCAATATAAAACTGAATAAAACCCTTTTCTACTCCATATTCAATACATGGTCATCCAGCCTTTGCCTACAGACCTCTAGAGACAAAAAACTTACTCCATCTTGAGGCAACCCATTCCACTTCGGGATGTCTCTAATTGTTAACATGAAGCCTTAGTTTGACTCTTTACAATTTCTACCCATTACTCTTAGTCTTGACTTCTGGAGCCAAGCAGAACAAATAAGATTCATGCAAAATTCCTTGCTATATAAATCATCATCAAGAATTCATCAAGTATCTACTGTGTACCAGGTCCAGGGCTAAGTGCTAGGGATGCCAAAGATGGGGAAAAGGCAAGAAATACAGAGTCCCTTCCCTCAAAAGCTTACTTTCTAATGGAAAGAAAAAATACACAACAATAAAACCAAACACTGTAACTCACGGTAGATAAATGAAACAGTGTAACTGAAAATAACACAACTGAACAATGTGGCTGATAATACCACAACTGAATACTCTAACAATAATGCTCTTACAATGACAAAACTGAACACTGTCACTGACAATAACAAAACAGTGACAATAACAAAACCGAACACTGTCACTGACAATAACACAGTCAAATAGCGAAACTGACAATAACACAAGTGAATAACAATAACAAAACCAAACACCGTAACTGACGATAACAAACCTTAACAGTGACAATAACAAAACTGAACACTGTCCTTGGCAATAACATAACTGAATAATAATAGCAAAAAAAATTAAAACCTTGAACACTGTAACTGACAATAACACAGCTAAATGGTGTAACTGACAATAACACAACTGAATATTCTAACAATAACAAAACCCCCAAACATTGTAACTGATAATAACAAAAGTGAATACTGTCACTAACACTGTAAGCTTTGTCCCAAAGAAAAGTTGAAAATATTCAACTCCCTTCTTTGCAGAAGTGGGGGATGGAGTATAGAATATTGCATAATGTTCCAGTCTTAGCATAGTGCCTGGAACATAGTAAATGCATAATCAGTGGTGTTGACTTAACTTGCTAGATTCACTGAACATACTGGTTAGTTATGCCTCCCTCCAATACCTCTTTCCTATTCCTAGTTACTTGGGATGACTCATTGGGACAGAAGTAGGGGAAAGTTAAATAAATATAAATGAAGGAAATATAAAAATAGAAGCTATTAACAACAGCAAAAACTTATTCTATGAGCTTCTAGGAAGACTGTGCCTGTGACCCTCTTTTTTCTACATTCTAACATGATTCGTGGCCAGATCCACATTTCCCCTTGAAAGAGATAAAGGCAAAAAGAGATATACATTGTCCTGCTCTCCCTTCTACTGTTCAAAACTCTTCAACAGATACTTTCAGGCTTTTTCTCCAGGGTCAGACCCCAAAGTAAATGAGTAATTGATGAACAAGTGCACCATTGAGCATGCCAGTGACCTCTCCTGTAGAAATTCATTTTCCTTATTTTTAGCAAAGGCAATTGTATGAAAGCAGCCACTAAAAATAATCTGTCTACTCTCCAGTTGTTATCAAAAATAAAAAAAAAACTGAGACATAGCAAAGAAGCAGAGATAAAAGCTTCCAGCTTGCTAAGGACCAGAAGAGTATTATGGCTGAAGAATTGAAAACCACACTATGATAACCCAGACTTGTTAATATAATAGAACCAACATAAGGGGAGAAGCTAGGAGCACTCATAGTTTGCTAAGGAACATTATGGAGAATAAGATGAACTCAGGATAATTTCAACAAATAGTATGAATTTTCACAAATACTACAGGAGTCAAATTACTTTCTCTAAGAAGCTGATGCTGGACATCATACATCCCCCATCGTCATCCCCTCCCTAAATTTCCTTGTATTTATTATGCATGTATTGTGTATATAGTTATATATGCATGCTGTCTCCCCCATAGAATGTAAGCTCCTTAAAGTCAGGGATTGTTTTTACTTTTGTTTTGTATCCCCAGCACCTAGCACATACAGATAGGAGACAGGAACAAGGTCTATGATTTTACTGGCATAGGGAGCTCCCATATGGTGGGGTGGGGTGGGGTGGGTGTGATTTTCTACAAATGCAGCTTCTCTACCATATATAACATTAGAGTGTGGCCCAGACCACTGAGTTGTTGTGCCAAGGGTCACATGTCATAAATGGGATTTGAACCCAGGTTTTCCTGGCTTCCTGGTCAGCTATCTACTACAGCACAATGCCTGGCACATAGTAGGTGTTTAATATATCTTACTGATTGGTTGATTCCAATGTCCAATCTCTTGTTCAGCTCCCTTGCCTAATCTGAGAAATGCTCCAAATAGTCCAAAACATTTATAGCACCTATCACTTTTTAAAATAGCAGAGAATTAGAAACAAATAGATACCCACTGATTGGTGCATAGCTAAACAAATTATGGCCCATAAGTATAATAGAATATTACTGTGTTGTAGGAAAAGATGAATATGAATAATAAAGAGAAACACTGGAAGACATATGAGCAGAGTTGAGGAAAGCAGAACAGCAACCAAAACCATCACACACAATGAGTAAAACAACATAAACATCAAGTACAGCAACAAAACAATTGAAACAGAATGCTACGAAATGTCCACAGTTGAGTTTGGTCCCAAAGAGGAGCATGAGAAGGCAATGTCCTTTGTGGAAGTGAGGGATTATGGGACACTGCTTCTGGCTTCAAACTTTTCAACATGTAGAATAGTTTTGCTGAACTGATTTCTGTTTGTTTCATCTTTCTTATTCTTCATTATAAAGGACAGCTCTATTGGGAGCAGGGAGACGGCTATAGTAGGAAACATATATGCTATAAAAATAAAAGATTTGAAAGGAAAGGGGCCTTAGGTATCACAGAGCAACCAAAATTAAGGGTTGCAAAAGGCTTTAAAGACCAGCTAGTTCAACCATTCCTTGAATTCCTTATACAGGAAAACTGTGTAACCAAATGAGATAACATATATACAGTATTTTGTAAATCTTATAGCACTATATAAATACTATTAATATTAATATTGTTAATTACTATTTATTACCATTGCTTTCTCATTTCACAGTTAAGGTAACTGAGCCCAGAGTAGTGAAGTTACTTACTTAGGGTCACACAGCAAACAAGTGGCCAGACTGAAACTAGAATCCGTGTCTCTTGACTCCTAGTTTAGTGCTCATTTTACTCTACTAAGTCTTAGCTGGCCCTTCTTTCCCTTGACTATTCGTTCCCTTCACTTAGAAAGCTCCTAGAATCTAGATTTTATTTGCTCAAATTCATTCCATACCAGGAAACCAGATGAATGCCAGGTGACAATTCTTCCCATATACCTCCTCTTTTTTACAGCTACTGGTGACAAGAATTCCTTTTCTCCAATGAATACGAATGACTGAATCTCAGAGCTGGAAATGACCTCCAACTCACACCTGGACAGGAATCCCCTCTCTAGCACCTCTTATGCTATCGGTGAAGACTTCCAATGAGGGGGTAACCCATCACCCTCCAGTTCCCTAGGAAGTTTTCCAGACATCAAGTCTAAATTGCAATATCCCCATGCTATGCTGCTCCTGATGCTGCCCTCTGGGACCAACCATAATGAAACTGAGCATCTTTGATGAGATAGCTTTTCCAAGACTTGAAGCTAGCTTTCATCCCCCACCAGTTTTCAATGAGACACTAGCTGCTTTGGAGATGTTTTCCATTCACAGAAATAAGGGCTAGCTGGTGAGCAAAGCTATGGAATGACTCACTCTTGGACCGTCAATCTTCAAGCACAGCTGTACACCAGCTCCATCCAGGCAAGGGACTCCTGTTTTGACAAAGCTTTGGATTCCTTCAACTCATTTCTCCTTGGAAGCCTGACAAGACCAGCCTTCTTTCCTATTTTAGACTCTCATTTCCAAAGAGTGTGAGATATTTGACCACGGCGCTAACACACCTCCACCATAATGCTGTTGATAATGACGAGGATGGTGATGATGATGATGTAGTTAACAATTATATACCACCTGAAGGTTGCAAAACACTTTACAAATATTACCACATTTGATCTTTATAACAACTGTGAGAGGTAAATGCTATTATTCACTTTTTTTAAAAAAGGAGTTTTG
Organism: Gymnobelideus leadbeateri; assembly: GCA_011680675.1. Lineage (NCBI taxonomy): Eukaryota > Metazoa > Chordata > Mammalia > Diprotodontia > Petauridae > Gymnobelideus > Gymnobelideus leadbeateri. The sequence continues at coordinate 532,327 of WOXC01011212.1, forward strand.
TTTTATTTTTTATTTTTATTTTTTTGCAATGGGGGTTGTGACTTGCCCAAGGTCACATGGCTAATTTTTGTGTTAAGTGTCTGAGGCTGGATTTGAACTCAGGTCCTCCTGACTCCAGGGCCCGTGCTCTATTCACTGCACCACCTAGCTGCCCCATTATTCACTTTTAGAGATGAGAAACTGAGGCAGACAGAGATAAAGTGACTTGCCTAGGGTTTCACAGCTTCTAAGTATCTCAAACTACATTTGAACTCAGGTCTTTCTGACTCCAGGTCCAGGGCTCTATGCACTGTGTTTCCTAGGTCTAGGAGGCTTGACAGTCAGCTCAGAAATAGAGGTAAGCAGAGAATAACAATAAGAGTTAACATTTATATAAAGGCAATGAGGTGGTTCAGTGAACAGAGAGCTGGACCTGGAGGCAGGATCAACTGAGTTCATATTAAACCTCAGACACTAGCTGTGTGATGCCAGGCAAATCATTTAACTTCTGCATCAGTTTCCTCCTCTGTAAAGTGGGGATAATAATAGCATCTACCTCCACGATGCCTGTAAGGATAAAAATGAAATAACATTTGTAAAATACTTTGCAAACCTTAAAATGTGATCCAAGTACTAGCGATTATTATTGCTATTATTAATATACTTATTGTCTTAATGTTAGCAAAGGGCTTTACACATGCAACTCCTTTGAACCTGGCAAGGTATTATGATCTCCATTCTGTCAACATGGAAATTGGAGCACAGAGAGGTTGTGACTTACTTAGGGTCACACAGCTAGTCAGAGATGAGAGACAAAGCCATACGTTCCTTGACTCCAAGCCCAGTGTTCTTTCCCCTGTAACATACTTGCCTGTCATAAAACTAGCCTCTGTTGTTAAGGGAGATTGAATACAATGTGGACTTTGCTCTAAATTCATATTCTCTCTCCATTCATCAGGAGAGATGATGAAGATAAGAAGGTAGAACCAGGGTTACTGTACTTATGTGAATAATGGTAATGGGGTGTGTGTGTGTGTGTGTGTGTGTGTGTGTGTGTGTGTGTGTGTGTTCATGCTTGAATAAGACAAAGTTTTCAGCCCCAGAACACTCCATCCTGCCCCATATTGCTGTCCATTTAGGAAGAAAGGTGGTGAAGAAGAGAGACTACTAGAAAGATTATTGACTCTGAAGTCAGAGGACTTGGGTTCGAATGCTAACTCTAGCACTTACTCCCTATGTCACTCTGGGCAAGTCATTTCACCTCTTTGGACCTCAGTTTCCCTATCTTTAAAATGAGGAGGTTGGGCTAGATGCATATAAATCCCTCCTAACTCTAAAAGTATGATCCTATGATTTCATATTCAAAGCAAAGAGGGGGTTCTCCATTTTCTCTAAACATATCTCCTACTCCTTCATCCCCCACCTAGAATATGGCTTAACTAGGCGAGAAACTTGAGGGAGTTCATAGAGCATTCTGGACAACTGCGAGTCCTTCAACCACAGATTCTATTTAGAAAAATCATGCCCATATTCTCCATATTCTAAAGCTTCCTCAGGGCTGAAATGAATGTTGGTCACAGATCTGCATAATTCCTTGATACTGCCAACATTTCTAATCCTCAGAATAGAAAAGGAAACCATGAAAGTGGGGGGGGGGGGACAATCTCAAGACTGAGCCTTCTAGTCTCAAAGAATTAGGGAAATAACAATGGAGTATCCATCAGACGCCATTCAGGTCTATATGAAGGGAGTACTGTGATAAGTAGAATATGTCTATAAGGCACAGCTTTCAGATGAAGCCCCATCCCTACCCCACAACCCTCCCCAAATCACAGAACCATGGAATGAATGGTACATGACACAGCCCTTTCAGAACCCGGCACTAAGCAGTTGTCTGGAGATTCCAAAAAGGTACTCTTTTGGGACTAACAACAGCGGACCCCACTTAGGACATGACTCATTCCTCCAGGCTGTGAACCATTGATGGGGAACACCAAGAGAGTTGTAAGGGGTAAGTGCTGAAATGGACACTCGGACAGAATCAACAGGCCAAGACCATCAGCAATGGAATTCAGGAAGCGTTTATTAGCCAGACAGTGGCAGTCCTAGGGATAGAGTCCCAGGAGCTGCCCCAAACCCCAGTAGACACACAGTTTAAATAGTCAAAGACCACCATCGTATCAGGAGTAACAATAATGGGGCAAACTGGTCAGGCAGATATCATGCAGGTGCAGGATGTGGGCGGGGGCAGGCTGTTCACTGATCAAGCTGAGGGGAGGATTCTTGAGTTCCAGGAATTCAGGATACAAAGATGGGCCCCTCATAAGGGGTGAAATGTCAAGGCTTACTACTTCAGTCAGGCAAGATATCATGCAGGTGCTGGGGGCACACTGGGTTCCAGGAATTCAGGATACAAAGATGGGCCCCTTGTAAGCCAGTGAAATGTCAAGGCTTACTACTTCAGTGCCCTTGACTGTGTTCTAGAAACAGGCCCTACCACTGCTATTTATCCATTCTCCCAACATGCACCTATATTATACTAGGTGCCATGATGAGATGTGGGGATAAAAGACAAAATATGAAAATGTCCAAGCCCTCAAGGAACTTTTATCAGAGGAAACAGCATATTAAAAGGTAAGTATATACAAAACATGTGCAAAATAAATATGTAGTAAATTTAGAGGCATTAATAATACTATAAGGGGCAGCTAGTACTAGCTCTATCTAGTGGATAGAGTGCCAGGCATGGAGTTAGGAAGACCTGAGTTCAAATCCAGTCTCAGACACTTAGCTATGTTATACTGTGCAAGTCATTTAACCCTTTTTCCCTCAATAACCTCATCTGTAAAATGAGCTGGAGAAGGAAATGGCAAACCACTCCAGTATCTTTGCCAAGAAAACCCCAAATGAGGTAATGCAGAGTTGGACATGACTGAAACAACTCAACAAATAATGAAATACATAGGATTACAAATGAAACCAATTATATTAAAATGCAGTTATCAAAATATTTTTAAAAACAAATTCATAGACACCAAGTTAATAACTCTTAGAGAGGGATTAAAGGCAGTTGGGCTCACTTGTTGGTGGCACAGCAGATAGAATACAGGGCCTGGAGTCAGGAAGACCTGAATTCAAACCTGGCCTCAGACACTAGCCGTATGACCGTGGGCCAGTCACTTAACCTCTGCTTGCTTCAGTTTCCTCGTCTGTAAATGAGGATAATAACAGTGCCTACCCTCCCAGAGGCTCTAATAAGATAATACTTATAAAGCACTTACCACAGTGGCTGGCACATAGAAGCACTATATAAATGTTAGCTTTTGTTGCTTTTCTTTTTGTTATTGGTGAAGGGAAGGTGAGGGATTGCAATAAAGATTTCATGGAAGGTATAAGAGAATGTGGATACCTGTTACCATTGGTCTAATCAGGGAAGAAAAGTGAATCTCTACTTTCCATGGGATGATAGGAAAATAGAGCTGGAAATGATCTCAAAGACTATCTGGTCTGACCCTCTCATTTTATAGATGAAAAAACTAAGGCCTGGGAAAATGATTTTTTCTGTAGCTTCTAGGATGTGGGAATTACTTCCACAAATACAGTCTGTAACCTACCTCTAACTGAGATAGATCAATCATAGGGAGGTACGCATGATGCAAAAAGGTTAAATGATGTCACCCAATTTCCACATAGAGAAAACATCAGATTTGAGATTTGCACTCAGGTCCTCTCCATACAGAACCAGGACTCATCCTACTGTTCACTAAGACAGTCTGTGGTAGAAGAAGCATTAGGAATCAGGAAACCTGGGTTTGGGCCCTAGCTCTGTCTTAGATTCAGGATGGGATCTAAAAATCATGTACTGAACAGTGGGTTGGATTTTTGTTTTGGATTATACCCATGACTTCATTGGCATATGGAATTTCCAGGGAGGAAGTTCTCTTAATTGGTGCAGATTGGTGATGTGAGAGATGCTACGGTTGTCAACAGCCCCAGGGCTAGATGAGGACCCTGACACTCAGGAAGATGGTGACCAGCCCATGGTCAGAGTTGGTGCTTGCCAGACATAAGAGATATCAGACTTATTGGAGATATTTCAGTCCAGAGTCACACAATCTCTGGGTTGGGAGGGACCACAGAACCTTTTCACCCTGTATCTGAAAAAGAATTCCTTCCATAAAATACCCAAAGTGCTCTTTGATCTTCTGCCTAAAGAACCCAGGTTATTCCTGACTCCAAGTCTTGTCTTCCCACTTCACTATTCTGCCTCTTTGAAGGCATTTTATTATTTGATGAATGCCAGGTGCATAAATGAATACGCTCCGTGTTTTGTAAAAGAAGGAGGGCTAAGATAAAAATTCATGACCTTGAGTTTATGCTTTTATGAGGTTTGGTTAAAGGAATTTCAAGTTATTTGCCTGAGGAAGAGATGGATGGGGTGGGAGAAGGAGTTGTCACATGACACAGCAGTCTTCAAATATTTGAAAAGTTCCCATAGGGAAGAGAGATCTTGGATTGTTTGGCCCTAGACAGTAGAGCTAGGAGAAATGGGTCAAAGTGGCTGATTGGCAGGCTTGGCCTTCCTCCACTCTGATCTATCTTCCACTTATCCAACATCCTAAAGATCATGTCTGACAACGTCATCGCCTTACTCAATCAACTCCAGTGATTTCCTATTACTTCTGTGATCAAATAGAAAATCCATGGTTTTGCATTTGAGACCCTTTAAAACTTCATTTCCTCCTATCTTTCCATACATCACTCCCCTCTATAACTCTAGTATCCAATGACACTGGGTTTCTTGGGGTTTCTCAAACAGCACACTCCATCTTCTGCCTCTGTATCTTGTCACTGGCTTTTCTCCATGCCTGGAATGCCCTTTCCCTCCTCATACCTGTCTCTAAGCCTCTCTGGCTTCCTTCAAATTCCAGTTACCACAGAAGGTCTTTCCTAGGTTGGCCCCTCCCCTGCCCCCTGAGGCTACCTAGTGCTTTCCTTCTGGGATTATGTCTCACTCACACTGTACATATCGTGGATGTACATAGTTGTTTTCATGTTGTCTCCTCCATCAGAATGTGAGTTCTTTGAGGAAAGGGACTGTGTTCTAGCCTTTCTTTGTGTCTCTAGCACTTAACACAGTGTGTGACACACGTTAAGTGATTAATAAATGCTTGTCAACTGGTGGATCAGGAAAAAAAAAGAATTAGAGCTGTCTAAAAGTGGAGGCAGGCAGCCTTAGGAGGAAACAGAGACAGAGATAGAGATAGACAGAGAGAGAGACAGAGAGAGAGAGAGAAAGAGAGAGAGAGAGAGAGAGAGAGAGAGAGAGAGAGAGAGAGAATTTATTAAGTACTTACATACTTATAATGTGACACACGTTAAGTGATTAATAAATGCTTGTCAACTGGTGGATCAGGAAAAAAAAAAAAAGAATTAGAGCTGTCTAAAAGTGGAGGCAGGCAGCCTTAGGAGGAAACAGAGACAGAGATAGAGATAGACAGAGAGAGAGACAGAGAGAGAGAAGAGAGAGAGAGAGAGAGAGAGAGAGAGAGAGAGAGAGAGAGAGAGGAGAGAAAGACAGAGAGGGAGGGGAGAGATAGAGAGGGAGAGAGAGAATATTCTAGCAAAGCTCAGGTAGCCACTTGTTGAGAGTGTTGTAGAGGGTCTAGGTTGGGCTAATAGCCTCTAAGGTCCCTCCCTCAGCTGAGATTCTATGATATTCCTCTATATCTGTGGACAATGAAGCAAGAGCTTTAGTGGCCAGTTTATTTCTCCCTCCTTCCCCTCTCTGTCTCTTGCTCTCTTCCCCCTCCCTTCCTCTTCCTCTCTCTCCCTCCCTTCTCCTCTCCTTTTCCCTCCCCCCTCTCTCATTGTTTCTGTCATGCTGCCAAGAACTGAACCTCTTACTCCAGTATTTTAATCACTTGGCAACCGTGCCTCCATCTGAGCAACTGAGGCTTGAAAAGAGGGAAGGAGATCAATGAAGTGGAGCAGGAGAAAGTCAACATGGAGTATAGGAATAGAAAGAGCTAGGAATCATGGGAAACAAAGGTACCGAGAACAAATAAGGGAGGGCCCCGGCAACAGAGGAGTCTGAAGTCTAGAAGATGGAGGAATCACACAGTCTCAGAGATGGGAAGGACTGTTAGTCCAGCCTATCTCAGAACAAGAATGTGTTCCTCACCATGCGTGACAAGTCCCCATGTGGTCTCCATTTGAAGACCTTCAGTGATGGGGAACTCACTTCCTTCAGAGGCAGCCCATGCCACCCAGACATTTCCTACCTGGTTTCACTCTTTGGGACTCTGCCATCATTGCTTTTCTAGGGGGAGGCTGCTGAATCTCTTGAGCTTTTGACCTATGGTGGCCCATGCCAGTTGGTTGTCTGCACTAGCTTTGGCATTAACTTGTTGATTTGGGGAAAGGAGGACCAGGATGTCTAAGGAGAGATGCACTACTCCAGATCAGGATTCAAGCAGGTTAAAGCTCCCATACCCATGCAAGCCCATGAGCATTGCTCATACTTCCAGGCTGGACAACATAGGGACACCCAGTTTTTTAAATATTAACAAACCAAGAAGCCAGCACTTGAATATAGAGCACTTGAATAAAGGGGTCAGTGTTTCTCTCTCCCCTTTCTTGCAGAGGGGTGCTAGCCAGAGCAAGGCATCTGGTCGAGCAGCTGCACTGTTACATGATGCTGGCTCCAAGGGGAAAATTGAATTTGTGAGATCAATTTGAAGTGAACTATGTTTCTGCCTCTGCTATCTCCACCAGTGCCAGGCTGCTAAATGGCTTTCTTATTGACAATGTTATAGCCATTTGACTCATTTTATGCTTCATGAGTTTCATAAACCTAGATTGCCCAGTGATCAACTTTTCGGTTTGTTTTCCTTGACAGTGTTACCTGATATTTCTAAAGTGACTTCAGGAGCATCTAATTCCTACCCCAACCTCCTCAGCCACAACTCAGTTTATTTTTAGGGATGAAAGAGTCATTGATCACTATATAATTGTACCAGTAGGAAAAGAGTAAGACGAAAGAGTGAAAAGGTAGAAGGGGTTGAAGATATCATCCAGAATAAATTTCTTTTTTTCTTCATTATCTAGTAATTTTCTTTTATTAAAATGTTGTTTGTGCCTTTTGTTTTTACAACACAACCATTCCAGGATACATCTTCCTTCCCTCCTCAGGTTCCGTGAGGTTTCCCTTGTAACAAAGGAAAAAAATAGCTAAACAAAACTGAGCGACACATGGACCACATCTGACAACCTGTATAATAATCCCAAACCCATAGCATATTTCATCTTTTCAATAAAAGAAAGGAATTACACTTCCTTATTTCTTCTTCATTTAACTGCCTCAGATAGAAAACTGACCCCAGAGTCAGAAAAACCTAGGTTTGTGTCCCTTTCTCTGAGCTGTATTGGTTGTATGACCCTGGGTAAGTCCCCTAAGCTCTCTGTGCTGTAAGCAACAATCTGAGACTCTAAGCTGCAAAAGAGATGTCAACCTATACTGGCAGATGGAGTTCTTTCATCCAGGAATCCCTTCTACCAGTGAAATCACAGGTCTTCTCCCTATCCTTAACCCTAATATCTATGTCAGCTTCTCACCACTCATCATGCCACGCCCCTAGTTCAAGCTTTCATTTGATGTCTTTCAAATCATCGGTATCAAAGCTTCCACTCTCTCCCCCTTTCTAATCCATCCTTCCCATCTTCCTAAAATCCAGGCCTAATATCTACTTTATTCCTGTCCTCAAAAATCTTCAGTGGCTCCTTATTACCCATATCAGACATATCAGCTTTTCCACAATCTGGTTCTCATCTACTTTTCCAGTCTTATTTCACATTAGTCCTTTCCCATACACTCTCCATTTCAATCAAACTGGACTCTGGGATATTTCCTAGACTCATCTTGCCCTCTCTCACCTTCCTTACCTGGTATGTCCTCACTCCTTATCTGAAAAAAAAACTCTTTCTGCAGAGTTTTGCTCAAGGCTCATTTCCTCAGTGAAGCTTTCCTTGCCCCCTGCCCAAGTGATAGTGTTTTCCCTTTCTCCACATTTTTCCAGAGTATTTGGTCTGGCTCTCTCCTGCTCATGAGGAAATGCCTTCTGCCAATGCAAGTTAGTACCTTATCTGCAACGTATAGCTTTATAGAGTTACATAAAATACTGCAAAGTCAGATGACTTGACTATGGTCACATAGTGACATGTATGGGGGCAGGAAGGTGTCTATCCACTGTGGCACACTGTCTCTACTTCCTGCAATGGACAGCTGATAAGCAATGGTTGAATTCCCTCAGCTCTTCTCACAGGGATGGACATATAATAAGCACTTATTGGTTTGAATTTTCACCCACCAGAGGTGGCCAGCAAATATCGATTGGGAAATAGCTTTCTAAACCTATCTTTCTAGAGTCCAGGGGTAGGGAGCCTGTAGCCTCAAGGCCACATGTGGCCCTCTAGGTCCTCAAGTGCAGCCCTTTGGATTCATCTAAACTTCACAGAACAAATCCCCTTAATAAAAGGACTTGTCTAATAGACACCTTCCCATTACTTCCCATTACTCAGTATATTCCAGCCACCTTGTCCTGCTTTACAGAATCACAGTATTTGGGAACTGGAAGGGACTTTTCTAATCATATGCTCCAACTCTGACACTAATCAATTCCTCACTATAAGTCCAAACAATCCCTAGCACTGAGACGATGCTGCCCTTGCCACCATCCATGGCCCACCTCCTGCCTCTGCCCCATTGCATGAGTTGATCTCCTTAGCCTAGAAGGCTTCTCCTTATCTTCGCCCTCTTACAATTGCTAGCTTCCTATAAGGCTCACCTCAAGTGGTTCCTCCTCCAGGAAGCCCTTCCTGATTTCCCCAGGGTTAGTGTTTTCCCTCCCCCTCCCTAAGGGCCTTGTATTTGTTTTGTCATGTGTTTTGTATGTACTAAAATGCCTTGAGGGAAGAGATACTTCTGTCTTTCTGCCTAGCTCAGTTGTTGGCACAAAACTGATGCTTAAGAAATGCTTAATTGATCATATACTTTGAACTACTTTCTATACATACCCATCCTTCCCAGTAGAATCTAAGCTTTTAGAGGGTTAAGATTTTTTGTTTTCTTTTTGGTTTTGTATCTGTAGCATTATAGAGAGAGTGGGATGTGATGGATACAGATGGCCTACAAGGGGGGTAAGACTTGGGCTTGAGCCCCATCTTCTTATGTAGCCTGGCCAAGTCATTTTGGGCAAATCACTGATCCTCTCAGAATCCCCAGCTTCTATGTGCAGGGGCAGGTAGGTGGTACAGTGGAAAGAGCACTAGCCCTGGAGTCAGGGGGACTTTAGTTCAAATCTGGCCACAGACACTAGCTGTGTGAACCTTAGGCAAATCACTTAACCCCAATGGCCTAAAAATAAAATTCTCTGTTACAGGGTAAGTGTTGATCTGCTTTAGTAGAGGGGTTTTCCTCTATGGGAGCTCCCTACTCCACTGACATCCCAGGTAGGGTCCAAAAATATCCTTGGCACCTAGCATAGAACTTGGTAGATAGCTTTTTGTTAATGTAAATCAAACCTAATTCTCTCCAAATCAGATGGTGATTCCCATACTCAAGAGTAAACTCGAGTCATTCAGAGCTTGCCTGCCCTGAGAAAATTTCAGATGGCAAATGATTCAAACTGGGAGCACTGAGAGATCATACCAAGTGAAGGAACTGGGAGAAAAACCAGATTGCTGAGCCCTACTGATCTATCCATCAGGGTCCACCCAAACCCTTAGCCAGGGCTCTCAGTGCTCAGCACAGTGCCTGGTACCTAACAGATACTATATGAATATTAGCCCAGGTCAGAAGAATGCTCTCACAGGTGCCCTAGCCACCTGTGAACAAGGTAAAAGAACGGCCACTTCTTAGCCCTGGGTGTCAGCATATTGTCTTTCCATCAAAGAGCTTGGGTAAGGAATGTAGCCTTATTCCTATCTAACAGAAGGGGTAATGGATCAGCTTAGACTTAACCCCTATTCAGGTACCATCATGGAGAGAAGTGAAAAAAAAACAAAAAACAAAACCCTGCCTCATTTTGAGTGATTACTTTCTTTCTCAATTGCCAAATTAAGAAGATGAGAGGATTCGTATGACAACCCAGATGGTATAGAGCCTGGCAGATGCTACAGCTTGCTACATCAGCAGCATCCTCTCTCTTACACAGAATGAAATGGATGAATGAATGAATGAATGAAAAATAGGGAAAAGGTATTTCATTAGCACCTACTATGTGCCAGTCACCAGGGATACAAATACAAAGAGACAATCTCTGACCTTAAGGAGATTCCTTTCTAATATGGGAATGTAATACATATAGGTGAGTTTTAGTCAAAAAAAGGGAGTTTTGGTCTGTGTAGTCTCAGGGATGGTGAGATGATCCATAGAACAGTTGTTAATGTGCCCTTTCTGGAAGTAATATTAGCCCTGATTTGATTACTGTGCCAGGAGTGAGACAGAGAAAACCAGAAGGGAGAGGTCTAAGAAAGGAAATGAACGCAATAGATGACAGACAACAAGAAGACTAGGGTAGATGCCTGAATGGGTTGGGAAGCCTGATATGGGGCAGGTGGATTTGATAACTTGGGTGAATTCCACACACACTCACCTAATGGGTCAGCTCCAACCCATGGCGGACTTCCAAAAGTGAGTGCATTTGACTTCTCTGCGGAGGAGCAAGTAGGCTGGATCTACAAAGGCAAGTCTAGGGTCTAGATCTAGGGGAAGAGATGGAGCTCTAGCTGCCCAAGAGTGGCTACCTGGCTGGGATGGAGTAACTTGGCTTTGAACCTTCTCTCCTTTAAAAAGGGAGTCAATTCAATAAGAAATTATTAAGAACTTACTTTGTGCATGGAATGATGATGCTGGGTGGATATACATATAATAATGACACTAGGTAGTGGGGATACAAATATAACCCAAATTTAAATAACAACAAAAGGGGCCTCATTCAAAGCCCACCTTGAGAATGACAAATACGACCTAGTCATTGCCCTCGGGGAACTTACATTTTACTGTGGAGAGCTATAGATACAGAGAATTAAATACAAAGTGTGCCCAGAGCAAAACAATATAATTTCAAGAAAGCACTCTAATGCCTGGCCTCATACAGGAAGGTGGCACACCAGCTATTCTTTAAAGGAAGGTAGGAATCAGAGGATCAGAGGTTGGCAGAGCTGGAAGGGGCTTAGAAGCCAGCAAGTCCAACCACCTCATTTTGCAGATGATTAAACCAACACACACAGCAGTTAAGTGACTTGCCTGGGGTCACACAATGAGTATTGGAGGCAATATTTGATTGATGATCTTCCAAGCTCCAAGCCAGCGGCACTAAAAACTATACTCTGCTGTCTTCCAAGGAATCTACGAGGCAGAAGTGAGGAGGGAGCCTGCAGGTCAGGTTGGCATTGAAGGATCTTCCCTCAAAGACTAAGAACATTCCCAAAGATGTATATATGCCCAGTCAATAAACATTTATTGAGCATTTAATATGAGCCTGGCTCCATGCTAAGTGCGGAAGTTATAAAGAAAGGCAAGAATAAGGTCTCCAAGGAGCTTACCTTCTAATGGGGGATACAAGCTGCAAACAGTCAAGCTCAAAGAAGACATGTACAGGATAAATGGGAATGAAAGAAACTCTGTTCATGATTCTACAGCAAAATGCTCTAATCATGACTAAGAAATCTCATTAAATTCTCATGTTTCTCAGCAGAGATTGTTTATTACTTGGCTCACAGAAGGCATCTAGGTGATTCAGTGTGTAGAGTGTGAGGCCTGGAGTCATGAAGACATGAGTTCAAATCTGGCTTCAGACACTTACTAGCTGTGTGATCCTGGGCAAGTCATTCAACCCTGCTTGCCTCAGTTTCCTCATCTATAAAATGAGCTGGAGAAGGACATGACAAACCACTCTAGTATCTTTGCCAAGAAAACCCCAAATGGGGTCACAAAGAGTCAGATGTGACTAAAACAACTGATTGGCTCATAGGGTGATGTCCTTGACAAACTGGGGAACACGGACTTCAGCGCCAGATGGGTTCTGAAGGCAGGACATCCTCACGGATCATGTTCTAACTCCATTAGCAGAGTAGCATAACTTTAATCAGATGTCCATACTTCACACTAACACTTGCTAGTGAAATTGTTTTCAAGTGGTTATCATTCTGAGGCCTTGGGATGTCATAAAGGCCAATGGAAGCACTATAATCCACACAAGGAGTAATGGAAGATTACATCACCTCCCACCACAAGAGGGAAATGAAATTCCTGATTTATTGTCCTGTGTCAAGTCTGAATAAGCGAAGATCCTGGGCCTGAATGTAGAGACTGAAAAGGGACTATGTGAGAAGAGAACAAGAGCAAGACATTATTTGAGCTACACCCGACTTCTGCATAGACTTCAGGGCATCTCCGTGTGTTTTCTCTATACAAAGCTGAGACGAGGAGCAGGCAACCCCAAGGGCGCAACATTTAAGGTGGGGTGCAGCAATGGTAGAATGGGAAGTGGGCTGGATTTGGAGTCATAAGGCCTGGGTTCAAATTCCGTGTCTGCCACTTAGAACCTGTGTGACCTTAGATAAGTGACTTAATTTCTTGGACTAGGTCTGATGGCCTCTAATGTCTCTGCTACCTCTAGCTCTTGACCCAATAATGGATATGCTCAATATGCCTTCATAAATGCAGGCACATTGATGCCCGAAAGTTCTGCTCTCCATGGCTTGTAGGCATATATGTTGTGGGAAGCCAAATTTCATTCATTACAATGAAGATGCAAGCCAGAGAACCTGAATGTGATCCTTACTCTCTCTGTAACCTTGGGGATAACAGCCCAAAGTCAGCAGCAGTAGTAACAACAGACATGCAAATTGTGCTTTAGAGTTTGAAATCTGATTTATAAACATCAGCTCATTGGACTACCACAACAAATCTGTAGAGTTTGAAGGCTCCTGAAGAAGCAGTGGGTAGTGTGCTAGGCTGGAGTCAGGAGGACCTGAGTTCAAATCCTCCCTAACTGTGTGACTGGGAAAGTCACTTAACCTGTCTGCCTTAGTTTCCTGTAAAATCTGTAAAATGGGTTGTAGAAGGAAATGGCAAACCACTCCAATATCTTTGCCAAGAAAACCCCAAATGGGGTCATGAAGAGGACTAATCAACTAAACAAGAAGGGCAATAAGGTGGTTGTTACACACGTCATCCACATTTTATGGATGAAGAAAGTGAGGCTCAGAGAAAGTGGTAAGCCCTTGATTACACAGCTAGTAAGTATCAAGGGCAGAATTTGAAGCCAGGTTTTCTCTCTTTGACTAGTTCTCTGAAGTCACTGGATCTCTAGGACCCCATTTCCTCATTTGTAAAATTAAACTATTTGACTAAACGCTCATCAAGGTCTCCCTCCAGTTCTAAATTTTACTTTCTTCCCATGGTCAGTAATGCAAAGGGGACACAATTTTCAAACCATAAGTAGGGCTGTGCCACTGTCATATAATGAATATAAATTTGAATTCAGTCCTTTAAGCAATTAGACAGCCAGCATTTATTAGCTATTGTGTGCCAGGTGCTGTACTAAGTGCTAAATACACAAAGAAAGGCTAAAAACAGTCCCTGGCTTCAAGAAGTTTATAATCTAATGGAGGTACATAGTGGAACCATGCATCTTCTGGACAAAATAACTAGACAACCCAATACACACAGACATATACCTGCACACATTTCATTGGCTGTTGATAACAAATACTCAGATAATTCTCAGAATATGTGGACAGTTATATCTCCAGATCAGGCCATTATACTGCAGGATAATGCCTACCACCCCCACAGGCTTAAAAGTCTTGGGGCTGAGAAAGTGGTGAAATGAGAGAGCCTGGAAGGGTAGTCTCTCATCTGATGTTGACTAGGTGCAATTTAGCAATAGAAAATTAAGCATGGAAATCACAAGGAACTTCTAACCCTGAGTCAGAGTAATACCTTGACAGAAATGATGCCCTTGGTGAATAGGAAGTTGAGGTTAAAAAGTAGAGTAAGGGTCTCAATAAATACAAGGGTTTGTCCTGGTCAGCCAGGATGCTTCTGGGTTCCAAAGTGCTTGGGACCAGGTGATTTCCAGATCATGTGAGCAACAAGATAAAGGATAAACATTTTCTCTGATCCCCATGACCTCTTGAACCTTTCCAAAACAGAAATTTGGGCCAAAGATAAAGCACCTTCGACTGTCTCCATGGTCTAGAGCAGTCAGCATTTTTAAAAGTTAAAATAATCCCAGAATCTCATGAATTGATGCTCACTGATATGGAGATCACTCAGCGTCCCTCTCCCACTTCTCATACTACCAGCAGCAAAGTTTTATTAGCTCAAGAACCTGATACAGAGGTTGAGGCCTGCAACAAAACCCAGCCCCATACTTCTTCCTTTTTCCAATTTGAAGGAGACTGGCTTCAGGCTGCAGCAGTTTGCTCAGGCAGTGACAAATAGCATGGAAAGTAGCAACTCTTCAAGAGCAAAAGCCTACCATATAGCCCCAGCAATAGCAAAGTCCTTAATTGCTGGTGCTTCTGAATAATAACCTTGTAGTATTGCCAGTGCCAGGTTATAGTTCCCTTAGCACTAACATGGAAATTCTCTGAACTGCCCAGAGAGAGTGGGTTAAGATAGCAGGACAGGACATAGGGTTTGTAAATGTGGTTGGCAGGTGGGGAAGGTGGGATGGACCTGAAAGGAGCTGTGTACAGCTCCAGTTAAGTCTGAGGAAAAAAGCACATCCAACTGAGGCCAGTTCTGACTACCCAAAAGTCATCTAGGGCAGAATAGGATGTTGAACCATGAATTTTCCAATGTGGGAGGAGGCTAAAAACCTTTGAGACCTCCCAAGGAAACCATGAGGGGGTACAATCAGAAAGGGAAGAAGGGAAAATTGGGGGTTGTGGAGGTGAAACCACCAAAGATCTCAGGAAGAAGAAAACTCAAAGACCTTCAAACTAAGTGACTATGTCAATAGGGAAAACATTAATAACAAAAGGAAATACAGCTTCATAGATTTATTATCTATGAGTAAAAACTACAAAAGAAAGGAAAATTAATAAACACCCGATGAGACAGAGGATCTTGCAGAATGTGAGAACATGGAACCATATCACATACTCTTCCTGAATAGGTGGAACAGCTGCTTCTTATCTTCTCAAAAGATAAATCAGAAAAATAAGAGCAAAATGTAGGGTCTGCCCAGCAAAAATAATAGGTGGAACAGAAAAACTAGAATCTACAATGGCAAGTTTCATCAAAGAAACAAAAGAGAAAACAATGAATCAGGAATACAAATATGCAGAAATGAAGGACAATCTAGAAGAAAAGGGAAAAAAACACTAACATTTAAAAAATTATGCTCACTATGTAAACAAAACATAATGATCTCAAGGACAGGATATGTAGAGACAATCCATAATACATCTTCCAGAAGAATATGATAGAACAAAAAAAAAAAAACTTTAACATGATAATGCAGGAAAAATAGAAAAGAACTGCCCAGAACTTCTGAACATCAAAAATGAATGCCAATGGAAGGAATTTACAGATCAGTCCCAGAAATGGAAAAAAATGCTGCAAACTCCAAGATACATAGTGGTTAAATTTAACAGTTCCCTTCAAAAACAAGTTTTTCTAATGATCAGGAGAAACACCTTCAAATACAAAGGAAAAGAAATTTAAATAACACAAGATTATTCTTCACCCACCAGAAAAGATAGGAGGTAATGGAATAATGTGTTTCAAAGAGCAATGGAGTTCATTATGCAGCCTAGGGTGTCCTAGTCTGCAAATATGAGCTTAACCATACATGAAAAAATGGATGCTTAATAATAAAGAAGCATTTGAACATTTTTAGAAGGAAAATCAGAAGAGATTATTTACTTCTTAAACCCCCTCCCCCAAACAACAGAAATGCAGGATGAATGAATAAATGAAGCAGCCAAGGACTGAAAAAAATGACTAGAGGGCCCAGAAAGAAACTTTTTTTCTAAGTGTACATAAGGAGATAAGAGTGAAGGCAGAAGTTCTGTAGAGGTAACAGAGAAGAGAAGGATTTGGGGCATTTTAAACACAATGTAGTGACACCCTGTCTAAAGGGAAATCAATGCTTTTTAGCGGGACTACATTATACCATAGGAGAGTACATGAAAGGGGGAAGCAAAACAGAAATAAAGAAGAATGTGCAATATGCCAGGGTCAAATCTAGAACTAGCAATGAGAGGAAGAATGATAGAGCTATAGGATAGTGGTTAAGGAATAGGCAGGAAGGGTTAAAAGGTAAGGGAAAGAAAAGGAGTTTGCATTAATTAATGCTCCTATGGGTGATGACAGTCTGTGAAAGGAGAGGGGGACCTTGAGCTGGGTATGTTCTAGGGGATTTGGTACTTGAAAAGCATAATCATTCTATGTCAGAAAGAGTTGGAACTCGTGGGGGCAACTGGCATCTAGGGGAGTAGGAAAACATGGACCCAGGGAAAAGATGTTGAGGCAAATGGGGAAAAAGGTAACCAGAGGAGGGTATTGGTCAATGGTAGGCTGCATCATTGAAGACATGGTTAGGGAGGGACCCCATCATAGGACAGTGTACTCTCTGACATTTGCAATAATTGGTATTGTTCTGCGAGTGAGTCAAGTGGAAAATAGAAATCCATAAGGCAAGATCTGTGAGATAGAGGCAAAAATCACCTAGAAGAGAGAGTCTAGAATGGAAACTTTAGGAGTTTTGATTACATGAGGAATACAGAGAAAAGAGAGAGAGCAGATAATTATAGAGATCATGAATCAGTGAATGAGGGTGTAGAGTAGACAGAAAGAGAGAATAGAAAATGAAAAAAATGAGAGAAATTCTTTTTAGAAATGGGTGCAAAATGAAATTAAAATAAAAACTAACAAACAGGTCTAGTTGAAATGGAGAAGGATAAAGGGAATTTATTTGACTGAGAGGAGATAAAAAGAGAGAAAGAATTACATAACCAGATAAAAGAGCAGAAAATAAGGAGCTAATAAGCAAAAACCAAAAGGAAAGTATATAATAAACAAGAGGAGGGGATAAGGGTGAAGGGGAAGAAAGCCAATGAGAAAAGGGTTACCTTAAAAAAGATTAAAGGAAGTGAAGGAACATAATACCAAATTAACAGAAGAAGAGATGGAAATCACAACTTGAAAAACCCCTGATATTACAGAGAGATGGAGGGAAAAATAAACCTAATTCTTATCACTTTAAATGTAAATTGATTAAGCAATCCAATAAAATGGAAAAGAAAGCCTGGCTGGAAAAGTAAGCAAAACTATATTGTTACTTACAAGAAACCTGTTTAAAAAACAAAGATAGATACAAAATAAAACTGAAGGGATGGCAAAAAAATTTTACTATGCATCAAAAGAATTTTTAAAAAGCAAGAATTGAAATCATGCTGACAGAAAAAATAAACAGTTGAAAACTAAAAAAGGGATAAACCAGGAAACTATATTATGCTGAATCATATACATCAATCACTATATCAGTAATAAATGTATATATTCCAAATGCCTTCACATCTAAGAGAAATAATTATTTTCCTCTCATATCAATAATCAGTTATTGAATTAGGTCCAAGATTTTTTCAGAAGCCTGTAAGTTGTTTAGTCTCTGAAGGACATTACTGATAATGAGAATGAATTAACTTTCTTCTCAATCTTATTCAGATCCCAACCAACCTTACAAGAAATATAATCTAAGATGGGGAAACCCACTGTGCTCTACAGAAGTTTAGGTGGGAATAAATTATTTGATTAGATTGCCCAAGACTAGGCAATTTAGAAGCAAATGACACAATCAGAGTTCTATACCCCAATCCCTCATTAGAATAGGTCCACCTCTCATTGTAATATTCATTCACTCTCATTAATTGTTAACCAATCAGAGTTGATTGCCACCCTCAGGAACACCCAGTCTTCCCAGGACATATATACTATGAGCCCACCACCATGATTTGTCTTTGGCATTCAAGAGTGTCACTGACCCATTTTGTTAGTAATATGACAGCATTATTAATAAAATGATTGATTATCCAGAAACTATGTCCAGAAACTATATCCAGAAACATTTTAAACATCACACATCCACATTCAAAGAGAGTGTGGCCTAGGGCAAACAATCTCCTGAAAAGCAGGCACCCATTCCCATTACAGTTTTGAGAAACAGACTACTCCAACTAAGAGAAAAGCTGCTATAAATTTGTTCCCCATCTAATCCAGTGACTGGGTGTTATAGTTTTGCTTTTATGAAAAGAACTCTAGGAAAAGATGTTCTGAGTATTAAGCTAACAGAGCAAAGGTGGAGCTCAGCTCCTCCTCCTCTGAGGAAATGTCAACAGCTCAGCTAAGAACTCCTTCTGAGCGAGGAGCTGGAAGCACAGGGGAGTTATACCTTAATCCCTAGTAAAGCCATTCCTGTAAGTAATCAGCAGGCACCATGGAATCACTGACACAACATCAAATAAGGACCTAGTAAGTAACAAAACCTGATAGAGCTTACATGCCATGCCCACATGCCAGGTAATGATTATAGACTTGGCAGAGGCATCATCATGCCATTGGAAAACAATAGGGAACAAGCCCAGCAGAACTAGTAAGGGAACATTACCAGATGTGTCAGGCAGTCTTACCAATCAAAGCCATGAACTGCCCCTCCACAAATGTGCCCTGAACATATGGGATCCTGTAATGGCAAGCACAGAAGTAGTTCACACCTTGTTTCAGCTATTGAATTAACACCTTTCTTCAGTTCAAGTTTCTTTTGAACCTTGTATCAAGTCTGTTAAGAAACAGAATGTGTAAACCACACAACTTGTGAACCCTAGAACTCATGATTTCCTGTAACAGGAAGAAGAGGAGGTAATGACCATATATAAGGAGAATTTACAGGCTAGACACAGCAGAACTGAGAAGAGGACTTTTGTGGTGGCAGAATCAAGAAGGAAACAACTTTGGTATCCCAGTACTCTGTTTTCCTACTCTGTCTGAGTTGAAGTTTGTTTGTGATACTTTGTACAGAAGCCCTGGGACCTTAGTGGAAACCCTGAAAGAGGATTTTCTGGTTGTATGTTTACAGAAGTCCTAGAGGAGGGTTTTGGAGGTCCTAGGACTTTACTGATGATTTGTGCTGACCCCTTGGACCTTGTTTGTGAGTCTGTGTTGATGTCTATGTTGATGATTTGTGTTGAGTTCTTAGACCTTGTTGGTGATTCTGAATTGATTTCACAGACAAATAGTGAACTGATGGTGGTGCCAGCAATGTGCATGAATATTATTGTGGCTCCATCAAGCTTTGTCTTTATAGAAACAGAAATTGTGAAGGACTTGAGGTGGACTGGACACTGTGAACTTCAATATGGAATGGGAACTGCATGAAGAACTGGACAAGGAGCTGGACATAGGATCTGGGAGTTGCCTGCCTTTGAACCCAGGTGACAGTTGGAGCTGAGACCATGGAAGAGGAACCATGGAAGCTGAGAGCCAACCTCGAGTCAAACTGAAAGAAGACTTTACTTGGATACTGTGTACTTACTGAAAAGATTATAATTTACTGTGACCTAGGGGTGGAGAACTTTGACTTTTGTGCTTGGTGATTGAATTAAAGATTTTGTGATTGACTAAATGAATGAACTTTGTTTAAAACTATGTGACCACTTTGGTGAAGACTATGTGGCCATTTTAGTGATAAGTTGTTGAGTTGTGACATGATGAATGCGATATTTTGATTTTCTGTGAATGTTTTGCTCTGATTTGTTATTGAATAAATAGAGAGTTCACTGTACCATGTAATCAGAATCTTAAAAGTTGTTCACAGTAGCAATCCTCTGGAAAGCTGCTCATGATTGGCTTTACAGATCCCTGTATGTGTGACTCTCCACACATGTTCCCTACATGCATTCATTCTTTCCATTGATAACAAAAGCATTTGTGAGTGAGTGGACTCAAGATGTAGGATGGAAATATTTTATTGCTACTATTCCTCCAATGATATTTAATGAAATGCTTTTGTGGTTAAATAATTATGTCCTCTGACCAATTAGTAAAGGTGAATACATTGATATGGACTCAGGAGCTATGATTTTAAGCGGATGTGGACCCACAAGATAGCCTAACACTGGAGTGAACTTGCTCAGGGACCAGCTTAAATATTCAAAACAACGAGGAAACTGGAGGTAAGGAAGATTAAATGACCCGGAGATGACAAGGGCAGGAAGAGACAGAGTTGGGATCTGAAGGCAGCTCTTCTGACTCCAAACTCAGTGCTCTTTTCACTGTGCTGTGCAGAAGATACCACTTGAGTAAATTTAAAAGCTCCTGGAGAGAAAGAAAGGCTGTAATTTGCCTTTGGATTGAAATAAGAAAAAAATCAGTGCTTCATATGCTTATCTGGGGAGCTCAGCAGGCTCCCAGCTCTGAGCCAAGAGTTCCCAACACCATCACACATCCCACTTCCTCTTGCTCTGTGTCGGACTCAGATATGCCAATCACTTCCCACACCCTCATTCTGAGGAGAGTCTCATGTCCAAAAGGAAGAGAGGGAGGGAGGGAGGGAGAGAAAGAGAGAGAGAGAGAGAGAGAGAGAGAGAGAGAGAGAGAGAGAGAGAGAGAGAGAATAAGAGAGAGTAGAGAAAGAGCAAAAATGCTCAGAAAAAATCCCTTTTCTTCCAATAAAAACAAGTGGGTGACATTTTGATTAAAAGAAAAAAAATAAAACAACCATCTACCTAACACCAAGAAAGCCTGGGGCTTTGCTACCTAAATGAAAACAATTTTGGAGCAGGAAAGTGAGACCCGAGGCTATTGCAGACAAATCCATCTATCTGTAACTATTCGTTGGGCACTTATTTTGTGCAAGGCCACATAGTGGGGGTGGAAGGAAATATGAATATAAATAAAATGTGCTTGCTGCCCTGAAACATCTCATAATCAAACAAAGGAGATGAGGCATAAGTGTGTAAAAAATGGGACAAAACAAGAGTTAACAAACATATCTAATTTTGTAAATAATTGGTAAAAAAAGTTTGATAAAATTTCTTTTGTAGTTTTGTATTATATTTTGTATAGGTATAGATATTATATAGATGTTATATTATTTTTATAGATATTACAGGGGAACCCGCAACTGAAAGGCTTAGTACAGTGTAGTAGGTGCTTAATAAATGCCAGTTGACTATGAGATCACATCTTGCAGGGATTAGTTGAGGTGAAAGGGAATATTTAGATGAGGAAGAGAAGCCTTGCTGGGGTAGAGACTGTTGTTGTTCTGGCGTGTCTGACTCTCTATGACCCCATTTTGGGGTTTTCTTTGCAAAAATACCAACATAGTTTGCCATTTTCTTCTCCAGTTCATCTTACACATATGAATACTGAGGCAACCAGGGGTAAGTGACTTGCCCAGGGTCATACAGCTAGTAATTGTCTGGAGCTGGATTTGAACTCATGAAGATGAATCTTCCTGATTCCAAGCTCACTGCTCTATCAAATGTACCACCTCTCTTGGAGTGTGGAATAAATTAGCTGTCCTCAAATATTTAAAAAGTTGTCATATGGAAGAGAGAGAAGATAACTTTTGTGTGGTCCCAGAGGGTAGAACAAGAATCTATGGGTAGAAATTGCAAAGGGGCACATTTAACTTGGATGTCAGAAAAGACTTCCTCCCAGTGTGAGCTCTCCCTATATGTAATGACCTGCCTCAGGAGTAGTGAGATCTCACTGATTCTGTCATCGAGCAAAGCAAAGGCTGGACACCCATTTGACAGGAGCATTGCAGAAGATATTTGTTTTGTTGAGGTAAAGGTTGGAGGAGGTGGCCGACTGATGTCCCTTCTGGGTCTGAAGTCTTGTTCAAGTTGGGGAAAGGTGAGCATAACATGGACAGGAAGTCCTGAACACTTATAACCATTTTAAAGAAAACCTTCCTTTCCTAAGATGGGAGCATCATAGAGGAAGTAGGTCTTGGAGAACAGCTCACTGGGCATAGCAGAGAAGCATGTGTGTGCATGTATGTTTATATGCACACACCTGCATGTATGTGGGGGCAGGATTCACAGAAGGGAGAAATAACATTCTTGAGGAACATTGTGCAGATAAGTTTAGTTATAGAAAAGGGCTTAATATAGAGGAGCAGCAGAAGTAAGGCTGCCAAAGTAGGCTAGGGCCAGATGGTAGAGGGCCTTGAATCCCAGGGTGAGAGATTTACATCACCGGGCTAGCTCCACAATGAAATAAATAGTCCCAATCGTTTAATTTGTATTCAGCAGAACCTGCCCAACTTGCCTTGGGTATGAGCATGTTGCCAGGTAGTGGCAGGTGGGGAAGATACAAGAGAAAGCTCACAGGATGTGATCACCTTGAACATGCATCGTTACTTTAGCAATGAGTTTCTTCATCTATCGGGGGCGGGGGGGGGGGGGTAGAAAGAGCAAATGAGATAGAATTTGGAGCTTAAAGTTGGGAAGTCCCAAGTTCAAATCCGTCTTCAGATTTGTCCCATGACTTAATATCTGTCTGCCTCAGGTTCCTAATCTGTAAAATGGGGATAACAATAGCCCCTACCTTTCTCGGCCTCAGTTTCCCCATCTATGAAATGGGGCTAATAATAACACCACCTGAACAGGCTTGCTGTGAGGATCAAATGTAAAGAATTGTAGACGTCTTAAAGCACTATATAAATGCTAGCAATCGTCATCATCCCTGTAATCACGACAAGTGGCTATTCAAAGAGCCAGGCTTTTTTTTCCCCTTATGGGAATTTTAGATGCCCTGTCTGTTTACTTTGTATCTGTCTTCCATGTACTTCTCTGTGTACAAATTGCCCTTCCTTCTCTGCCCTCCCAGTAAAATATAAGCTCCTTAAAGGCAAGAACTGATTGATTTTTTTTAAAGTCCTTTTCCCCCAAATACCCAAAGGCACCCAGAAAGCACATAGTAGGACCTTAATAAATGCTCCATGCAATTCAATTCAAATGCATTACAGGGTGCATAGCTCTTGCCACAGTGGAATGCAGCCCACTCATCCTCATGACCTGTTTCAAATCTCTGAGGGGCCTAGACCCTCCACTCAATGTTGGTAGTAAATTAAGAAAAATCACCTTAGGTATAGACAACTAGATTACCGTAATAGCAATGCATCCAGTGGTTTCCCACCTCATCTTAAATAAATGAATCATCAGACAAAATGTTCCTACATTACAACAGTTTCCCAAGCCCTGTGTTAAGGCAGATAATGGGTGTGCTTGCCAGAACACTTGGGCTGACACCCATAAGGACTGATTCCCCAATCCTGAGCTGAGAGGGCACTGACATTGAAACATGGAGAGCTCCTTCCTCTGAGAAGGGATTAGAATAGTAATTGGTTTTCAGGGTTTGGGGAAAGAACAGATGGTAATTGATGTTACTTGGGGTGTTTTCAGATAATTTGTGGGTTTTGATGGGTAGAAATGCTAATGAATCAATGTTTTCTCACAATCATAGGAGGCCAAAGGTCCTTGGGTTTAACTAGCTAGTAAGTGGACCTGAGCTTTCTGTGCTGGAAATGTCCCTGGTCCTTATAAGTGATTTGCAGATGACAATAAATTCACACAAAAGGAAACAGTCATGGCTCCACAAATAAATGCATAAGGCTGAGTAGTCTGTTTCTAAAAGGCTACTGGCTAGAAGACTAGGAAAACCTCTGAGTTTAGGGTCAAGAGGTTCTTCTTGTTCAAACATGTCTGACTCTTTTTTACCCCATTTGGGGTTTCCTTGTTAAATATACTGGAAGGATTTGCCATTTCCTTCTCCAGCCCATTTTACAGATGAAGAAACTGAGGCAAACAGGGTTAGATGACTTGCCCAGGGTCACACAGCTAGTGAGTATCTGAGATTGGATTTGAATTCCTGTCTTCCTGACTCCAGGCCCCATGCTCTATCCATGTTACCACCTAGCTACCCTGTTAGAATATAAGCTCCTTAAGGGCAAGGACTATTTTAAAATTTTTCTTTGTGTCACCAGCACTTAGGATGGTGCTTGGCACACAGTAGGTACTTAATAAATGTTTGTTGATTGATTTGACTGTTTTATTTAATCTGAACTTTGTTGCCCCTGTCTTGTCTTTCTAGTTATATTTTTGTAGTCATTGTATGTATTATTCTTTTGGATTTGATCCTAGAAGTAAACAGATGAGACCTCAGAAGACATTTAGTTCAATTCCCTCAATTTATAAACAATGAAACTGAGGCCTGTGATAGTTAAGTGATAGTAAGCATCAAATGCAGGATTTTGGTCCTGTGTCTAGAGTGCCATGGCTGGAGTCAGGAGGACCCGAGTTCAAATACAGCCGCAGAAACTTGCTAGCTGTGTGACCTTGGACAAGTCATCTAACCCTGTTTGCCTCAGTTTCTTCATCAGTAAAATGAACTAGATAAGTTAATGGCAAACCACTACTGTCTCTTTGCCAAGAAAACTCTAAATGGGGTCATGGAGAGTCAGACACAAGTGAAAAATGACTCATCAACAACAAATCCAGATAGCAGTCTGATTTGAACTTAGGAAGCGGAGTCTTTCTAACACCAGGACAGGCACTCTATCCACTGCACCACCTAGCTGCCTGCAACATCAAAAAGCTAAGAGACTGCCCAAGGCAAGCTCACTTTGCCCTTCTGGGTCTTAGTTTCCTCATCTACAAAATAGGAAAGTGGAGTTTGAACAGGATGATATTGAAGATGCCTTTCCAGCTCTAAATCTAAAACCATATGAACTCCACAGAATAGGAGGAGTAAAAGATGTCACTGAGGAATTATCTGATGGGAAGAAAGGATAGGCTAATCATGTGAGTATGAAAGTTGACAGGTAGACTGCCAGAGTACCCCACTGGTACCCATGAAATCTTGGGAGAAAGAAAGAAAGGCTTCCAGCATATTGGATGGACCATCCTTTGGTGAATTTATGAGAGACAAGTGTCACATGATACAGGCAGGCACAAATGAGATACAATCTCCATCATTAGAAGGAAAATTCAAATTGATGAGATCATGAATTTATCTGAATATGTCAGTATGAGCCTAGGAGGCATCTCAAAGCAATTAGAGGCAAATTTCTTAAGTGATCATTTGAAGAATCAGGAGAAGCTGGTAAAGATGTTCCTATATATTGGGGGTGGAACACCCTTAAGGAATTTAGGGTCAAGGAGATAGGTAAAGAGTGTTGTGTTAGGGAAAAAGCACTGAATTTGGAATCTGTAGATTTGGGAGACCCAGTTTCTACAACCTACCACTTGTGTGAATAAATAAGTGCCCCCTCCCCAATTAACATGTAAATCATGAAGACTTTTTGCATGATTGGGTCTAAAATCATTCATGATTTTACCTAAGGGAAAAAGTCAAGATGAAATGGAAGGGAAATGCTTTCTGCAAACTACCAACCACTAGTCATTCAAATGCATGTTTCCTAGGAAGTTTTCAGATTTTTTTTTTAATTAGAAGAGGATCCATGTACAGAGTAAGAGTTTTCAGATTGCCTTTCCTGATCTAAAAGGAAGCAGCAGGGACCTTTCTGTCCAATTCCTCTTTAACACTGGAAATCTTTCTCTAAAATTGCTGAGACACTTTCACATAATAGCCCTTACAAACAACCCAGCAGATACACCAAGAGGGGGAAACTGTTTGCAATCTCACTACAAAAACATATGTCCATGCCTGGCAAAACTTCGTGACGATCTGGCTCCACTTTTTAAAACAATAATTAAAAGGTAACTGTGAAGAGTGGCTTGGAGAAAGATGTTGCAACAAACCAGCCGATTGTGATGAACAAAGAAAATGCAACACCAAACAGGAAGATCAGCAGTTGTCATGGAAACTGCATGGCCCAGCAGGTGAACATTACTGGCCTCTTGTACTTGGGAAGGGAAGATGAAAATGAATAGACTCGTGTTCATTTCTGACTGGGGCTCACACTGCCTTGTAGTCTGCTCCTTCCTTTTAAAGCCAGCACTGGAGTGAAGCATTGGAGTTTTTGTACTGCCCCCTGGCATGTGTGATGGTCACGGACTGGCTGAGTCAGTGCTGGCTTCCGCACTGTGGGTTCTGGGTAGCACCAGACCAAGAGAAGTTCTTAGATCAGCGGTCTCAACCTTAAGGAATACACCCTAGGGGTTCATGGCTAGAATTCAAGGGCTTTATGAACTTGAATTGGAAAAAGTACATGTTTATTCCAAAGTGGTTTCCCCTATAATTCTATATATTTTACTTTCTGCATTTAAAAACCTTATTCTGAAGAGTCAACAAACTTCACCATACTGTCAAAGGAGTTCATGACACACACATATAAAGGGTTAATATTAGGTAATATTTATACGGTACCTTAGAGCTATCCAAAAGTAGACTGGGTAGCCTCAGGAGGAAGCAAGTTCCTCCTCACAGGAATCACAGAATATGAGAGTTAAAAAGGGACCTCAGCAGTCATTTAATCCAACTCATATGCAAGAGGAGTACCCCATATAATACTGGGGCAAGTGGTCATCCAGCCTGTGCATGGGGAGCTCACTACCTCTTGATGCAGTCTGTTCTTTGAATGAAGTCTTCAAGAAGCTACATGATCCCTTGTGGGAGATATCATAGAAAGGATTTTTGGTTAAGTCTAAGTTAAATTAAATGGCCTTTGGGTTCTCTTTCAACTTTCAAACTCTGATGCTGCAAATACAATGACCACAGGTAGTTTCCCAATACCACTTGGACTCAGAATCTACTCTATCCATTGACATAATTTGACCAAGCAAGTAAAGTCCTGGGTATCTGGTGTCAAAACAATAATAATGTTAATAACTAACATTTATATAATGTATTCAAGTTTGTAAAGTGCTTTATATATATTATCTAACTTGGCCCTCGTGATTGCCCTATGAAACGATGCTAATGTGATGCCTATTTTACAAATGGGAAAACTCATTTTACAAATAATGGTAAGTGATTTGGCAATGGTCATCAAGCTAGCAAAAGTATGAGGCAGGATTTAAACTCAGTTCTTCCTGACTCCAAGTCAGGCAATCTATCCATTATTCTAGCATTATTCTAACATTGGGTGGGCAAAGAGCTGGAGAGAGAGCATTTAAACAAATGTATAAAAGGATAGGAAGTGAGTTGGGACTTCATTGATATGGCAACCTCCCCATAAGTGGATGCCCTCTCTCTCCCAATGTAGGCTGGGACCTATCAAACCTAGAGAATTATCTAAGGCACTTAATGATGAAATGGCTTATCTAAGGTTCCATACCTAATATATGTCAGAAGAAGGATTTGAACACAAGTCTTAATGGCTCTGACATCAGCTCTCTATCTGCTACCTACAACATCTCTCTCAAATATATGTATATAGACACAAAATCTGAGAGGGAAAAGAATAGAACAAGGTCATTAGATTTGTTAATTAGATCGTTGGTAACTTTGAAGAGAACTGTTTCAGTTGAGTGGTGAAGTCAGAATTCAGGCTTCAGAGGGTTTTAAGGATAATGAAGATTTAAAGATGTGTGCGGACATCAGGAAAGGAAACCACAAATAGGAAGAGTCTGCTGATCAGAGACAGAAGGGGAATGATGGTGGGGATAATCTAGTACAAAAGATCAGAGATAATAGGAATCTAGGGTACATGCAGAGCTTATGGTAAATGGCCTCTGTTTTCTCAGGAAAAAATGAGGGTGGTCCTCAGCTGAGGTAGAGGGAAGGGTAGCATGAAAGAAGAGGAGAGAAGAGAGGAGTTGAAATAGCTACTGTGGACACTGGGAAAGAGAATCAGCTAGGGAAGAATAAAAGGTGGATAAAATGGCTGGACCTGAAGACAGGAAGACCTGAGTTCGAATTTGACCTCAAATACTTACTGTCGGTATGACTCTGGGTAATAGACCATCATCTCCTCTCCCACTCCAAGTTTTCTCAATTGTAAAATAAAGATGATAATAGTGCCTGCCTCCCAGAGTTGTTGGAAGATCAAATGGGATAATATTTGCAAACCATTGTGCAAACCTTAACACATTATATAAATGCTAGGTATAGTAATAATAAATACTCATCATCATCATCATAAAAGAATTGTCTTGCTATAGTGAGGGAGGGCCTTGTTGAAGTTATTGTTGACATTCATTTTTAGTTGTGCCCAACTCTTCATGATCCCATTTGGGGTTTTCTTGGCAGAGATACTGGAGTGGTTTTCTGGCTCATTTTACAGATGAGAAAACTGAGGTAAACACAGTAAGGTGATTTATCCAGGGTCACACAACTAGCAAATATCGGAGGCCACATTTGAATTCAAGTCTTCCTGACTCCAGACCCCAAAACTATCCCTTGCACCACCTAGCTGCCCAGTTGAGGTTAGATGACAAAAATTTGTAGTGGACCCAGGCAATGTGGTTAAATGACTTACTCAGTTTCACTCAGCCGTATATAGGTAGGAACAGAAAAGGAAGAGGTATCTAGGGTTAGAGTTTATAAAGGCCTGAGCTATAATAGAACAAAAGAGAAGGTACTAGAGAGTATAGGATAGCATGACATTGAATTGGTTAAACAAAGGGTTAAAATTAGGAAAGAAGCAAAGTATAGTCAGAGAAGGGGTGATGGCCTGGAAAACTACTTTGGGGTGGAGGGACTGTAGAGCACAATAGGCCCAAAGAATAGGATTTGGAAGAATAAAGCCTAGGGGAAGATGGAGTGATGGGTAATTATCAAAACCCCCAAACCTCACTGGCCTCCCTAATGCACCATCCATACACGATAGCTACTTTTATTTACCCAGAATTCCAAGGGACTAAGACATACACAGAGGGGAAGGGAACAAGAGTTTATTAAGCACTTACTATGTGTCAGAAACTGTGCTAAGCACTTTACAAATATTCTCATTTGATAACAAGCATGGTTTACAATAATCTTAGCCTATGTCTCTTCCCTGCCCCCAGCTCTGGCCAGTTTCCATGACTTTCCTCTCTCTCAGGCATCATTCACTCTCTGCCTATATTATCTACTATATAGCACACTTGCTGTTAACTCTACTGCTCCCAACATATCCCCAGAGCTCCTGTTCTCCCAATGGTAATATCTGAGGACCAGGAGTAGGAGGTAGGGAATGGGTTCAGAAGGAAGACGGGGAGCAAGGAATAGACATGGGCAAGACCCGTGACTAGCCCATAATATGATTTTAGTAAGGCATAGAACTCCATGGGCAAGTTGGGTGGTAGCAGACAGACTTCTAGACCTGGAAGAGGAAAATTTGGATCTGAATCTCATTTCTTATACCTACTGGCTTTGTGACTACAGATAAGTCATTTTCTTCCCTGTGCCTCAGTGTCCCCATAGGTAAAATGGGCTCAATGACCTTTGTCATACCTTCCAGTTCTAAATCTATTATCTTATGCTCAATCAGCATCCAAATACAAACATCTTAGGCCTCACCTACCTGGCCCCAAGAGCGCTTTATTATTGGAAAGGTCTGAGAAGAATCAATCGCTGATATGAAGGAAATTGCCTTTCACCTCAACTATTCACACTTTAAAAAAAGGCTGAAAATAGTGACTGTGTAAAGATTTTAATCAACTAAAGGAGAAAAAGTCTTGTTGCCAGAGGGGAGGAATTTTTCATCAAATCATCAACCTGGGCCAGATTTCATCTTGATTAACACCATCCATAGAGATGTATTTTCATTTTTTTAAAGTATCAATTTATTTTTTTTTTTTGACAAAACAGATACTTTGCAATGAACACCCAGACAACCCCCATCTCCTTACAAACTGTATTCCCCTAATTCATTTATTGATTGTTAA
Organism: Gymnobelideus leadbeateri; assembly: GCA_011680675.1. Taxonomy (NCBI): domain Eukaryota; kingdom Metazoa; phylum Chordata; class Mammalia; order Diprotodontia; family Petauridae; genus Gymnobelideus; species Gymnobelideus leadbeateri. The sequence goes on from WOXC01011212.1 coordinate 562,168, forward strand.
CAGAAAGCAAGGAATCCAGTACAAACACGAACCATCTTAACTGGCCAGAATTCTATGTCTCTCCATGCTGATATCATTTACACTATTGTACTATTTGTTTCTGAATCTCTCTGATGCCTAGGAGAAAGCCTGGCATATAGCAAATGCTTAATGATTTAAACTTAATGTCAGAATAAATTTCTTTTCTTTCTTTCTTTCTTTCTTTTTTTTTTTTTTTTTTTGCTTTTTGGAGGGCAATTGGAGTTAAGTGACTTACCAAAGGTCACACGGCTAAAGAATTAATTTCTTAACAAAAAAAGAGTTGTCCCGAAGTGGAATGAGCTGTCTTGAGAGGTGACGCCTTGTGGGGTCTTCAAGCAGAGTGTGGATGATTACTTGGATGTCTTATGGTCAGGATCCCCTTTGTGTTTGGATTAGACAGATGGCAGAGGAGATGGATCTCTTCAACTATGATTGTGTGAATTCTTGATTGTATATGTTGTTGTTGTTTTAATCTTTGCTTTTCTTGCTCTGTTTATGTTGTTTCTCCAAATCCCACCTCCAAACCCCTAGAATATGAGTTCCTTTAAGATAAAAGAATAAAATTCTTTTCTTTTTAAAATTTTGTCTACTTGGGAATTAACACAGTTCCCAGCACATCCATAGTCAATACTCAATAAACATTTAGTAAGTGCCTACTATGTGGCAGGTACAGTGCTGAGCACTGGGGATACAAATAATAAAAATAAAAGAAAATCCTTGCCCTCAAGGAGCCTACAGTCTAAGAGGAAAGACACCACATTAAATAAAGCTGCAAAGGGAGGAGGGAGAGTCCAATCAGAGGGAGAGAGGATATAGAGGTGTGAGTGTCTCATGACGTGTGATACCAAAACTGATTCAGTCTTAAGGGGTGGTGAGTTTCCTAATAAGAGGGTTTCCTAGAGGCATGATCATAATGGAATCCAGTCCAAGGAAGGCAGCTGGTAGGAAGTGAAGAGATGACTTGCATAGAGTAGGTGTTTAATGAATACTTATTAAATTTAATTGTATCCCTGCATATAAGCCTTCGTATGTTTCTCTGAATTCTTCATATTGACTTTCATGTGCTCACTTGGATAACAAAACCTTCTCTCTTGGTCACTAGCCTAGGTTTGAACTCCGAGTCTCTATGGCCCCTTGTCAAGAGTTTAAATAATCTTGGGTAAGATCCTGACAAGAAGAGAGATACTCCTGGAGAGGGTCACATGATTGAATGGTCCACTGGAAGGGTTAACCCCCCTTCTCTTTGGGCTTCTGATTACAGAACCATTGTTCTTTACCCAATGGCTCTCAAGGGCACCTAAGCAAAACACATTCAGGGGCATCTAGGTGGCACAGTGAATAGAGCACCAGCCCTGGAGTCAGGAGGACCTGAGTTCAAATCTCAACCTCAAACACTTAACACTTACTAGCTGTGTGACCTTGGGCAAGTCACTTAAACCCAATTGCCCTGCCCTCCCCCCTCCAAAAAGCAAAAAACAAACCAAAAAAACCACATCCACACAATGGCCACGTTCAATGACTGATATTCCATTCTATACACAGAGTCAACAGCCTCTTTGCAGAGAGAAGAGTGAGTATCAATTCTCTAGAGTTAAGAACAATCACGACTTGGCCAGACATCTTCTATCTTTCAGTGTAATTTTCCTTGACATCGCTGTAGTCATAGGATGAATTGCGAGACATCGTGTCCAAGTGAGTTCATTCTTTAAAAGGCAGAGCCTAAGGCAACCGGACCTGGAATCAGTAAGACCTGAGTTTAAAGACTGCCTCAGATATTTGTAAGGTGTGTGACTCTGAACAAGGCACTTAACCTTTTTGAGCCTCAGGTTCCGCATCTGCAAAACAGGGATGATACTAATAGTACCTACTATGCAGGGTTGTTATGAGGATAAAACTTAAATAATGTTTATAAAACACTTTGCTCACCTTGAAGTGGTATAGAAATGCTAGCTGCTATTATTATCTCATTGCAGACACCGCTCTGGGTTTATGAGCTCAATTTTTAAGTCATAGGAAACCACTACAACCTGATGGATGCATTTTCATCTTTTCATCTTTCCATATCTGCTGTGTTTGGAGAGAGCCACTCTGACACAGCTCAACTCCTTGATTAACTGCTTCTGAGACAGTCAGTCAACACTAATCAATGACAAGGACTCACTGTGGCACAAAAACAGTTTCCTCTTACTTTGAACCACCTGAGATTGTTTCTGAAAATATCCTTGAATGCGTCATAGGGTAAAGAGCCCTACACTTGCAATCACCAACTTTGGACATTGAATTCTGGTGACACTGGTCCAAACCCTCCAAAGGGCAGAGCCTTAATTTTCTCACTTGAAAATGAAGGTGTGGGACTCCACAGTCCTGAAGGCCTTTTGCATCTCTTAAACAAACAGAAATCAGAGGTGGCTGGCTCAGATACCTTCGCAAACAAGGCTTCCTCCAAACCCCAAACCACATTCTACATTCTACATCTCAACATATTATCTCAACTCATTAACTTTCCTCGGAACCTTCCCTCTTCTAAACTTCCAAATGATTAGCAATGGCACCCCAGCCTTCCTATTCATCCAGACTTTGAATGTTGGCATCATCCTTGATTTCTCACTCACACTCACTCTACATAGCCAACCTGTTATCAGATTTGTCTTTTCTATTTTCAGAATATCTCTTTTATGTCTGTCTTTTTTTTCTTTCTCCATTTCTTTCTTTCCTTCCTTCTTCATCTTCATCATCTTCTTCTACTACTACTACAACTACAACTACAGCTACAACTACTACTACTACTACTACTTCTCCTTTTCCTCCTCCTCCTTATTTCTTTTCTACTCCTTCTTCTTCTCCTCTCTTTCTTCCCCTTTTCTTTATCCTCATTTTTCTCCTCCTCCTCATCTCCCTTTTCTTCCTCCTTCTCTCAAACAAGTACCATCCTTGTTCAGGACTTCATCATCTCTAGCCTCTAGTAAGACATAGCCCATTGGTTAGTCCCGCAGTCTCAAGACTCTCTCCACTCTAATTCATTTTCCACTCAGCTTCCAAAATGGTTTTCCTTTAGCACAGGTCTGACCATGTCACTCCTCTACTCCATAATCTCCAGTGGTCCCCTGTTATCTCTAGGATCAAATAAAAAAGACCCTTTGTTTGGCATTTAAAGTCTTTTATAACTTGACCACTTCCTACCCTTCCAATCTTCTCAGACTTCACCCCCACCAATGCACTCTACAGTCCAGCTGCACTGGCATTCACTGTTCCTCACAGACCACATTCCATTTTCCAACTCCATGCCTTTGAACTGGCTGACCTCCATGCCTGGAGTACTGTCTCTCCTCATCTCTGCCTCCTGACTTCCTTTAAACCCCACCCCCTCCTTTTCGAATTCCTATTCTTACTCCCCTCCCCTTTACCTCCCCCTCCAAAGTTTCCCTCTAGACAATCTTCTATTAACACTGAATGTACGGCATTCTTGTCTCCTCTCCCCCATTAGAATATGAACTACTTGAGAGCAGGGACTGATTTCACTTGTCTTTGTAACCCTAGGGCTCTGCAAGTCCCTGGAACATAGAAATAAGCTCTTAGTAAATCCTTTTTGACTAAGAACCAGAAATTTAAGGAAGAGACCAAACAGTTAATGGTAAGCCTCCAAGGTGCCCCAAACAATAGCCTCAGGTTCATCCCCCATAGATCACCACTACACCCAACAGATGACTGATGGCAACTCAGGCAACGTTCTCCCAGGCACTACCACCACCATCACCATCACCATTGCAACTCTTCCTCCACTCAACACACTCAGATCTGATTTTAGAGACTGAATTCTCTTTTCCCCCGGATTCCAAATCTCAAGCATATTAATTTTGCAGCTTCAATTTATTCAGGACCTATATTCCAGAAAAGTCCTCTTACCCTAAATATAAATTCCTAATCATTTAATTAATTTAGGATTATCTATTTCCAGTGCACTTGTAGATGTTATATTCTACTCTCTGGAAAGACCTTGAATATATCCATCTCCCACCTCCACACCTTTGCACAGGTGACATCCCTCTCTGCCTCACCTGGTATCTGTCTCTTGAGATTCCTAGATCTCTTGAAGGCTCAGCTTGGGTATCACCTCTTACAAGATGCCTTTTTTGATCTCCTCAGTTGTTAGTGCACTCACTTCCAAACCAAGCCTTCCACCCAGTCCCCTTTAAATTACTTTGTGCTTATCTGTCTAGAAAGGTCACAAAGCAAAGTTCCTATTTGTCCTATTCCTCTAAAGGGATAAAGGATCACCCACATTAGTGAAACCTCAGATCCACTAAGAGATGAAAGTAAAATGAGCCATTCTACTATCTTATTAATCATAACTGGGCAGCTAAGTAGTTCAGTTGATAGAGTGCTTGGCCTGGAGTCAGGAAGACCTAAGATCAAATCTGGCCTCAGACACTAACTAGCTGGGTGACCCTGGGCAAGTCACTTAGCGCTGTTTGCCTTGGTTTCCCCATCTGTTAAATAAGCTGGAGAAGCAAATAGAAAATCACTCTGGTATCTTTGCCAAGAAAACCTCAAAATTTGGACATAACTGAAAATGACTAAACAGTAACATATGTCTATAAGTATATATATGTACAGGTGGTGTGGTATAGTGGTTAGATACTTATCCTGGAAGCCATGGAGCCCTGGGTTTAAATCCTACCACTGGCTGTATAAGCTGGACAGTCACTTTACCTCCCAGAGCACTACACAGTTCTGTAACACTATAGGTTGCAGAGAAGGTCCACCTACATGAAAGAAAAGAAATTACTCCTCCAGGAAATTCTGATCCTTTCATAGTTTCCCTGATAAAGCCCAAGTCTGGTCCCCCTTCCTATCTATGTATGTGTTGTGAGCCTCTCCCCAGAGGTATATAAGTTTATTGAGGGCAGCAACTGTTTCCACCTTTTGGTTTTGTGCCCTCCGTTCCTGGTAGTCAGTCAGCCAGGAAATAGTTATTAGGCTTCTACTCTGTACCAGGAACTTTGGTGAGTGCTAAGGATACAAATAAAGACAGTCCTGTCCTCTGGGAGCTTACAACCTAATGAGGAAGACAGCAAACAAACAAACAGGTACAAACAAGCCATGTACAAGAAAAATACGATATCTTAAAGTAAGGAAGGCACTAGAATTAAGAAGGATTTGGAAAGGTGTCCTGAAGAAGATAAGATTTTATTGGAACTTTAAGGAAGCCAGTAGGCAGTACTAAGTAGGAAGAGCATTCCAGGTATGGGGGACAGCCAGAGAAAAATGCTCGGAACTGAGAGATGGAGAGTCTTGATCAAGAAATAGCCAAGACCAGAGTTACTGGATCAAAGTGCAGTAGGGGGGTGGGGTAAGGTGCAAGAAAATTGGAAGTGGGGTGAGGGGCTTGCTTAGGCAGGGTTTTGAATCTCAAACAGAACATTTTGTGTATGACTCTGGGCGTGATAGGGAGTCACTGGAGTTTACTGAGTAGGAGGTGGGAAATGGAAAGACACGCTTTAGGAAAGTCACTTTGGTGACTGAATGAAGGATGACTGGGGTAGGGAGAGACCTGAGGCAGGCAGACCCACCAGCAGCTATTGCAATGGTCCAAGTGTAGGGGAATGGGGGCCTGCACTAGAGAGGTGGCAGTGATGGAGAAGAGAAGGGGGGCACATTCTAGAGATATTACAAAGGCAAAATCAACAGGCTTTGCCAACAGATTTGAGATAGGGCATAAGAGATAATGAGGAGCGTTATGAGCCTGAGGACCCCAGGGAACAGTATTGCCTTCTACAAGAATAGGGACAATAAGAGGGTAGGAGGGTTTGTGGGGAAAGACATTGAGTTCAGTTTTGGTCACACTCAATTTAAGATGTCTACTGGTTATCTAGTTCCAGAGTCTGAAAGGTAGTCGGAGATGTGAGACTGGAGGTCAGCAGAAAGGTTTGGGCAGGAAAGATAAATTTGAGAACCATTAGCACAGACGTGGTAATTAAATCCATGGGAGCAGATGAGACCAAAAGGAGTATAGATGGAGAAGAGAAGACTGTCTGGGACAGAACCACACGGACAGCCATGGTTAGAGGGTGTGAGCTGGATAAGGATCCAGCAAAGGAGGGGTCTGATAATTAAGAAAAGAGACCAGAGAGAGCCATATTCCAAAAACCTAGAGGGAAGAGTACCAAGAAGAGACTGATCGATAGTGTCAAAGACTTACGAGAAGTCAAGAATGAGGACTGAGAAAAGGCCTTTGGATTGGGCAATCAGAGATCATTGGTAACTTCGGAAAGAGCAGTTTCATTGGAATGATGAGGTCAGAAGTCAGAAAAGAGTTAGAATAAAATGAATGGGTTAATTGTGTGAGAGGAGAGAAAGTGGCGGTATCTGGCTTTCTCAAGGGGATTGGTCACAAAGGGCAGAAGAGATTGTTGTTGTATTTGTCCTTCATTCCTGAAGATGACCATGACATCAGGGAAATGATGACATAGCTTGCAGTTGACTTAGATTTGAATGAGGGAGGCTGTGCAAGGTCACCAGCCTCACTTTCTCCTCCAGAGCCATCTGGGTCCAGTGGCCAGATATTCATCAGGATGACTGGAAATGGCCCAGGATGCAATGGGAGACCTTGGCCCTTGTAGGCTAACCCATTCAGTGAACAAGTTTCTTTAAGAAGTTAATCAAGGAATGACCCCTTTAATCAAGAGATAGGATGAGAATTAAGAGGGATAGAAGGATCAGCTGAGGGCTTTTTGAGGATGAAGGAGACATGGGCATATTTGTAGTCAATAGAGAAGGATCTGGTAGAGGAATTGAAAATAAGTGATAGATGACAGAGTAATCTGTTGGAGGAGACAGAATGGAATGGGATCATTTGTGCATGTTGGAGGAGTAGGCCTTGGCAAGGAGAAGGATCACCTCTTCATGTAGAGGAGCTAGTGGCAGAAGGCTCCTGAGTGATAGAAGGTGGGGAAGGGAGAAGAGTGAGCTTTTGGTGAATGTAAAGTGCCTGACACACAGTAGACATTTCATTAATTTTGTTGATAGATTTAACCTTTGCATCTCTGAGACCCAGAATAATGCCTTGCACTATTGTTGTTGTTCAGTCACTAGAGTTGTGTCTAACTCTTCATGATCTCATTTGGGATTTTCTTGGCAAAGATACTGTAGGGGTTTGCCATTTTCTACTCCAGTTCATTTTACAGATGAGGAAACTGAGGCAATCAGGGTTAAGTGATTTGCCCAGGGTCATCCAGCTAGTAAGATTCTGAGGCCAGATTTGAACTCACGTCTTCCCGGCTCCAGTCCCAGAGTTCTATCCACTTCATCACCTAGCTGCCCCTTGCATATAGCAGGCAATTAACAAGTGCCAGCTGAATTTCTGAACAAACATTTTTCTTTGAGGGAGGGACTAAGTAACCAAGGGATAGAGGGGGCCCTTATACTCAGTTCCTGGATCCATTTCCCAAAGCACATGGTTAGATAAGAGTCAACAACTATGGGAATCTACACTGGGAAAAGCCTTAGCTTTGGCAACACCCAGTAAGATAGAGACAAGAGTCCACCCTGGCAAACAAGAGGTGGCCCTGAAGCTACGAATAATGGTGAAGACATCTTTCAGAATTACAGTATCTCCAAGTTGGAAGAAGGGGGAGGGAAGAAAAGATCAAGTATTTATGATATACCTACTATGTACTAGGCACTATGCTAGTTAGGTCCTTTACATATATTATGTCATTTAATCTTTACAAAATTCCTGCAAGAAAGGTGCTAATATTATCCCCATTTTACATGCAAGGAAACTGAGGTAGACAGAAGTTAAGTGACTTGTCCAAGATCACACAGCTAGAGTCTAAGACTGGATTTCAATTCAGGTCCTCCTGACTCCAAGCCCAATACACCAGGTAGTGATCTCAACCTGTACCTGAACAAGAAACCCTTCTAAATAATACCTACCAAGTGGTTTTTCCAGTCTCTATTTCCAAGACATCTAATTAGGGGGAACCCTAAGGAACCTCCTAAGACAGCCCCTTTTACTTTTGGTCAGGTCTCCCTTTTAAGAAGTTTTTCTTCTATTATGCCTAAACTGGCCCTTCTGCAGCTGACACTCATTGTCCCTACCTTTCTGGACTAAGGAGAACAAGCCTAATCCTTCCATAAACTCCAATGGCACTCTGTTTTCTCTAGGATTAAATAGAATGTCCTTTGTTTAGCCTGTAAAACCCTCTATAACCTGGCCCCGACCTATCTTTCTAGTCTGATTATGCATTTCTCCCTTTCACATACACTGCGTTCTATACAGACTGTCCTTACTCTTCCTCACACATGGCACTCCATCTCCCATCTCCAGGTCTTTGCATCAGCTGTACCCCACAACAGAAATGCACCCTCACTTTACTTAAAATCTTTCATTTCCTTTGAAACTTGTTCAAGCACCATCTTCTGAAACATGAGGTTTTTTCTAATGTCCCAGGTTAGTGCCCTCTTCCACCCCTGCCAAATTATTTTGTGCTGATTTTTTAATTACCTAGAGATATCCAGAGCCAGCTGGATGGTTCAGTATGTAAAGCGCTGACCCTGGAGTCAGGAAGACCTGAATTCAAAATCAGCCTCAGATACTTACCAGCTGTGTGACCTCGGGCAAGTCACTTAACCTCCATTTACCTTAATCCCCTGGAAAAGGAAATGCAAACTGCTTTAGTACCTGCCAAGAAAACCCAATTAACTGTATGGCCCATGAAGTCATGAAGAGTGAGACATGACTGAGCAATCACCTCAACAACAGAAACATCCATGCTCTCTCCTGATTAGACCATACACTATTTAAGGGAGGAACTCTATCATTTCTATGTTTAGATCCTCAGCACTTAGCACAGTGCCTGGCAGAGAGTAAGAGCTTAATACATTAATTAATAACAATAAATGCTTATTGATTGACACATAATAACTCTTCAAATACTTGAAGCCAGAAGCCATTCCATTCTCCTAAGTCTTCTCTTCTCCAGGCTAAACATTTCATTCCTTCAACCAATCCTCATGTGCCAGGGACTCAAGGTCCTTCCTGATCTTATCTGTTCTCCTTTTGGATGTTCTCCACCTTATCAAGGCTCTTCCACCATGGGGCCCAGAGCTGGATGCAGTTCTCCTAATGTGGTCAGAGCAGAACAATCAGTGAAACATCCTTCCAAACTCTTCTGCCATTTAAGGAGACTTTATGTTAATGAAAACAGCTCACCAATGGTACAGTAACTATTAATATAAAAATAAATCTTAAAATAAATTTTCACCACAGTTATGATCAGTTTGGACATCTGTGATCACAATATTTGTGATAATAAACATACACACCTCTGAATAGGCAAACAAACACAGCTGCATAGTTGAGAAGCTGCCTTATCTTACCCAGTTTCTCAGAATAAATGTGCAATTTCACCTCACAGTGAATAACAAGACTGAGAGAGTTACGTCCCTGCAACCTTATATCCCAAATTGATCCAACCAAATGGTTCTTAACTGGAAACCATGGGTAAATTTCAGAGTGTCATGGAACTTGAATGGAAAAAAGAATTCTGTCTTTATTTTTGATGACCCCTTACAAATTTAGCATTTTCCTCAATTGTAAAATATGATTCTCAGAAGGGGTTCATGGGTTTTACCATATTGGGAAGGGGGTCTGTGACACTCACAAAAAGTTAGGAATCTCCAATCTAACAGGGAAGGATTCATGCTATCATTCTATATGAAGTATATAAATGACAAACTTTTGGTTTTCAGTACCCTTGAGAATGTAAGTGAAAAGACTGATATCTAAACTGATAAAGCAACTGAGACAAGGTGGAAATGGAGTGAGGAAAATCTGGCTTCAAATCTTGGCTTCAGATACTCACTAGTTTGTGAAACTGGGTGATTTAGTTAACCTCTGCCTCAATTTCCTCAACTGGAAAATGGGGATATTAATAGCATCATATACCTCCCAGGGTGGTTGTAAGGAACAAATGGGATATGTGTAAGCCTTACAACACTTTATAGAAATGACAGTTGTTATTGTTGTTGTTAAATACTATGGCCAGTAGTTAGACCACATCTGATAAATGTTTGTTGAATAAAAGAATGACATTGGAATGGTCTTCATTTCATAGATAAAGAAAATAAAACTTGGATAGGTTAAGGAACTATCCATGGTCTCGGGCAGAATTACACCCAGGTCTTTGGGTCTTTAATTTTCTACCACATCACTGAACTGAATGGAATAAGCCAGCCATGGTCTGACCAGGAAGCAACACAATGAGACCACCACCTCTTTATTCCTGAAAGCTCTGCTTCTCTTTAAGTAGCCCCAAAAGCCCTTTTTCCCTTTGGAGAAAAGTATACCATGCAAATCTAACAGAAAGGATCACCTCCTTTGAAGCAGGCCAGGCTATAAGCAGAACAAAGCCTTTAAAACTTTATAGTGACAAGCTAGGTCTGCTTAGCCCATGGTAAGGTCAGATCATCTTGCTTTTTTTGATGAAAATGAAAAGTCATTTTCAGTCACGTCCAACTCTTCATGGCCCCATTTAGGGTTTTCTTGGCAAAGATACTGGAGTATTTTCCCATTTCTTTTCTAGCTCATTTTATAGTTGAGGAAACTGAGGCAAAAAGGAGTAATTGTCTTGCCCAGGGTCATTCAGCTAGTGTCTGAGGCCAGATTTGAACTCAAGAATTCACCACCACTACTTGAATCAGGAAGACTTGAGTTCAAATTTAGCCCCTGATACTTACTAGTTGCATGACCCTGAACAAGTCATTTAACTTCTACTTGCCTCAGTTTCCTCATCTATAAAATAGGGATAATAATGGCACCTATCCCCTGAGTTGTTGTGGGGATCAAATAAGATAATAATTATAAAATGCTTAGAATAGTAGCTGGCACATAGTAAGTACTATATAGGTGTTAGCTATTACTACTACTACTACCACTACTACCACTACTACTACTACTACCACCACCACCACCACCACCACCATCACTGTGACCTAAGACCTCTCTGGACCTCAGTTCCCTGAGCTGTGAAATGATAAGGTGAGATGGCTTCTAGAATCCCCCCAATTCTGTATCCATTATCCTACCTCTACCCCCAAATCTAATTTAAGTAAATATATCTTCATAAAATCCAACACTAGGTAAATAAAAATTATGTGCCTTAACTTTAAAAAATTACTGGCTTTCCCTGCCCTCACCCAATTGTAAGCTATATCAAAATTTTTCAACCAAACCATAAGATTGATGCCTCTTGGCAGTACCTAAAACTGAGTTTCAGAAATATGAATCCTTCTTGGGCATAGGTAAAACAATATTTTTAAGCATGTGTGTGTGTGTGTGTGTGAATTTTGCAGCTGCAAGTTTCTCCCAGGGAGCTCCCTAAAATACTTTTTTCCCTTGGGAATTCAACTTAAATTATCAAGTCAAGAAGAACATGGATTCTTTCCTTCGGGCCTTCCATAAGCATCTTGAATTATATTTTTGAAAGGAGAAGTAAAAGGTGATAAATATTCTTTAAAACGTAAATAGAGGGGTAGCTAGGTGACACAGTGAATAGAGCACCAGTCCTGGAGTCAGGAAGACCTGAGTTCAAATTTGGCCTCAGACACTTAGTACTTACTAGCTGTGTGACCTTGGGCAAGCCACTTAACCCCAATTGCTGTGTCTTCCCTCCAAAAAGACCAAAAAATGTAAGTAGAAAGTTTTGGTTTTACTTATTTAATTAACAAAAAGGAATGCATCATTGTGCATAGAATTTCTATTCTGACATTACAAACACTCCATCTCCTGACTCTGCACATTTTCCCTGGCTGTCCCCCAGGCCTGGAATGCTCTACCTCCTCATCTCTATCTCCTGGCTTCCTTGAAGGCCCAGCTAACATATCATCTTCTTCTAGAAGATGTTCCCAATTCCCCCAATTCTAATGTCCTTTCTATATTGATTATCTCCAATTTATCCTGTCCATAGCTCATTTTCCATAGTTGTTTGTATGTTGTTTCCCCCATTAAAATGTAAGCTCTTGGAGGGCAGGAACTGTCTTTTGTCTTTCTTTGTATTCCTAGAACTTTGTGCACATAGTAAAAGCTTAATAAGGTTGCTACCCAATGAGAGCATTTGTCATAGAATGCAGAAATCTGAAGTCTCATTATAATACATCTCCAACCAGGTTACAAAGAGCACTATATTTAGAGTTAGAAAACCTGACTTTAAATTCTGGCTCTTGTGTTTCCTACCTATGTGGCTTTGATTAAGTCACTTAATCTATCTAGACCTCATCTATAAATGAGTTTTGGATTAGATAATCTTTTAAGTTTCTTCCAATTCTAAATCTGATAAAATTAATGCAATCCAGGGTCAGCTAAGTAGCACAGTGAGTAGAGCATCAGCCCTGGAGTCAGGAGGACCTGAGTTCAAATCTGACCTCATACACTTAACACTTACTAGCCATGTAACCTTGGGCAAGTCACTTAACCCCAATTGCCCTGCCTCCTCCCTCCAAAAAAGACCAAAAAAAAAAAAAACCCAATTAATGCAATCCTGTAAGCATTAATCACCTACTATATGCCAGGAACTATACTAAGCATTGGAGTCACTCAAACATATCTGGAATATGATAGATTTGGAAGTTATTGTTAATGCTTCAGATCATAATTAATCTATAGCTAACCATATGTTTCCATAATTTGTCCAAAGGGGTACCCAAGGTGCTGGAAGCCCTCCTTGTTTTTCAACATTGACAACCCATAAAAGCAGCATACAAAGATAAAAATAAAATAATCCCAATCCTTAAGAAGCTTGCATTCTCTCCATTATATAATATTCTGAGAAGATCCAAAGTTCTTTTCTTAAATAAATTTAATCCTTAACAATGTGAAATGTATTACTTTGTGAATCTAGTCTCCATTAGCAAATATTCTGTAATTTCGCTTCATTCTTTAGCCACAGGGAAAGCTGTGGTCATACCTCTCACTGTGACTATCTTTGATAGCATGAGATATTTTAATGACCCAGGAGTGACTCATGCACATTTGTCCTACCCAAAGAACTCCTATTTCAAATGTTTTGTGCTATTATAAAGTTTCATGCAAAAATTCAGTCTTTCAGATAATTACAAAAATTGGCCAGCAAAACTTCGACCAATTCTTTTCACATTATGCTCTAAGAAGATACTAGTTCTTCTAACATTATGCTTTATAGTTTCCATGGTTACAGAAACTCAGATTTCCCTACAGCATGATTTTTCTTATGACTTGTTCTATTCTTCTCCAGGCTTAGACCAAGGGGTTATTTGAATGACTGGGAGGTTAGTTTGCCTACTTTTGCTGAAAGGATCTGGTGACCTGACCCAGTGGAGACAATCATATTATTTTTGGTTCAATTCCCTTCTTTCTTGCTTGCTAGAAAGAGGTTATGGGTCTAAATTATGCTTCCAATTACTTTGGTTCTTCATTTCACCTCCACTAGATTGATTATCCTTATATGTGCTTTCTCTGTATTTAGTAGGAATTCTTCAAGAGTAGAGCATGAGCTCAATATTTATTCTTTCCTTATTATATTGTTCTTTGTCCATTGTTCTCTGAGGTCAACAAGTCTCCATAAAGGCCACCAGAATATCTCCCAATTTCCATGTTTTGGTTATGAGTTTTTCTACTGTCCCAGTTTTGAGCTAAAATTAAAATCAACTTAGAAGCATTTGTAGTCATCACAATTTGGGTTCTTCCAAAGAATTTGTTGATGACCTTGGGTTTCTTTTTCCTATTTAAGCTAAAACTTATCATTGAATAACAAAACCAATGTCTCAGAAGGTTGTCAGCAGGCTAGAAGGAGACTGGACCCAATAAGATGATATTCAATGGAGACAAATGCAAGGTCTTATACCAAAAAATTCTGCATAAAAATATAAGATTAAAGAAGGGAGGCAAGACAGAAAAAAATGATGTAGGTTTTTAGTCAAGTTAAGTAGCATTTATTAAGCACCTGCTATGTGTCAGGCATGGTGTCATCCAGTGAGGATACAAAGAAAAGCCAAAAATCAAAATCAGTCCCTGTCCTCAAGGAGCTCACAGTCCATTAGATTATGAGCTCCTTGAGGGCAGAGGCCACCTTTCATTTTCTTATTTGTATCCCTAGAACCTAGCACAGTGCTTGGCACATAGTAGGTGCTTAATAAATATTTATTGAATTGGATTTAATCTAAGGAGGGAGACAACATGCAAACAATTATGTACAGATAGAATACAAACAAAAAAAAATGACAATAAATCTCAGAGGACTGCATGCTCAACATGAAGCAAGAGTATGCTATTGCAACTAAAAAAAGCAAATGCAGTCTTAGGCTGGATAAAAGATACAACGTGCCCAGAACTGGAGAAGTCACAGGCTCAATGATCTCTGATGTGACTCCATCTGGAACACTGTGTTTACTTCTGAGTACCACATTTTTTAAAGAATATCAATAAAACATGCAGAAGAAGGTAACCAGAATGTTGAAAGATCTCAGGTTTATTTCATAGGAGGTTCTGGTGAAGAAAAGAGGATATTTATGCTGAAAAAGAGGGAGGAGGGGGCGGAGCCAAGATGGCAGAGTAGAAACAGCTCGTCCAAGCCTCTCTGCCCCCAGATTCCCCAAAAACTATGTAAAAAAGGACTCTGAACAACTTCTGGAGCCCCAGCACCCACAGAATGACACAGAGAAGCTAACCTCCCGCTGAGGACAGCCCAGCAGCCCTGCAGGAAGGACCAGCGCAGCGGTCTGGGAGCCGGCAACATAGAGCGCAGGAGCCCAGCTGAGCCGAGCCCAGGTCCGCGTGAGCCGAGGTTTTAGCCCCAGGGCGGCAGGGCTAGCAGCCAGCTGGAGGAACCCCAGAACACCAGGAGCTGTGGCAACTCCAGAATTATCAACATAGACATGCCTAGGACAAAGTAAGAGGTTAGTGCCCTATGGACTTTGGGACCTGTATTTGGGGAATGCGTCAGCTCCCTCCCCTGGGGGCTAGAAGCCACTGAGGAAACACGCCATTTTGTAGTTTTCATAGGCATTTCAGGCTCCCAGCCTACAAATCGTGGGGAGATCCAGCGATCAGTCTTGGGGGGTAATCACTCTTGCTTTAACCTCCCTGGATCTGGATTGTGATCTAGGGTGGAAGTTGTGGGTGGGTTTACAGCTTACCAGAAATGGAAGTTGCCCCCCACACGTTCGGGACGAAAATTCCTCTAGCTGGCCTTAAAGCCATAGTGTGGCAACAAGCCCAAAAGTCAAGCAATTAAGTGGCAACATGCCAAGGCAAAGGAAACAGAAAAATGCAACCCTAGACTCCTATTTTGGGGGCATAGAGCAGGAAAAGGACTGTGAGGTCAGAAGTCCTGCTCCAAAAGCCCCAGGGGAAAACATGAGCGGGTTGCAGGCCATAGAGGACGTTAAGAAGGACTTTAAAAATCAAATAAGAGAAGTGGAGGAAAAATTGGAAAGAGAAATGAGAAGGATGCAGGAAAAGTATGAAATGAGGGTCAACAGCCTGACTGAGGAAAACAACACCTTAAAAAATAGACTAACTCAAATGGCAAAGGAGGCCCAAAAGGGCAATGAGGAGAAGAATGCCTTAAAAGTCGAATTTGCCAGATGGAAAAAGAATCTCAAAAGTTCACTGAGGAGATTCATTCCTTCAGAGTTAGACTGGAGCAAATGGAAGCTAGTGACTTTATGAGAAATCAAGATGCTGTTAAGCAGATCCAAACAAACGAAAGATTAGAAGGCAATGTGAAATATCTCATGGGAAAAACCACTGACCTGGAAAATAGATCCAGGAGAGACAATTTAAAAATTATTGGACTACCTGAAAGCCATGATCAAAGAAAGAACCTAGAAATCACCCTTCAAGAAATTCTCAAGGAAAACTGCCCTGATGTTTTAGATCCAGAGGGCAAAATAGAGGTTGAAAGAATCCACCGATCACCTCCTGAAAAAGATCCCAAAAAGAAAACTCCCAGAAATATTATAGCCAGGTTCCAGAATCCCCAGATCAAGGAGAAAATACTACAAGCAGCCAGGAAGAAACAATTTCAATATTGTGGAAACACAATCAGAATAGCCCAGGACCTGGCAGCTTCTACACTGAGGGATCGAAGGGCATGGAATATGATATTCCAGAGGGCAAAAGAACTGGGAATGAACCCAAGGGTCACCTACCCAGCAAAACTGAGTATTTTGTTTCAGGGAAAATATGGTCATTCAGTGGAATAGAGGACTTTCAAGCATTCTTGAGGAAAAAACCAGAATTGAATAGAAAATTTGACATCCAGACACAAGAAGCAAGAGATGCCTGAGAAGGTAATCAGGGAAAAGAAATCAAAAGGAACTTATCAAAGTTGAACTATTTACATTCCTATATGGAAAAGCAATAACTGTGACTGATGATATCTTTCTCACTATGAAAATAATGGAAGAAGGGTGTGTGGTCATATGAATACATATGTGAATGTGTGTGTATATGGTTACAGTTATATATGGATAGAGGGCATAGGTTGAATTTGTTGGGAAGGGAGAATACTCAAGGGATGAAATTATGAGGTGAGAGAGGAAAGTGGCAAGAGGAGATGGGGAGAGACAGGGTAGGGTAAACTATCCCATGTAGAAGAAGCAAGGGGAAGTGGTTGCAAGGGAGGGGGAGAATAAGAAGGCTAAAAAGGCAAAACCACATTCACATTGAATTTGGTTCAGGGAGAAAATGACATACATACTAAATGGGATATCTCAACCTGCAGCAGGATAGGGGAAGGGGGATGAGAGGAGGGATGATGGATGGGAGGGCATCCTTGGGGTGAGGGGAGGTTGGAAGTACCCACTATAGAAGAGGGACAGGATCATGTAGGGAATGGACCAGGTGGGGGGTGGGATGAGTGGGAGGGAATTAGAAGCAGCCTTGTACAATATATCTACTATGATAATGTTTTGCATAGCTAGACATGTACAACATATACTGAATTACTTATCTCCCAAGAAGGAATGGGTGACAAGGGAGGAAGGAAATGGATCTGAAATTCAAGGTCGTAACATTAAATGTTTCAAATATATATATAAGTACTATTATTAATACTCTTTTGCCTATAATTGGGAGATAAGATGTGCAGGCATTGGGACACAAAGATTCATCTTCCTCTAATGGAAAAGTCGATGGGGGTATGGGAGAAGGTATGGGAGAGAGCAGATTGGAGGAAGCGATATCTTGTGGGACTGCTATTCAGGGAGGTTGGGTAGGGGAATAATGGGGGGAAAATGATTGTAACTCAAAATCTGGCGGAAATGAATGATGTAAAATAGAAGTTAATAAAGCATTTTTTAAAAATAAATAAATAAATAAATAAACAAATCAAAACAAAAAAAAAGAGGGAGGATGTGAGGGAAATGATAGCTGTCTTCAAGTATTTGAAGGGCTGGCACATGAGATAGGAATTAAATTGTTCTTTTAGTTGGAGAGTATCAGAGAATCACAGAATGTGAGAAAGTGAGTAGTCATCTCATTTAACCAAATACATGAAAGGAAAACCCACTAGACCATATCCAAGGAGTGGCCTTCTAGTCTCTGTTTGAAAACCCCTAAAGAGGACCTTGACCTCTTGAGGCAGCCCATATTTTAGCTGTCATCTGACACTACTAACACATATTGGTCTTAAAGTCCACTAAAACCCCCAGAATTTTTTTTAGAATAACATTAGTCTAGCCACGTTCCTTCCATCTTGTATCGGTAACATTGATTTTTTGTTCCTAAGTGAAAGACTTTACATTTATCTGTATGGAATTTTCTTATTAGGTTCAGCCCAATGCTCTAACTTGTTAAGATCTTTTAGGATTCTGTCTCTATCATCAAGTGTGTTAGCTGTAGCATTCACAATGAACCATTAATGACCACTCTGATTTCAGACATACAATTATTTCTGAATCTAATTGTCCATATTATTCCAAATTGTTTACAAAAATAGTATGAGATACTTCATTAGAAGCTTTGATAAAATCAAGGTAAGCAATACCACTGTATTCTTTTGAGTCATTTTTCAGTCATGCCTGACTCTTCATGACCCTATTTGGGGTTTTCTTGGCAAAGATACTAGAGTGATTTGCCATTTCCTTCTCTATTTCCTTTTGTAAAATGAATACATTTAGGATGAGAAAATTGAGGTAAACAGTGTTAAGTGATTTGTCCTGGGTCACACAGCCAGTAAGTGTCTGAGACTATTTGAACTCAGGAAGAAGAGTCTTCCTGACTTCAGGCATGATATTCTATCTACTGTGCCACCTAGCTGCCCTATTCTCTTTATCCACTAATTTATTCATTCTATCCAAAAAAAAATGAGGTTAGGGTGGTTATGACTTATTCTTGATGAGACTGTGTTGGATCTTTGTAATCATCACCTCCTTACCTAATCATTTGTCAGCTGGTTGTACAGTTTTCCCAGGAAGTAAAGTCAAGCTCATGGTTTGCTGACTATTAATTTCTCTTTTGAAATTTGGGAGAATTGTCCTCCAATTTTGTGATACTTCTCCTGTTTTCTATGTGCTTTCAAATATCACTAATGAAATGAAAGCCATCATATCTGCCATTTCTCTCAATACCTGAGGATGTGGCTTATCTAGGTCAGGTGAATTCATCAAGAGCAGTTAGATGCTCTCTTACCTGTCCTGGGTATCATCCCCATGTTATCTTGGGGATCAATCTCCTGTTAGCCACTTTTTTCTTTCATTTCTACTCCAAAGGTC